>JAPKLY010000419.1:321630-343516 GCA_026898435.1 Prunella vulgaris
CCACCTCAAACTTCATAGCTTATTGGCTTTGAGTGGGTTCCAACTTGGTTTGAGATAGCCCTTTACAATAATGAGAAGTTCACATATATTGAAATCTTTGTGCAAATAAGACAAGTAACAGACATAGTGGACTGTATAACTAACTCAGGTAGCATGTAGTATTTCAAAAGAGGACTAGTAAGTAGTTTGTTGAAAACTTCAGAGAGACTAGTAATTGATACTTTTCAACTTCAAAGTTAGGTAGTCTGTGAGTTGAACTTCTCCTTGGTGGGTATATTTACTATATATGCATCAGGACAGTTGATCTTCACAGGCGAGTTCTTCTTAATCTTCAAGTGGACTGTTGCCTGTTGAACTAGCCTGTCAACATAATACAACCTCCTAATAGTTAGACTGATTTTTTAAACTTATTTGCAACTACTGTAAATTTATTCTAAGGGGTTTTGGGATTAAATCAAAATATTCTTCTTCTATTTCCCAATATTATCTCATACTACAAATATTTTAGATAAGAAACAACTTTATTATACATATTAATTTCTGTCATCTTAATTGTTTCATGATGTTTCTACCTTTGTGATAATGGATACGTGAACAGTGAGGGTTTCCTTGTCCCTTACAGAGGTCATAGGTATCATCTAAAAGAGTGGGGTTCAGCGTCACAAAGACATAGAAATCATCAAGAACACTTCAACATGAGACACACTAGAGCCCCCAATATAATAGAACATGCATTTGGTGTAGTTAAAATGCGATTTGAGATACTTAGGAGTGCTTCGTACTATCCTCTCAAAACTCAAATTAGGCTCATTACTCAGAATTTGGAAAAAGATGATAGTGGAGTTTGAAAGGTTTTAGAATATTAACTGAATGCTCGATCAGTGATGTCGTCGATGATGAAGATGATTTCACCCAAATTGGGCTAACCTCTTATTCGATGAAAACCCTAGCCCACACTTGTGGAGATTGTGCGATTTTAGGAGTCTGTAAAATCCCATCTATAATATTTTTCGTACATATCAAAAGTTTGAAACAATGTCATAACTAGTTTTGCAATGGTATCAAATGTCTGAAATATTTTCATAACTAGTTTTGCATTGGTACCAAACAACATATAATATTGTCTAGAATGCATGGCAAACATAAGAAAAAAGATTATTTTCTTGAGTTTAGCGTGAAAAGTTATATTGAATCTTTTTTCCACCCTTTTCTTGACCAGTCAACCAAATGGGCCATAAAGTGTTTCTTATTACAAATAGATAACATCTTTTTAAAGAGCAATTGAAGTGTTATTTCTTTTTTTTTCTTACTTGTAAAGTTGTTATTCACTTTATAGCATATTATAAAGTATTAGAGTAAGAAAATTAGTTTAGAGAAGTTACTTTTGTATTTTCAATATAAAAACTCTTTGATTAGATTAGATGATGTATCTTTTATCTTTCGTTACATGATTCAATTTGTAAACACAATATTTTTATTAATAAAAGTTCAGTTTGATAATATTATTTTATCATTTTTTAGAAAATATTATTTTATTATCACAGTAAAAATAATCGCTTTATTCTCTAGTGGACCCCACAATTATTCCAGAATATCCTTACTTTATTTTATTTTTCTTAAAACATGTCCACACATATCATCATCAATTTTTTATATAAAAATTTGTCCCGGTAATAGGATAAAATATATTTTCATGCTATGAAGCTGAATTTAATATAAAATACTATTAATTTACAATTAATAAATTATGTTGAATTTATTCTTGATAATACTAGAAACTTGACTCATTATTATTAATTATTATAATTTTATTTATTTATAATAGTAATATTTCAATAGAGAAGGATATCTTATTCTTTATCTATTTTGTTTTTCATTTATTTATAACAGTAATATTTCGACTGAGACGATTGAGCCTGGTATCCCGTGTAACTTCAAAATTCACTCATGAAGTCTACAACCACTGATTTTGCTGTAAACGGATGCTTGAGGCCCAAAAAGTACCCATATTTGGAAAAATGATCCACGACGACCAAAATACAATCAAACCCATATGAGTGCGGCAACCCGGTAATGAAATTCATGCTAATATCCTCCAAAACCTGACTAGGAATCGCTAGAAGAGTGAGCAGCCCCGCTGGCGATTTGGGCTCATATTTATTCTTTTGGCACACATCACACTCCGCCACAAACTTCATGATTGTACGCATCATATCCTGCAAATAAACAAATGCTGATAAGTGCTTATAAGTTCGTAGGGCACCTGCGTGACTGCCCCCCGGCGTTGAATGAAACTCCTGGAGAAGTGTGCGAACCCACCAAGAAGAATTTGGGATTACCAATCTGCCCTTGTAGAATAATGTACCTCTGTCCCATGTGTAATGCCTAGGAGCAGTGCGCCCGACCTCAATAGCTGAAATAATCTGGAAAAGATCTTCGCCTGCCCTTACTGCTGGATGCGATTCCTACCAATCTACCCAACGAGGTAGCGAAATAGCTGATAGTTCGGTGTCCTCATGTATGCGAGACAAAGCATCAACTGCTTGATTAATAATTCCCTCATTGTATACTATCTCAAAGTCATACCCCAGCAGCTTGTCAGCCCAATTTTGTTGTGCCAGAGTCGTGAGTGGTTGCAACAAAAGATGCCTCAGACTCCTCTGATCTATACGAATAGTGAAATGCTGACACAGTAAATACGGGCGCTAATGCTACACCACGAGGACCAGTGCTATCAACTCATGTTCATACGCGGAGCGCGAGAGTGTACGATCCGTTAGGTACTTACTGAAATAAGCCACGGGCTGCTTATCCTACATTAAGACGGTGCCCAATCCGTGACCTGAAGCATCACATTCAATCACAAAGAGCTTCGAGAAATTAGGCAGACAGAGGACGGGGACTGTCGTGAGTGTCGCATTTAATTTTGCAAATGCCACCTCCACCTCAGGCGGCCAATGAAACCGGACCCATTTTCCTTCTTCAACAACGTAGTTAAGGGGCTGGCAATCTTCCCATAATTCTGAATAAATCGGCGGTAGTACCCTGTTAAACCCAAAAACCCGCGGAGTCTTTTCAATGTCTATGGATGAGGCCATTCCACCATTGTTGTAACCTTTCTGGGGTTCATCCGTACCCAATCAAAAGCTACCACATAGCCCAAACACTCCACCATTAATGTTGCGCCCAATGAACACTTTTTCGGATTAATAATCAGTGAATGTGTGGAAAGTACCTGGAAGGTCTTGCGCAAATGTTGAATATGCGTCTTCCAACTTGGGCTGTAGACCAATATGTCATCGAAGAAAACCAGAATAAAACACCAAAGGTAAGGTCTGAATATGTCGTTTGTTTGACAGCCCAAAGGGCATGACCAAAAACTCGTAGTGACCTGAATGCGTTTGGAAGGCATTTTTGGGACGTCCTCGGAAGCGACTCTGATCTGATGATAACCCGCACGCAAGTCCAACTTGCTGAAATAACATGCTCCGTATAACTCATCCAACAACTCCTAAATAACTGGAATGGGGTAGTTATCGGGTATGGTAACCTTATTGAGGGCCCTATAATCCACACAGAAATGCCAGGACCCATCTTTTTTCCTCACCAACAATACTAGGCTAGAGTAAGGGCTCGAGCTCGAGCGAATAATGCCTGCTACCAATATTTTCGCAACCAATTTCTCCATGTTGGTCCTTTATAAGTGGTGAAGGTCTAGAGGGGGGTGTGTGAATAGACTTTCAAAGAAAATTTTAAACTTTGTCAAGAAATAGGATACTAAAACCTTCAAGTACCTTTTATAAGTTTAAAATAATCAGTCTACAAGTGTTATGAACCACAAAGGTTACAGCTGTAGACTATGAAGTTTATAGCCGTAAAGTTTCAAAAACTTTCAGAATGAAAATTAACAACTTGTAGATAAATTCCGAGGGGTTTTCACACTTGAGAGTGTATTGAAAAAACTCTAATTGTGCAGTGGAGATAAAGTGTGTGTGTTAATGAAAAACAATATGGACAATTGAAATTAACAGTTGAGTGACTAAGGAGTCTACAACTGTAGATTCCAGTTCCTTGTGAAACACAAAGTTTTATGCAATTTTCAAAGTAATGATGAATGTAACTGAATATAAATATGCAATAAACAAAGCAATAAATAAATAAAGTAATGTAAATAAGAACATCAGGTTTATAGTGGTTCAGAGTCTTTGAAAAAGACCTCCTACATCCACTGTTACACCACTCAGGTGTCAAATTCATTAAGACAAGACCACAAAGATCAATTACAAGTAATTTCCCCTCAAACTAGATCTCACAAAGATTTCTAATCCAAATAAAAGAGAATAGTTAACCTATTCACTCAGAATAAACAAACTCACTCAGAGTTTAAAAAAAAAAAACCTCACAAAGAGATATCTACACAAAGTAGAATACAAATAAGAATAAGTGAGGGAACAACAACAAAAATGTGATTCTTTCTAAGAAATCCTAACCAACTATCCTATGAATCACAAAGGAAAATAAATATCTGAAGAATTCTCTAAAAGTGTGTTGGCTGTAGATTTGCTCAGAATGAATGCTTGCTTGCTCGAGTTGTTGTTGCTTCCTCTAAAATCCTCTTCTATTTATAGTGGAAGAGGTGTGTCTTATCCGTTAGAAATTCAAATTTGAATTCTGGATAAAGCTCCTCTTTCTCTCTATAAATTTCCACATGTGTGAAGTGGTCTTCCTCCTTCACACAGAATAGTATTGGGTGTATTATTTGTCTTTATCCTCAGAATCTGGTTCAACTTTGAATTTAATCTTCCAGACTTTAAGATAAGACCTTCCTTAAGTACTCTTTCGTGAGTGCAAAATTGCTTCACTAATTTGAGTTATAAGGGTCTTGATAACCTCTTCAAATAATAATCTTGTACTTCATTCTTCAAACGGTCTTCATAGATGTAGGCTTCCTTGGACTTTGTAGCTTCAACTCAATTTCAAATTCGGTTGTAGGAACAACTTTACATCAGGGTCCTGTCCAGCTATAGGTTCATCAACTCTGCAGCTGTAGACTTTCCTTTTACACTGTAATTTCCTTAGCATTCTAAATTCATCTACAAAGTTAGTATCCATACAATAAAATATATGTTTTGCTTACATCAAAATCTAATCAAAACAAGGTATTAACACTCCAACACATATTTTTGGGAATGATTATAGCGATTTAGGCGAACTGAAACCGGTCCGACACCGGGCTGAATTGTGACATGATGATCCGATGTACGACTTGGTGGAAAACTGGGAATAGGCCGCGTAATGTTGTCATAAGCAGCGAGGAGTGAGTTCAATTCCCCCCGCTGGGTGGCAGA
Source organism: Prunella vulgaris (assembly GCA_026898435.1). Classification (NCBI taxonomy): domain Eukaryota; kingdom Viridiplantae; phylum Streptophyta; class Magnoliopsida; order Lamiales; family Lamiaceae; genus Prunella; species Prunella vulgaris. The sequence continues at coordinate 326,979 of JAPKLY010000419.1, forward strand.
AAGGGTGTCGAATGTTTTAGCCCCATGTGCCATGGAGAAGGTATGCAGCGACCATAGAACCCACACTTCATTCGACGAATCCAGCGATTTAAGTTCATCGTACGTACACGTCTTATGCGTAAGGGAGGGGTCCCCATATAGTTGAACCGAAACTCCGTCAATAGTGAAAGACATTGATAAGTTCAACCAATTTGTCGTTACGTCCCTCAAGGAAGATAACCAGGAAACCCCCAATACTAAGACAATTCCGCGGAGAGGCGACAAAGAAAGTATGTTGATCCACCGTGATATGCACCGCCTTGCACATACCTCGCATAGAAACCCGGGAGACATCTCCTAATATCATATGAAATCCGGAGGCATTGCTAATACGGAGGCGCGGCTTGGTAGCGACAGTGTCCGATAGAAAATAGTGGCTCGCCCCACTGTCGATCATTGAGAGTAGCCATAACTCACCCACCCGACTGAAAAGCTTCATCATAGTAGCCACATCAAACCCGTTGGATGATAACGTAGAGAGCTGAAAAGAAGTGGATTCAGAATTCGGTGGAGCTAAATCATCAAGTGTCAAGTCATTCCCGTCGTGCTCGGTATCAGAGGTGGGATCCATACGACCGTTGTCCGCAACCTCAATAAGTACATTAAGATATTAGGCGTCACAGTTGTGGTGGGGTCCATAAGGTTGGTTGCATCTATAACATTTTACTTTGGCCCAATACTCCTGCGCTTCTTTGACCGTCAAATGGCGAGTATTTCGATTCGGACGGTACCCGAACAATTTTGTGGAAGAGGGTTGGGCGTTGTGATAGACGGCCCCTACAGTGGCCGGTGAAGAAACGGAACCCACAGACGTCCTCCCCCTTTGACACCGCTGGGGAAAGGGTGTTGAGTCCATTAAAGGCTAGTCTTGAGAAGTTTAAAGAGTAAGCGAATGATCGAGTTACCCATCGGGCCGCCCGGATGGTGGTGTGAACGTTTACAGTCTCGGCAATGGAGATACGATCACGGACGGATGGTTTAAGACCCCCAAGAAACATGTCGAGATATTGGTCTGTCAGCAAATTTGGTAACTGTGCCACTCTTTTCTCAAAGAGTGCTAAATAATCATCTGGAGAACCCGTCTGTCGTGTCGCGTGCATAGCCTCATATACGTTTGTTGCAGATGTGTCACAGAAACTTACTCCCATTGAAATTGGTCCCAGCCGATTGAAGGGGAAAGACGAAGGGTCCACTAGGCCCAAAACATGGTGCGCCCGGCCATAGCGATCATGGCGAAATGGACACGATCATAGGGTTGGGTGCGGTGCACCAAGAAGTATTGCTCCGCCTGAGCAATCCACGCCAATGGATCCGAGCCATCGAATTTGGGTAGTTCTCGACTTCTCACTGCGACATAGCCTAGCGAAATTTGGTGATCAGCGCTCCTCTGGCGTGGGGCAAAGGAACGGACAGGGGCAGGGGCACGACGAAGGACGCACCATCAGATGAACAACCCATAACTGTCGTGGTTAGCATCTGCAACTGCTTGAAAATTTCTGCCTGGCCTGCACCGTGACAAGCTCCTGCGCCCAATGGTATGGGCAGCCATGGCCAACTGCAAGTCGGACAAAGTCTTCTCCACTAAATTCAGCCTCTCTTTCTCTGACGTACTACGAGTCATAGTGAGAGAGGTGGCAGGTCTGACCAATTGATGGAACACACCACAACTATCAACGAACAAGAATAAAGAACAATCCTCGAGATGAGGATTCACATAATAATCTTCCACAAACCTTAATACGGCAACTAAAATAATATTTTCTGATACCTCATTAGTGTAAAACATCCAGAATATATAATTGACTCACAAGGCCCACAACTGCTAGGAAACCCAATAAAACCTAGTTACTGTAAAAGGAAAGTTTTGACTCCAAGAACAACTAATAGAACGTAAATTAAATTCAAACTCTCTTCTTTCATCGTTGATAAACTTTCAGCGGAGGCGCACTATCATATTATATTCGTGAGATGATACATTAAATTATTATATTTTTTAGTAGTGTATAACTGGATTAAGTTGACTTGAAACACTCTAATCCAAAAAAAATAAAATCATAGTTGTTCACGTATTAAACCGAAAATCGTCTGGAATCATGATAAGTCGTAAAAACTATAATAAAAAACTAAACATTTGTGGTGTTTTGATATACATATGTCATTAGAGTTTGAGGATATTAATTGATGGGCTCCAAAAATACTTGGTATCTTGAACTAGGTTCTGTTTGGTTGGAAATAATAAGGGTAAGAAATGGAAATGAATGAGGATTAGTGAGGATTTATTCTCATTAATAATTTTTTATAATATTTATTTTATATGAACAAAAATTATAAAAATAAAGTAAACAAAAGGGTAATCAATATGTGCTAGTGATTATCCCCTTAATAATATCTATACTATTGTTATCTTAAATTTATACTAAATGTTCTTAATGATACCTATACTATTGTTATCTTAAATTTATACTTAATCCTCCCTAACAAAATGATAAATTTTTACTAAACGTTCTTAATGATACCTATATTATTGTTATCTTAAATTTTTACTTAATCCTCCCTAAGTTGTTAGGGATCAAAATGACAATATATGTTTGAGGTACTTTGGTATACAAAATTAATTGCTGACATCAATTGATAAGTTCAAAAAGAGAGAAAAAGATATACAATTTAACTTTCGGATGGGTAAAAATCAATCAAAAAAGATTGAATCGCACATGAAATTAACATTTTAACATTATTTTGATTTTGAAGAGTCAATTTTGACTTAAATGCTCAAAATTTGAAATTTAATGACCTAAATATTTGTCCCTAATCATAATATCCTACAAATACTACCATATTTGCAATTTTAAAAGTAAGAAAATCTCCACCACCTTTTCCTACCTAGCTAATTCATAAGTTTATCTCTAGTATCCAAATAAATATATGTTTTTCTTCATCAAACTCCTTATGGGAGGAAAAAAAATGATGCCTAATTACGTGGAACAATTGAGAGGAGGTCCTTTTTTTTTAATCCTTCACTATCATTTGGTTCAGTTTTCTGTTAAAATTAATGCATCTTCTAACTTGTGAAGGAGTGATCAGTTTGAATCTTGAATTTAGGGCAAACATTATTAGCAATTTCTGCAGCTCATTTGAGAATTCATTTGTTAATAATTTCTTTACATCTTATACAAAAATTAAAAGGTAATTCACAAAAAAAAAAGGCAGCAGAATATATAAGATTAAAATGGTGGGGATTCTTCTTTTAAATATTAAAACAACAGAATCACTATTTGAGAGTATGGACAAATTCCACAGTTGGCAATGCCCTAAATGTTATGTACCTCACCCAAAATGGGGGTGAAGGAGATACTAAGGTCTGTTGATAGTTGGTAAATTTAAAAAATAAAAAAAATAATTGACAATTGATCAACACCCACTATTTTAAATAGTTGGTCATCCCTTAAGAAATTTAAATTTTAAAAGGATATAGTGGAGCAGTAAAATGTGTTGCTCAAATTTATGAAAATATTAGTGTACATCGACATGAAGAGCATGTATTGTGTGAAAGTGATTTATATCATGAACCACTTTTTAACAAGGTAAAAAAATAAATTTATAAAAATATAAATATTGTATCACAAAGTGGTTTATATTATGAAAATAGTTTATATAATACTTTCTCCCGATCGAGGAAGATATCATACATATAATATTGAGGAAATAGCAAAGAATGTCGGATATTTTTTTATAACATGGTTGAAACTTGAAAAGCACAATCTTGCCAGTTGCACCTTTTCTCCGTTGATCATTGTCTCCTTTGTTGCAATTATAGTACAAAGAATAGGCCTCTATTGCTGGAATAATGAAATGGACAACAATCTTCTCTGGTATGAACTATAAGTAGAATTATATTTACATGAAGCACAGAGGCTCCCTTCTCCCCACAAACAACTCACAATGATTCCTTCACCAACATGCAAATAACCGAAAGCTCATTCGTCACAAGTATGCACGTATTATCATGACTTTTGCTGAAAAGAACGATTGGAGGAACATAATGTCATGTTTGTCGGGCTAAGAACAAGAAATGTGTACCGAGATGAGTCGACAAGGCTGGTGGTTTAGGAGGTATTCTTCCCGACAAAACTTACGAGCTCTTGCTTTGCGGCCTCCATTATGGCTCTGAAGTCCACATTTACGTATCGTCCCCTGCAGTTCACACAGTTTGCACTTAAGCTTGCATACCACAAAGAAATCCTATTGAAGAAGTGGAAACCCAGAGACGGAGAATATTGAAAAAACATCATGAGTATGACATATACATACATTGATAATCTCCATCCACTTGACTATTCAAAATTAAGTATGTGCCGAATTCACCATGTATCTCAAGTGTTATTTTCAACTATATTAATTGTTTTTCTAAAAAGTATTAGTTTTTCTCACTGAACAATATTAGTTGTGCTGCAGTTGGTGCACCGAAGTTTTATTCTTGAACTGAATAGCAGCAATCTATGGATCATGAAATGTCATTGCCCTGTAAACCTTCTAACCCTTATTTACCGGACATGATATTCACACAGAAATTGCATTACTCTAATGAAAGTTTGACTGAACTTATAAGTTCTTTAAAACAACTCATAAGTTGTTTAGAAGTTTTTAAGTTCACTCAAAATGTTTGGTAAAATAATAAATTTAACATCTTATAAAATCTTAAAATAAGCTTTCTACAAGCTATAAGCTGGAATTACCATCCACCCCCACTCAACCACCCAACTCCGTGACCCCACGGACCAACCCCCAACGTCAACCAATATCATCATCAACATAATAAATTTAAAATAATTTAAAAATATTAATTAAAAATTATCAATGAAATATAAATTATATGACAAAGTATTATGTGAACGATACACACAGTAAATTTTATGGTGAACAATAATTTATTCTAAGTATTTTGAGATTTGATTATTTTAGAGATAAATAACATAAAACACTGTATACGAACTAACACGACAATGTATATGAACTAACACCATACTATATATGAATTAACACCACGTGTAGTATGCCATAGTGAATGAACTAAAATCATATTGTATATGAACTAATATCACACTGTATCTGAACTAACACTACACACCAAAATGTGTATTATTGCGTGAAATGAAATATGTTGTTCACGAAATTATTACCGTGAGTATTACTCACATAATACCTACTCAAATTATATTAGTCATTAACAACTTATAAATTACTTAAAATTTATATTTTATAAGCTTGTAAAACAACTATTAAGATGTATAAAATAAATTTAGCCAAACGGATCCTAATTTAGCAACATGCATAAAAACGTGGAAAGATCAAAGCATGATTATCAAATATTTTAATAAATAATAAAAGAAATCTAAGTTTCTCTGTATAATACCAGAAATGAGTTCTTGACCAAGTAGCAGAAGGAAAGGCTGGACTGGAAAGTCCATGCAGTACCCTTGCAACCGCTCTCGGTGTAAATTTTGCGTGTGCATTGCTTTGGAGAAAAACCTAATGCATCACCATCACCAGATGAATGAAAGATTAAAAGCCAACCTTATAAAGTCTTTCTAACAACAAGCATGCAAAATCTGCATGTTTTACCTTTATATCTGCCCGCAAAAATGGACTGCAAAATAAACCAATTGACATTAGTATATTGATTAAAAAAACAAGCATTAATATTGTTCTCACTTCAGGTTTATCATGATCATTAACTTAGAAACTACTCCCTCCGTCCCGCTATAAGTTGCTCGTTGCTTTTGGGCACACGAATTAAGGTAAAAGTGAAAAAGTATAAGTGATGTGATAGAAAAAGTGAAAAAGTATAAGTGATGTGATAGAAAAAATGAAAAAATATAAGTGATGTGATGGAGAAAAGTGAAAAAGTAATGAAAATAGTGTAAAAAGTAGTGAAAATAATAATAAAAAAGTGAATAGTAGTTTCCGAAAAAGGTAAAAAAGCAATGAGCAACATATAGTGGGACGGACGAAAATAGCAACATGAGCAACTTATAGTGGGACGGAGGGAGTATATTATATGATGATTTATTCAATTAAACACAATAGATATCACTGGGTAGTTATAAATATATAACTCCATGCTAAGAATTGAACCATTTTAAATAACTTGAATTTTTTTTAACAACTTATCGTCGACCTGTTTTGAACTATCTGAATAGGTACATCTGCATCACCATCACCATCCCCACTGAAGTACTCCTGAATCCTACTTTGCAAACAAGGGGTGTGTTGATCGTTATGGCAACCCAGTGCTTTGTCACAAACTTTTGCAGCAAAATGTGCAGCATTATACACCATATCTAGTTTACGGACCTATATTGAGGCAACTACATGTCATCATGAGATTGCAACTTATCGAAACGATAAATTAGAACACAGCAGGCATATATGCTAGTTCCAAACGAGGAGGATGGCACAAAGAATTTAAATCAATTACCAGAAGCAGTATTGTAGAAAAAGAAAAAGAAAAAATAATTTTGTTAATTTAGGACCCATAGAATAGTACTCCCTCCATCTCATAAAAGCTTTCACATGTTCATTTTCTGTCCATCCGGAAAAAGCTTTCACACCTCTAAATGCCAAAGCCCAAATGTTATTACTTTTGGCCCCACACATATACACAATTGACAATTCAACCATTTTCTTTATTTTATACACATATTTTGAGAAAATCACCCATCAAAACCCCAATTATTATTTCTTTTTCTTGCTATGTGTGGTCTCCTTCCTATGCGAGTTTTATGAGATGGAGGGAGTACAAATATCAATTAGGGACTTCAATGATTTTTCCTAGCGATTCAAGATCTCCAAAAATATAAAACTATCAACTCGAGACATGAAAGATATAAACTATTTTTTGATAGCCTCTATCTGTCACACCTCAAAATTGATAGTTTCATATTTTTCAGGTTCTGAGTTGAAAGGAAAAATCTTTAGGTCTTCAATCAATAGTTCTACTATTCAGGTCCTATATTAATAAATCATCAAAATACACAAATCAAGTCCCCAATTATTAGTTTTACTATTTTCAAATCCTGAAATGATGAAACTCAAAAAACAAAAACAAAAATAATGATAATGATCTCATGACAATTTTGAGTCTTCATTGACATTAAGATAGAGGAGACTTGTGATTTTTATCAACCAACAAACTGTGCAGGGCAGAAACAAAAAATGATACGTCCAAACTAAAATATGTGAACTCTCAAAAATAATTATGTAGAACCAAGTTTAACTAGAAGGTAATGAACACACATGTTTCCAGTAAAAGTAGCACAAAACATAGACATCAATGCAACAAACTTCCATTACGGAAAACCTGTTAATCAAGTTTATGAATTATAACTAAAAGTGAAAAAGAAAACAACCAATAGCATGAGAAAAAGGATAATTACCTTACAAGTTTCAACCTCCCCAAGCCACTTTGTTAACTGAGCTGCTAAAGAACAAATATCCTTTGGGACCTCCACAACTCTATAGCAAAAGGCTTGATCCTTTAATTCATATGAAATTTCCCCCTTCAGCTGCTCAAAATAAAAGGAAATCCTATCAAATAATATGCCTAAAATAGAAACTAGGAAACAAAAGAAAAATAGTATGTTATAATTATACAAGGGATAAGACATGGTTTCAAGGGTAATATAGTGTGTGCTCAAGCCAGAAGGAAAATAAATTTGTTCACACATCATTTTCAGAATTACATACGTAATTCAAATCTGTGGAAGATGAGTTGTCAAGTTCAGTTTTGAGTAAAAAAAAATTGAATTAGTTCCTTACGTCATCAATTAATTTCCAACTGCCACCAGAATTTGACATAAACTTTCCTTCAACCATTGCATGCATCACATATCAAGAGATGTGAGGAAGTCTTGAAGCTCTGAGGCATATTGATGAAGTTGCTATTTGATAAACATATGGCCTAAATATTCAGCATGACTAATAAAACAATGATTATCGAATTAATCACTTCTACTTCTTTTTAGGATTTCGTGGCCAATAAGATTTCATTTCCAAGAAAACCCCCCAAAAAACCCTCTGTGTATGTTTTTCTTGTTCTAGGAGCTGGTTGTTATTAAAACAAATAAGTTACTGCTATAGGAAAACACAACCTTTAACTCCACTCAAATATTTAACAAGGATAAAATTATAATTTCTCATGAAAAATATATAACAGTATAAGAATAGTTCCATACAAATACTCTCTAAATTGTTTGCAGCGAAAAGTTAAGAGCTGCGGATGAAAGATCATCAGTACCCTAAATCAGCTATTAATAATAAGACTTTTGGTGCAACATAAATCACACAAACCTTTAGACACTGCAAATGATTTGATAGCTCAAGAGCTTGAACTCCAACCCTATTTGCAACAAATGGAATGTTAAACACGTACTGTCCGCCATTCATTTCAGAGCTGTTTTACAAGGCACGTGTAAGTGAAAAGTCCATAATAGACTAGTAGATAATAAGTGAAAAGTCCATAATAGACTAGTAGATAATAATATTTTTGAAAAGTTTAAGCCAGTAACTAGTTCTCACTTCTTTAGGATTGCAGCAATCATAATATCTCTACCTGCAAGAATTGGTGGTTGAGTCTGCAGTGGGGAAAAATATCAAGACTCGGGCTGGAGAAAACTTGAATTGAAAGAGATCAGAAAAGTCTAAATTGTATTAATGTACAAGGGCATAAACATTTAATGTTCTTGAATTTGATAAATTTTCACAAATAATGCTAAGATATCCACCTGATGGAAATTCAATGTGCAAGTTACATTTATCTGTGGAAGCAATTTTATATACCGCACTACACCCAGCTCCAACTGTGTCAGGATTGTTAGAATCACCTGCATAACAACAAAAACTGATGATAAACCATTAAAAGATTAAGCTCGATATTGGTAAATCGACTTTTTAACAAATTATATACATTGATATATTCATGGATCAGTATTTTCAAGACTTAGCACACAATTAGTGAAAGAGAGCTAGCTCATTAAAGAAATAAATAGGTTCACAAGACCTGAAAAAAGTGGCTTCAGGTTCAATATGCAATAGCTGAGTCAAGGATTTCAGTGGAAAATTCTGATTTCTAAAAACAAAAGGCTAAGTGAAAGACCTCTTCTTTCATGTCAAATTTACGAGATGCTGATTCTTTGACTATTGAACGGATTTCTTCCTTTGAAAATCTGTCACTTGTAAAGATTTGACAGAGCAGCTTGTTGACAGTATATTCATCCACTCCATCGCTGAATAACAGAGTATATGTTAGCAAAACCCAGAAATTAAATTACAACAAAGGGTGAACTGTATGTTCTAGTCAATTACCTGTGAAGTAAACTACGAAGCTTAACATATGTTGCATCATCAAAAAGAAGATGGCAGTAAGACAAGCTACCATCACGTCCAGCACGACCAATTTCCTGAATGAATTATGCGGGTTTTAGCAGCTTGACATAAAGTTGATCTTTTATTTGAACTACTTGGGATGGCAATATTCATAGAAGGTAATTGCAATAAGTGAAAATTTTACCTGAACATACTCTTCCAAGCTTTCTGGTAAACTAAAATGAATTACCTGAGGCAGGCAATAGAAATTTTTACAAGTGTGGATATCAATTGAGAAAAAAAATCAAATGCATCCCTAAAAATTTATCTGCATCAATGCGAATGCCACTACAAATTGGTGCAGCAGATTTTCCAATCAAATCAGTTATCAGTACACAATGGAGGAGTTCTATATCTAGTATAAAACTCTTAAAGCCTACACTCTTGATGTTGTTCCCTGAACTATTTTATGAGTAATTCATTAAGCCTAAAAGTTTTAAATGTAATAGGATGGTGTTGATCAAAATCTTGAGCATAGATTTGTCAGAACATAGGCCCTTTGAATTCAAAATTGAAAAGATTTATTTTCACTAAAATCATGACTTATAGGTAATTAAACTCAAAATATGAAGCAATACGAATGAAACATTCTCTTACAGCTCCAACATCACTTTTATCAAGTCCCATGCCGAATGCCACAGTCGCAACAACCTTCCAGAAACAGAAAATTCACATTCATAAACCAAAATAGTTGTCGTACCTAAATATCAAAATATCAACACAAAAAGTAGAAAACAACTATGGAAATAATCAAACTAACTTCTTACCACTCTAATTTTGTTTTTACAAAACATTTCCTGTACACGGTTTCTATCTTTCGCAGGAATGCCGCTGTGGTAACTCTGTAAAAACAAATATATTATCATAAACACACAAGTAGAGAACAGTGCCCAGATAGAAGGCAACTATATATCAACCAAATGAAACACTAACCTTTGCAGAAATATTGTTATCACACAAATACTTGCTTATCATGTCAGTTTCAGACTACAAACCAAAATTAAAGAGAAAAAAGTTAATTGTAATTCAATAATAATAATAATAATAATAATAATAATAATAATAATAATAATAATAAATAATAATAATAATAGTAATCATAATATTATAATAATAACAATAATAATAGTAATAGAGTCTCTTAGTGAATTTAAACGAAGTCCCCAATTTAAGAATTGAAACTGTTAAAGTTGTTGTATAATATTTATGGTGGGACATGTATACCTGAAATTTACAGTAGACAATGATGCTTTTAATATTCAAAAATCGAGAAGATTTAAGAAGTGTCATCAAATCTTTCATTCTGCAAAATTGTTGAATAATGGAGGTATTAGATCCATAGATAACATGGCCACCACCAGAAGTAAATCATTGAAAGCTTGGTCATGTGCATGCACACACCTATTCCCACTAATCGAAATAGAGAGATGCAGATTATCCCTCAACTTGGTTGACAAGATAAGATTTGAGGGAGGAATCTCTAAAGCATGCATCACATCACTCAAGGTTCTGTTTGTTGCAGTAGCAGTCATTGCAAGGATGCTTCCTGCATTAAGGTTACCACGCAGCAATGAGGCTCTAAGCCTCATATATGAAGGTCGAAAATTGTGTGACCTGCCAAATATTTTTAAAAAAATTAGCATCAATTTTATGGAGAACAAGGTTGCAAACAATGAAGCTAGGGAATAGTGCTAAACAAGTATTGTGACAATATAAAACCTGGAAAGCATAGAAAAAATGTTAACAAGCACTCACCACTCTGAGACACAGTGTGCTTCATCAATAACCACAGAAGATAATTGTGAATGGCCAGAAAAGATGGAAATAAATTCTGCATTCAGAAATCTTTCAGGCGAGACAAAGAGGACCTGTAACATGAATTACAAGGTAGTTCACAAAAAGATCAATCAAAGAATTAGAGAATAGGCTTTTGATTGTAATGATCTACCTACACAAATTATTCGGTTTTTCGAAAATCCTACATTCACCCTTACAGACACCTATAAACATTACATGTACCATATTTTCTCAATCACACTCCCTCTAATCACTCGTTAATTCAAACATAATTTGTTCTATTCCCACCTTTCTTTTATTTATAATTTTTCACACTTTTACAAATTACAACTTTAAGAAAACACTAATCATCACACGATCATCCAATATATTACAATAACATTCAATAAGAACATAGCAATACAACATTATACACCCTTACATAAAGTTAAACCTTACCCTACTTAAATCTCAAGACATACACACCACTATTATTTATCAGGATTTTGAAATCCACCAGATTCTGAATAAAGATTTTAAAATCCATAATTCTCAAATCAAACATACTCCTAGAGATCTCGACTCAAATAAAATCCACCACCCTTAAATATTATAAGGGTTCATTCTCCATATCAAACACGTATTTTGGGACAGATTTTATTATCAATGACAACAAGAATTATAAGTGGATACATAGCCTAGATGCTGCCTCCGCTACATACATCATTGAACAGTGTGTGTGTAAAAGGGGTGGGGGGGTTCAGAGGCAGAACCTTAATGGTTCCTTCATGCAGCAACCGGAGTGTTTCTGAAGCCTCTTCTACAGTCTAACCAACAACCAAAGAAATGAAGTCAGTAAAATGCAATCCAGAGTTGATACAAATGCAAAGCACATACTTAAATCACCAAGAGAAGCAACCTGATTGCTACTTAAAAGACCACCCCGAATAACAGGAGGCAGCTGCTTGAGCTGATCAATCATCAAAGCTATTAAAGGGCTAACCACTAGTGTGACCCCTGGTAAGACCAATGCAGGTAACTGATAACACAAGGACTTTCCAGCCCCAGTAGGCAACACCAGCATCGTGGATTTCCCCGAAAGCACCATCTTTATAGCCTCTAACTGCCCATCTCTAAATGATTTGTAACCATGCGTTAACTTCAATAACTTAAGCAAATTCTCATCCGATGCCTCGTTTCTCACCCTCATCACAGCCTCTTCAATCAATTCAGAATGAGGGTTCAATCTTTTCTGCCACTTTCCAATTTCCACACCCATAACATCTTCATAAGAAGCCGCAGTTTCCTCTGCTTCAGTACCCTTTTCACTTCTCTTTCTATTTCTGGAATATTTCCAACGCTTATTGGAAGAAGTAAAGCCTGTTCTTTTATTCTTAAACGCAAACTTTTTCCTCCCATAGCCATTGATATTAAGCTTCACAAAATTCCCTTCACCGGCACATTTAACCCTTTTACCAGTGAGTGTTTCAGAACTACTACCTCCAATCAAACCGAGGCTTTTTCTCATTTTCTTCAATGTAAACCCTTCATCAACCTCCTCCTTTTTTACAGATTCTCCTACATCAGCAGCTTCAACGGAAGACCCCCTTTTAATCTCGACTAAATTATCCGGCTCAAAGTTGAGATTTCTATCTTGAGATTTCGAGAAAGAAGATGCAAACCTTGACGCGCAGTGGCCTCTAGGAAGAAGACCGTCTGAGATATTGTTGACATTTTGGGGATTAGCTGCATTCTTGATTTGGAATGGCAGATTGGAGAGGATCGAAGAGGCGTCTAGAGGTGTGGACTGAATTGGGTCCGGAAGTAGGTTTAGGTTTGGTTTAGGGTTCCTCTTGCAGATTTTGGGAAGCAAAATAGTTCTTGAAGTGGCTGGGATTTTGGTTCTTAATTTAGTGGAGGAGATAGGGATGGCTCGGAGCCCGAAAGAGGGCGGATGGGCGGCGGCGGGTGACGGAGAACTAGGCGGCGTGGCGGAGATGTGAGAGCCGTCGGAGTCTGAATCGGACTCCATGGCCAACAGCAGAAGTGTGTGTTCCTGGTGCAGATGATTTTCCCGCCGGTTTCTAAGAGAGCGCTTTTATGCCCAGTAAACATGAGTAAATTCATAAACAACAATTTGAATTTGCACACATTTAGCATGTAGTGTGATATATCATATATATATATATATATAGTTGGAGTATTATACATAAAAGGCTTAATTCCATAAAAATGCATCACCTTTTACTCAACTTTCAATCTAATCATAAACTTCACGATTATTATTAAAAAGTCTGATCTTTTAAGAAATTTCAATTCGATACATGTTATTTTTTATTTTCGGTCAACAACCGATAACGTGTCTCATCAGAGCGTGTGAAAGTTTACCACACTGATGTACACACATTTAATTATATTTTATTTTTTAATTTGCACACCATATATCATATTCATATATATAAAATAAAAAAAATTATTTAGAAATATTTTCTGGCTGTAAAAGGAAAAAATATTCTTTTATGTTTGTAACGTTCAATATTAGATTCATAAAACACTTGAAAAAACACCAAATGCCCTAGAAAAATTGTCCAAAATCATATCAAATTCTGAAAAATCTTAATATTGGAGGTTTGAATTTCTAAATTTTATGCATGCATGCCAGCATGACAAACTTTTACTCACTCCGGTGAAATACATCATCAATTGCCGGTCGGAGATGAAAAGTATGTATCGGATTGAAATTTTTTAAAAGGTTGTGCTTTTTAATTATAATTGTAAAGCTCGAGATTAAATTGAAAATTGAGTAAAAAATTGTGTATTTTTATAGAATTAACCCTACATAAAAAAATTACATTAGAAGCAACAATTATTATATACAATCGGTATATAGTATGTATAAATTATGAACATATATAATCAACAATCATAATATACACTTGGTATATAGTATGTATAAATTATGAACATATATAATCAGGATATGTAGATAGATGTATCACATATGTAATCAGAAGTATTAACATGGAAAACATTCGAAGCAATAATTAAAATCATAAGAAACTTAATTACACTACCCAAATTATTACAATAAATTTTTTATTGAATAATTCTTAAGCATATATATTACAGAAATAGGTGTAGCACATATGTGATCAGGAATATTACATGTGTGATCAGGATTATTATATATATAGCCAGGAGTGTCACATATATGATAAGAAGTATCATATATTTTGACCCGGTATTTGACCCAATAAGTGCTATATACGAATCCTATAATGGCGAGTGTTACTCACTTAATACTTTGTCTATTGTACATAAATCAAACGAAAACAAATAAGTTAATTCAGCTAGTTTATTGTACACAAGTTACACCAGTAATTCAAGTATACTTTTAAAAAATAATATTTTTCTATAATTAAAGTGATTTTTCAATATTAATGGGGTGATTTTTCAATAATATATTTTAATTGTCCAATACACCTGATGTATATAATATTAAGTCCAATTAATTTAATCAATTTTTTTTTTTTGGAATTTGTAAAGTATAGAGAGAATCCAATTTATATATAATCACCTTAAAATGGGTACGTTTCATGTGCACAAGGGTGCACATACACCCTTGATTGGGCCTGAAATTTAAAATTTGACCAGCCCAATAATAATTAAAATTCGCGGATCTTGCTTGAGAAACGGGGTCTGGCCCGTTTTTTAACCTAATATCCACGCAAATAAAGAAAAAACAATGAACTCAACTAAAACTTGCTAACATAAAGTGATCTTGATTCGAAAAATCTAAATCAAAAGCAATTTTATGGGTGATGTGATGTAGATATGAAATATAGAATAGTATATATTATATATATTTATTGTTGAGATATTTAATGATTTGATAGGATTTATTAGAATTTTTAGTATCGTTTATTGATTTGGTTAGATTTGTTAGGATTTCATTTATTATTATAAATAGGCGTCTCAAGCCTATTGTAAAGGGAGTTGATTTTGATATTGAAAAGAATTGGATTTAATCCCTTTTATTTCGCGTTTTATTAATTGTTCTTCCGGTATTCATGAGTGAACCAACGGATTGATAATTATAATCGCGAATATCATATTAACAGTGGACCTTTTTCATTGGTTCACAATTTACACCTCCTAATTTACATCTTAACAGTGGGCCTTTTTCATTGGTTCACAATTTGGGGCTCAATTATGGTGACAAAGAATACATCGGGCCTGAAGTTTATTATGACTATAGAGAGTTTGGTTTGGATGTTTTACTTGATCGACACAGGCCTACTCATATTGTTGACGAAAATGGTTTTTATAATGATCTTGATAATTTAAATTGGTATAATGACAGGTCTTTATTTTTTGAGGAATCTGCTGATATCGAAGTGGAGACTGAACACATTTATCACGGGCCACCAATATTTGATGTTGATCACGATGGTGAAGAACCATCCTTAATTGATCCAGTGCTTCCCATCTCTAACACTACTCTCAAAGATGAGACGTGCCAAAACTTTGGCACTGGCCTTGATGGTGGTATCACTTTGTCCTCACAGAATAACTATTATTTTTATTTTATCAATCATGATAGTTATTTTGTTAATGAGTTTTTGAACTTTCTTTCGACCTACCGTCTCAAGATTTTGGGCCACGTGCGTACTGCGGATATTTTCGAGGTCAAACATTTAGAGGTCTTAACTAATCCCTCTGGAGACAAGATCGATTTCGATTCAAGGATGAATCATTTCAAAGAGGGTGAGAATGATGGAGATGAAATCACAATCTCGTTTAAATATGAGCATATTTGGAGAATCGAGAATATTAGAAATATTATATTTGTTTATTCTATTTCCTTTGTTATTTGATTTAATTAGATTAGATTTACAATTATATTTAGTAGGTCATTTGTTATTTAATATCGGAATGTAATTTATTGTTAGACAGTTTATGAATGAATTTGAATGAAATTGGGTTTTCCCATTTATCGTGTTATTATCGTTCTTAATCCGACATTCAAGATGAATTAACAGAGTTAAAATGTTAATCACGTTTATGTAATATTCTGGGTATTCACAGAATCAACTGATTATTACGTTCGTGCTTCTGCCTGCATCACGATGCTGATAAAAATTTCGAATTAACAGATATAATGCGTAGATCTTTTATACAAAAATACATATACTAATACTTTTTCAGATTTTTATGCGCAAATCATTATTTATATACAAATCAAGTTAGAAACATAGAAGAAGAAGAAGAAGAAGAAGAAGAAGAAGAAGAAGAAGAAGAAG
>JAPKLY010000419.1:343526-406539 GCA_026898435.1 Prunella vulgaris
GAAGAAGAAGAAGAAGAAGAAGAAGAAGAAGAAGAAGAAGAAGAAGATCAACAACAACAACAACAACATGATTGCATCGTGATAGTTGAAGAACAAAAAAAAATTAATGAATAAGGTAACTCTGATATTTTTGGGTATAATTGAGTAGTTCTTGGGGTATTATTTACTCATGTTTGGTGTATTATAGAATGTGTTGTGGGTATTGCTAAATAAATCCTAAGGTATTCATAGAATATTCTTTGGGTATTGGTAAAGATTTCTTTGGGTATGAATCATCTATTCTTCGGGTATTGAAAAATTATTCTTCGAGTATTAAGTTAATGAAGAATATTATACTGTTATTTATTATATATTAGAATAATACTGATACTCTTGGGTATATTTGCTTAGTTCTTAGGGTATAACGCATTAATGTTAACTATATTATAGAATGAGCTATGGTAATACTAAGTAGTTCTTAAGGTATTGGTAAACTATTCTTGTGAGTATTGATAAACTATTCTTAGGGTATTCATAGAATATTCTTCGGGCATTGGTAAACTATATTTCAGGTATTGATAAAACTATTCTTTGTGTGTTGAATTCAGTCAACATGTCCTAACTGTCTTTTTTAGAGTCCTATTCCTCCTCTCAGTCAGTCCATTCTACCGAGTGGTTCTGGCAGCTGATGTCTCATGCTGAATCTCTTGCTCCCTGCAATAGTTAGATACATGTGAACTAAGGAATTTCATACCTCTATCACATCTGATTCTAACTATGTTGAGCCCTTGCTCATTTTGGATCTTCTTGAACTACTCCAACATCTTGACCATAGTCTCACTCTTCTTGAACAAGAACACTATCCGGGTGAATCTTGTATAGTCATCCACTATCACTAGTGTGTACTTCCATAACTGTGAAATAATTTTAAGCATGGTTGAATTATATTTATTCACAGTTTTGAAGTCGTAGGTAGAGCCAATCATATCGGTCCTTTGGAAGAGAGACCATCTTTAGTTGATCGTATCTTTTTTTTACATATTCCCACAATTCAAGTTGATCTTTCATAGTTAAATATTATATTCTTAATCTATAATCCAAGTGACGGCACAGGAAATTCATCGCTTTAGCACGATTTTGGTTGAATGCCTTATTATTTTTTTTACCATTATTTCACAAAGACTCATTGCCTCAAGATGAACTTCAACATTAAGAATTCACGAAATATAATTTTTTCAGTTATATCAAGAGATGCGAATTCTAACTTGAAAAGGTTAGTCATAATAAATCAAATTGACAAAAGAAAAAAAAATAGCTCAAGAATTATGTATGCTATTTGAACTTGCCCAAATATTTTTAATTAAGCTCAAGGTAAAGGCACGTGCTGATAACGTGTTATGAAACAAATAAGAATATGGAACACCATAGAAAATGCAAAATAAAAAAGACAATATGTAGGGAGAATTATTTTATTCAACTTCTTTTGTATGTGTATAACAAATAAGTTGTCATGTCCTTTTGTTATAGGGAGTTCATGCATGAATATACATAATGATAATTTAAGAGAACAATTAAATGTACATAAAGAGCCCTTCATCATTGCATATAATTCCCTTCAATTCTCTTGTAACCTCCAAGGACATTCAACACACCTTTCACATTCTCTTTTAACTTCCAAGGATATTCATTTCTTTCATAACATTATTAGTATATTAGTATTGATAGTTTAATAATTGTTATTTTTTAATCACTACAAAAAAATTACGCTTAACCGATCGAATTAACGATCGCCTACATATTGGTCTCTAATTATATGAAGTAGTTTTCAAGAACTGATAATGTGAATATTGTACTCATTTACAAGGAATTGATAGTGTGATCTTCTGTGATATTTTATCATCACATTATTTATAATGTAACTTGTACTAATATATATTTGAATAGTTTGCTGATAAATAAATAACATTCATATTATTTAAAGCACAATTATAAGGAATTTATTTTAGTAAATATGCTCAAATTTTCAAATGTTATATAAAGTAAAAGAATACATGTCAATATAACTCAAACAGTTTTCACGCATATGCAATTTTATATTGCAGTCTCCAGAGTTAAAAACAAGAAAAGACAGAAAATTTTGAGTACGAATTCTAAAGGCTTACCATCCAAGTAAACGGTAAATATTGTTCACCAGAAAATTTTTAGAAAGTTGAAATAATATTGTGAATAAATTATACATTTTTTTTCAGAGTCTACATAAATATTATTCATTTTCTTAATTAATTAAATTTAAAAAGTGTATTATTAATGCAAAAAAAAAATGCATAATCACATTGCAAAGTAAAAAAAAATTCAATTTGAAACACTGACTATTAAATTTGTAAATTACTCTTAATACATCACACAAACTTTTATAAATGTTGAGATTACAATAAGAATAATAAAAGTTTATAAGCCAAGATAAGCACAAGCCCAACACTAGTTTGGAAACAAAGACAGAATGAAGTATATAAAGTTGCGTAGAAGACGGAATGGAGGCTGTAGAATGTTAACATTTGTAATAACATTCACACAAATGAGGAAATTTATCGGTCAGACAGCGGTTGAATACTGCCCTGTTTTCGTATTTTTTACCACATTCTGTCGGGCATTCAGAGTTATCCCCCGGACCTTCAAGAAAGCATGTACTTGGAAAAGTGTCCTTACAATACCCACTTACAATCTCAACTGCATTTATTCGATTAAAAGTAATTTATTGTTTGAATTTTTGTCCAAAAATATCAAAGGAGAAACATGAAGAAGAGTTATTAATTTAAACTCAAATGTGAACACGAAAAAACACACTTCATATTTTTCCAGTGTACTTTATCAGTTACATTTTCGTATATCTTTATATATAATGTGGAAAAAGGGATTTAACCTTTATGTGTGAATCCACTTCAATAATATTTTGTGTAATAATAAGGATTGATTTTTGGAGAATTATTATTCTTTTACTGTGTGTTTTGTTTAAGAGATTAAATAATCAGTCCCGCTAAAAAGAAATTATTCCTGCCAAAACATATTGGGACTGATTATTTAGTCTCTTAAACAAAACACACCCTCGATGTATTAAATTACTAGAGACATTTGAGTAAGATAGATTCATGTGCAAATAATGATGAGGCAAAAAGTGAATACTCCATTTTTGTGTCAAAATATTATTATCATACGATACGATAGATCACGTGTCATGTTTATTAAATGACATAGTTTATCAACATGCGAATGGATTAAATGTAATCGAATTAATACCAAATTAAAATTAGATATTAAATGATTGTTAGAATTTCTGGAGAATAACTACGAATGTAAATATATGAACAAATTAAGTAAATATTTCTCCAATTTGCAAGTGCATGTGTCTTCTTATAACTAATAATAAGTAATAACTAATAACACTAGTGTAAAACTTTAGACAAATGGTAAAATATTATATACACTATTTTTATAATATAAACTATTTTGTGATACATAGTTTATATTTATGAATTTATTTTTTTTACCTTGTTACTTTCACACAATACATACTCTATATAAATTAGTCAATATCATTAATTCACTCAAAATTGTAAGAAAAGTGTAAAATTTAATGTTGGTAAATATCATTAATTCACTCAAAATTTTAAGAAAAGTGTAAAATTTAATGTTGGTCAATATCATTAATTCTCTCAACATTTAAAAGAACTGTAAATTTAATGTTGCTTGTTTTATCATTAATTAAGTTTAAATTTTTCATGAAGGGTAAAAGAAAATGAGAAAAAAATATAATGCAATAAAGTGGGAATGCATTATTTCTTACATGAGGTGTGAGAGAGAAAGACAATCATTACTAAAAATGACCACGCGAACTTTGCCATCTTCGACCTGAAATGTTATTGGAGTTGAACAAATTCGTATCATAAACTCAACTATAAAATTTGTTTGTTTGTAACACTTATTAAAACCATGAGACTTATATATTGAGTATGTTTGGTTCGTAAGATTCATGTTTTTTACGGATAGATATTTTTATCTTACGAACCAAATATAATTATAAATTAATATCGATCACATAAAATTTATAAAGTGTTATAATAATACATATAATGGTATACTTTCATACTCTAAATAAATTTTTAAAAAAATGCAAATTACATTATCAATATATATATATATATATATATAGCCACATATTGGTCATAGAATGATAATTTAAATATAATGAGAGAAAATCAGACCTGAAATGCGAAAGCTGGGAACAAGTAGTTTTCTGGAAAATTATTTCACTCTCTGAAAGAAAGCTTTGGTTGTAGCTTGTAAGAATCTGCAAGTTGATATTTGTGTATATATAGCCTTAAAAAAGCATTAAATATGGTCAAATATTTAAAGTTTCTTTTTTATTTTTCTTTAAGCACGATTTTTGCATTGCATTTGCTTTTGACAACATTAGAATTTAGAATTTGAACTATCCTTTGTTTAGAATATGCTTTCAGATTACATTTGCTTTTAAGAACATTAAAATTTAGAATTCAAAGTATCCTATTTATAGAATATGCTTTTCAATTGCCTTTGATTTTTATAACATTAAAATTTATGGAATTTTAAGTATATTATGATTTATATTCATAAATGAAAATCATAATAGTCTTCAACATATCACTTAAAAAAAAAATTACTCACTTGTAATAGGGGGAGGGAGTATAGTTTTGAAAAATACTTGATTAAATAATTGATGCAATTTGGCAAAATAAAAGTATAATAGAGGTCATATTATATAGAACAAAAATATATATACTCTCTCCATCCTTTATATATGCTCACTGAAATAGGCACAAATTATAAAAATAATTATGATAAAATAAAATTTAATTATAATAATAAAATAATATATTTTTCTAAAAGAGAGAATATGAATGGATTTAGAAGACATTCGGAAAAAAAATAGTAATAGACATAAAAGACAAGGGAAGTATTGATTTTAGTTTTCATTTACTTTGTATCTGACAAATTAAAAAATAAGTCAATTTTTTTTTAAGTAATTTGGTTATTTGTTTTATTTTTTTGACAAGTAACTAATTAAATTTTTAGTATGGATATTTGTTTGATAAAAGATACGTGTCAAGGTTATTAAAAATTAAAAATATTTGATAAAATTAATCACTTTTTGAAAATATAGACAACATTTTATTTAAAACAATAAATTGCCAAGGTTGTTTTGTTGTTAGAATGACAAGTCACTATATTTACAAATAGGTGTTGTACAAAAAAAATGTGCTTCTATGCAGAAAAAAAATGTACTTCCATAAAAATATTTTGAACTTATTTGTAAATATAGTAACTTTCTTGAACTTATATGTAAATCATCCTTATTAAAAAGTATGAACAGTCAGCATGTGTACATTAGCCGCAGAGTGTCGCGACAACAAATGACAAAGTAATTGTGAAGCGATAAAACATGCATGCACGCACAACACCAGAACGAAAGAATGCACCCACTTATTTAGCAACACAACAAAACCAAGAATAGTGACAATTGAGCAGCCATGATCACTAAGACCCTCAATTGCCTCATCACTATTATCAATATCAGCCTAATTAAAATATAAAAAATTACAACTTTACAGAAGGGATTGCCTCTAAAATCATTATACTTCTTACAAAACAATTAGAATAAACTAAAAGCAAACAGCCTCGACATGATCAAAACAAACTCCAAAACTGGTCGAGAAAGCCTACATTATTGTGCAGTTACACTTGGATTCCAGCTTAGGAGGATTCATGCTGTCACCCTTGCTAGGAGACTGTACAACGCGTGCAGTAGGCTTCTCGTTGGTTTCAGCGATCACAGGTGGAGGCTTTGTATCATTCTCCAACTTTCTTTGTCGGGCTTTCTGGGACTTGGAACTGCGTTTTCCCAGGGTTCTCAAACGAATATCCCGTCTATCGGAATTTGTTTTGCCAACGAATGTCAGTGTTGGTCTCAGAACTTCCAATGGTGGACTCTCTTTGTCTACTGCTATATTTGCAGCTTCATATGCCAGATTGTGGACAATAGAGCTGCAGAAGAGAATTGCATCGGTTGCTTCTTCGAGGGTGAGGCTTCTAGACTTTGTATCACCAAAGTGTTCTAGCACAACAGTAGATTTATCTGAAATTAGCAAAGGAAGGTTACAGGTCTCAGACATGAGTTCGTTTCTGATTAGCAAAGCAAGATTTTACTACCAACCCTAATGCATGTTTGTTTGTAGGATTATGCAAGCTAGTTTTCAAAATCCAAATGCATGTTTGTTTGTAGGATTATGCACCCTAGTTTTCAAAATCCATTATAATTGTAACCTACGATACCTACATTTTCTGTCATACTTTTTCATTTTCCCAATTAAAACTATAATTTTTAACAATATAACAATCTCACTATCGTTTACAATTCCAAGATTTCTCAATCCTCCTACAGCCCAAAATAAACATACTAGACATTAAGGCATATCAAATATGAGAGTGCACACACAAACATGTAAGCATGTGCACATATGCACAGGAGCGCAACACTCCTCATGATTCATGAAACGTCTAAAGAGAAGATGATTTAACTTGATAGATTACCACGAAGAATCAGAAGATTCAAGGTTATTCCTAGAGTATATATAGTGTGAAACTGGTTTGCAACTAATACTCTTTTATTGAAAACAACTAATATCCTTTAAATCTAATATCCTTTAGTGAAAATAGCTAATACCCTTTAATAAAACAACTAATACTCTCAAAACAAGTTTCACAGTGAAAACTTGTTCATACAATACTTTGCTTTAGTATGACAAGCGGTCATGGACATCAATAATTGGAAGGCCATATTAGCCTAGGAATGCTGTATTTTGTTAATTCTGGAATGCCAATATGCTAGCTCTAATCCTGTAGTCGGTAACTAAAGTTATTGCATGCTAAAAGTTTGCTAATTGTACTCTCCAACCAATATTTTAACCAGACTGCATAATGTAAATTCTAATCCCACATTGATCATAACAATGTAAAAACCAATCTGATCTAGTTTATGCAAGAATAGGCATATATCATCAGATCAGACCAAATGGTAAGATGAAGATGAAATAAAGCACCAGATAAAGTCCAGAAAGTAAGATGCACATACCAAGGACACAATTTACAGGAACAGGGACATCAAATTCTTCAACAGGTTTAACTTCATTGTAAGATGCTGAAACAGAAGGATCCAGCAATTCATTTGAGAAAGTCTTTGAATGTGTAGAATCAACATCAGATTGTGAGTCAGTAGATACAATATCAGCTTTCTTAATTTCCATTTCAGATGCATAATCCAAAGAACTTGGCAGAGGAGCTTCTACAACATCCATCCTTTCAACAATAGAGCTTTGTGTAGCATCTTCTTCCCGTTGACAAGAAGTCTGTAAATGAGCAGCTGATGTTTCTTCACTCATTAATAACTTGTTTGTTGAGTTTTCACTACTCTCGGACTCTTCAAGAGTCAAAATGGACATCATTGGAGTATCTCCTAAATGGGCATTCATCAAATGGCTGGATAGTTCTGCAACTGTTTTGAAGATAATACTGTTTTCTACATCAGTGCGTGTACTTTCTGCTTCTGTGCATATACATTCAGAAGCAAGTGGTTGCTCCAGACCATCTGCATATATTACCCCGCTAACTTCTGTACCATTGTTGACAGATATTATCTCCAAACTATCTCCAAGACAACTTGGTGGCATACTTGTGGATACATAACCTGAAGCACCAGACAAAGAGGAGATGGATCGATTGAGCTTTATAGGTAATTCAAACCTATAATTTTCCATATCGTATTTCCAGCCACTAGAAGATCCTAGATCAACAGAAGAAGATACGCATTCAGAACTATGCCCAGTGGAGCTTCTCGTGCTATTTACACAGTCCCTCACATTGGAGAAATCATTATAACAAATAGTACTGGCTGTGAAACTCCTGCTTTGGACAATTCGCCCTTTGCCCCTACTAGAGCTTTGCAGAAGCAACGATATACCCGTACGTTCTGAAGCATCAATGTTTGAAGTTGAATAGACACCAGACTGCTGTGATAGACGATCACCATCCAAAGACTGAAAAACCTCTTCCTCTGTGGCAAAATTTAGCCCGCTTCTGTCAATCAGAAGAGAATCAAGCCCAGTTTCACCAGCACATGGAATTTGTAACATTTCTGAAATTGAGACAGCTCGGTCCAGAACCTCAGGTGATCCATGGTCTAGAATATGTACAGGGTCCCCTGGAGGGCCCTTATCCACCATCACTTTCATCGAATTATTTTCTAAACCTTTGCACTCGTGACAAAACCATAAGTCTCCTTCCCTTACTAATTCAATTGAATTACACCTACGGCTGCATCCAGAGCATACTTCCAAGTCTGGTATGCCATCAGCAGAATCCATATCTGCATCAGCGTCAAATTGACTGCTACTCTGGGAAATTACAGCAGATGGGCAATTCTTTTCCCCATCCCATCTATTAGGTGCTGCCTCAATTGTTCTGTTCTCAACAGATTCATTTGAAGCATCAGCTTGATCCATGACAAATACATCATCATGGACACTTGGATATTGTCTCTTAACCAAGTCACTAGTCAAGTCCTCCTGGTTTTGCTCACTTTCTTCAGTGTCAAGTGCTCCACTTGTTCCTTGATCAGAACTGGCATTACTGCTGGTTGTGATTGAAGAGTTCCTGGACATCAGTGCTCGATGATGTGCACTTACTTTTCCTGCATAGAATGTTGAACTGGGGACACTGGATAAGAGGGGTCTGAACATGTTCTGAGGACCCTTCCTCTCCTGTAAATGGATACAATATTCAAAAAGTACAGTAAATAATTTGCTCAGAATAACTCATACTAAATTTCAGCAATTATG
This sequence comes from Prunella vulgaris, assembly GCA_026898435.1. Classification (NCBI taxonomy): domain Eukaryota; kingdom Viridiplantae; phylum Streptophyta; class Magnoliopsida; order Lamiales; family Lamiaceae; genus Prunella; species Prunella vulgaris. The sequence continues at coordinate 352,433 of JAPKLY010000419.1, forward strand.
TCATGCCTAATGGAAGTAATGACCACATCTTTTCTGCCATCAATAGGTATTTAGTAGAAGTCATATATAGTACTATAGTAGTTTACAAGTAATGTTTGTATATTGGTTCTTTAATGCAGATTTGTTAACATATTTTTGCATACTGGACACAGGTCTTGCAGTTTTCACTTTCAGCCCACTATAGAACTAAGTGCTTGTTTGCAAACTCAACATAAAAAGTAAAAGTGCTTATTTTTTAAAAAGAAGCACTTAAAACATGTTTTCAACAACTATTTTAAGTGCTTATTATTACTTTTGGTCAAGTAACAATTTTTTAGCTTTTAACTTCTAGTTAAGCACTGCTACACATTCCTCAATAAAATAATACTCAATACTCTTTTTAGAAGCACTTCTTTTGCAAACACATTTTTCTTAATCATTTTTCAAAACCACTTAAGTTTAAAACACTTCTTATTTTTCATTTTACTACTAAAATTACTTAATATCACTTTTTCAATTCTACTAGAGATTGCAAACATGCACAAAGGAGGGAACCAGAAAAAATTGTAAGTCAACCAAATTATCAGTTCCATTCAAGCTACGACATATTTTTAGAGTCCATCACTATATTATTTTTGAGAACACATGCTATCATGATTCAAAATCTCTTCCAATTTGTACATCAAAAGCAAAAGTTAGAAAGCATACAAAATTTATCAAATACCACAGCAGTTTCTTTTCTTATCCTGATTCTTGAGCAGCTTGAATCTTAGTTGCATGAAGGAGATATAACATAGATTCATACACTGATGGCGTAGATATAGCTCAAAGGTTTGTGAAATTTATTCTAAGAATTTGCCAAACAAAATACATGTCCAAGGTAACTAAAAGGCAAAGCACAACAGTGATGTGCATTTCTTTTCCTCTACAACAGATGCCACAATCATCATTAATCAAGTTAACGCAATTGAAATTATAATCAAGTAGATGAATTGCCATTCTGTAGCATGCAGTCGCACTTGAAAAGTAAATATGATCCAAGACAGCAAAATAAATAAGAAGCAAAAGAAAACAGTGACTTCACCTTATTCCTGAACCTACAACTCATCATTATCAAGTTACTTAAATTCTGAATAGGACCAGAAAAGACATGCTTATTTCACTTAATGATCTCAACCACTGATTGAGCTTAATATAGTAAACATATTTGATATTCATAAATCAAGACCTCCTATGCAAAATGGTAATTTTGTTTCACTTTTAATAAATACAAACAATTCAACGAAATACCAGCTAATAATTTAAAACAATTGTCAACAATCAATATTAGTGCAAGTTATTATTTTGACTCTGACAACAAAAAGGTCCAATCACTATCTAGTATTCAGCAGTAGATTGTTAGATAATGCATTCAAGGACAGGACACGTTAGACGTGAAAGAAGCCCATGCTGTCCATTTGGCACCAAGGTGAGCAATAAATACCAGTTTGCAAGTCAGGTCTCTTGGATGCAGGCACAAATAAACACTACAGAACATGAAATGCACAGAGTGATTACTCACACAAGATTAAGGAACAAGCTAACTTGATCTTGAACACATTGGTAACAATGACAACGTCTCAGAGGATGGGGGACACTCCCACCAAAATTTGCTAGGGAGAGTGGAACACATTGTAAGAAAAAAGTGGAATGATTAATGTTTTGGGGGGGTAATTTGATAAAATTTTATGTATAAAGTAAAGAAATTAGTCGGATTGAGTGTAGTATGGGCCCAAAAAGCAATGTCATTTTGTGTAAATATGTAAATTTTGTGGGGGTGGAGTTTGTGAAAGAATTTCCTTTCTGGGATATGCAAATAATAGTGGGACATCCCAAAAAGGAAAGTCTACAAATTGTAGTGCGACAGAGGAGTACTTCAGTAACTGCCTGTTGGATGCATGAATTGAAAGACACAAAGATATTAGTCATTACCCAAAACAATTATTAATCAGTAAAAACATTGTATAAGCACCATTAAATTGATAAATCAAGCAAAATCAATATTACAGATGTTCCTTTAAGTCCTAAAAAATACCATATTATTTCACTTAAAAAAACATGGCTGTAATTAGAATGACCGCAACTATAAATGATATCACACTACAACACTTCACATTAAAGTTCAATAACTTTCCAGTAAAACAGATCGAATGACTAATTAGCATAGCAAAACTACATGTAAAAGTAATTATTACTAACTCAAATAATAAGTAAATGTATTATATCTATCAAGAAACCAACAATAAGATAATACAAGAAAATGGCTTACCGATTGTCGAGGTGCCAAGTCAAAGGATCTCTTGGGAACAGAACTTGACAAAACTCTAGTTGGTTTCTTGGAGAAGCCCGTAGCTCTATTATTTGGGTAAGTGCCTATACTCCTTGGAACTGAGCGATCTGAACTGCAGACAGCGTTGGAATGTAATGAGTCCACATCATCATCATCACAAGATGATGCAACTGAACCTTTGCTGTGGGAATCCCTTTCATGACTATGAGATGAATTGACACTTCTTGAAGCAGTTGGAGACATAGACTGTCTACCAGATCTGAATCCACTTCTAGAAGCTGGTGAGGAACCTCTAACATAAGAGGCTGGCCTATCAGCAAGTGAGGTACGAAGATTCGGAGGTACCTCTGACGAAAAACCAGGAATGTTAGATTGCCATGCCCTTATTTTTGGTGAAGCAGAGTTCCCCCTACTTGTCTTGATGGGGGAGGCACCCCTCACCCTTGAAGAGGCAGCAGCACCAGTTGAACCAGTGCTCATTCTCCGAGGTGTTGGTGTACCTGACCTCGGACCAGGCGTTGTCTTACTTGGCGGGGGGGAGAGCCCCCTTGATGGAGAGGCGTGTCGCAAAATTGGGGGTGGGCTTGAATGAGTGGCAGAATTTGGACTGCTTCTTGACTGTAATATACTATTACCTGACCGAGGAGATGGACTAAGACGATGAGGACTAGCACTACCCCTACCACTCCTATAACCCTTCTCCATCTACAGATGAACATATTCGAAGAACCATTTGCAGACATCAATAAATAAGGGCAAGACTTGAGTGAGAATTTTTAATTTAAGGATTATTTCGTATTTAAGGCCTTACCGTGGATGATCTCGAGATTGCAACAGGTTGGCTCCTGGGTCTACCCCTAGGTGCAAGATTAACTGGTGGTGCCTCATCATCCAAGGAACGAAAGAGAGGAGTTTCAGGAGGTGTTATTAACCTATAAAGGCACCATGTATTAGTACTAAACAAATTAAATTATGAACTTAGGCTAATATTTATAAGCCATGCACAAGAACTAATACAGACGCAAAAAATAACTCCCTCCATCCCAAGATTTCTTTCACGTGTGAAGTGGCACACATATTAATAAAGTGAAATTTAGTATGAGTGGGTTGAATAAAAAAATGATACTTTATCGACTCTCATGAGTGTGAGTAGTTTCCTTTTTTGGGGTGTGAAAGTAATGTTGGGATGTCCAAAAGAGAAAGTATGAAAGTAATCACGGGACAGAGGGAATATTAATTATCATAATTCATTACTAATCCAGTTCACCGGTGTCTTCAATTTTGTGGATGGTTCATTACAATAAGATTGACAACATAAAAATGCAATTTAAGTACCGAACTAACTCGTGAAAGCACATTACTCGGTTACGATTCATGTCCATTACCCAAATATACCAAATAAGAATGCATACCTACTAGGCTCCTAAAGTACATAAATGTTAGTTCTTGTATTAGCTAAAAAGATTTTACGTTCAAAATCCTAATGCATATTTATTTGTAGGATTATGCACACTAGATTTCAAAACCACCAAAACCTAACTATTATACCTACCTTTTACATTCTCTCTCATATTTTTCTTTTTTTATTACCATACACATCTTTATTTTTTGCAATATAATAATTTCACCGGCGCTTACTTTTTCACTATCTTTTTCTCAATCCTACCACACTACATCTTACCAACCGAACATACACAAAAGTCAAATTCATCTTTTTTACAATTCCAGGATTTCTCAATTAGGATTCTTCCAGTCCACCTAAAGCCCAAAAAGACATATGTGTTTCCAAAAAGGGGAAAGAGAACGTATGAAACAACATATTCAAGAGCAAGGAAAAAAACCAACCAGTCGTAGTCATTTTTATCTCCTTCTGCATTGAGCAGGTCACTACTCTCTCCACGAGCAGGAACAGAAATCCCAAGCTTATTATTAGAGAAGTGTTTTAATTTTGTCGCTGTCAACCGTAAATGATAAATAATGACATTTGTCAGCAAGAGTACAGAAAGAACAAAATTACTATACATGCACAAAGCACTTCATTAACTCCAAAGTCATATATGCAGCAAAATCCAAATGAGATAACAGGGTATAAGAATTTACAGAAGATGTCGTCAAAGTCATCATTCGATTGAAGCAAGAAATTTTCCTTTTCTTTGTTCTGCACGTCATTGAATAGAGCAAGATCATCATCCTTCTCTTGAAAGAGAATGCTGCTCTCAAGACTGCGCCCTCTCTTGTGATAATCTGCCTTCAGCTCCCTCCCAGGGGAAATTCTCAGAGCAGGTGATGGAGGCATATCTGTAACTCTAACAACTATAGTCACTCTATTAAATCTTGATCGAATCCTTAATATATCTCAAACTTAAAACTATCCAATTAAGAAAATTATAGAAATTTGTCCAACTTTTCTCCCACAAAAAATCAAATCAAACCTCTTACTACATCACAATAAGGAATCAAAACACACTTCACATCCAACTAATTCAAGGGAAATGCATCATTTTAAGCATTCAAATTCATATCATGATATAAGGGACGGGTTAAATTAAAAAGAAAGGAAGAAAAACAATCCCTCTTCCACTCCTCAAAACCCCACCTCAAATCACACGCTAACCACCAAAATTCACGTAAAAATCCAACCCACTTACTTCTACTTCAAAATGCCAAAGCAAAGCAGCTAGAATTCACACACTAAGGCTTAAACTAAATCAAGTCTCGCACAGTCCAACAAATTAAGCATCCCCAGAGTGTTCAAGCAAGCTCAAACATCTATAGAAATGTCATTTCTCACTTACCCCGTCGAAGCCAAAGCCCTACGCCATAACTCTAAAATGCTAAGAAGATATGAGCAGTGAAGTTGTATGGATCTACAGGGGTTGAGTAGATCAAAGAAATTCGGGATCAGATACAACAAAAACAAAAGTGAAATAGAAAAGGAAATAAAACCCTCAAAATTTAAGTAAAAGAAAAAAAGAAAAATGAGAGACTACGAAATGAGTGCAATAATTGTTCACGTGAGAGGTGGATTGTGAAGTTAGAAAGCGAAATGTTCAGCAGGGAGCACCACCACCACCATCACCATCACTGCAGCAAAGTGAAAGAATATGTAAATGAAAAGAGAGAGAAAGAAGGAAGAGAAAATTCTCTTCTTTTTTTCCTGATATATAAATAAATTATAAAATCACCATATTAATACTAATGTAATTTTATTTTGGTTCTGAACAGGGGTGGAGCAAATACCGAAAATACTGGTATATTGTACTTATCATATCGAAAAATATTGAATTTATCGAAAATTTCGGTATATCAAAAATTTCGGTACGGTATGATATCATACCGATATTTTTCGGTACGGTATCGGTATAGAATTTTAAAATTTTCGGTATACTGGTATATTCCATTTTGGTAATTTAAGATTAAAATTTAATATTAAATTTATTTTTATTTAATTAAAATTATACTTCAATTATTTCGGTATGGACCGATATGGGAGGTATTTCGGTATGGACCGGTATTTCGGTATAGATCGGTATATATCGAAATATCGGTACGGTACGGTATACCGAAATTTTCGGTACGGTATGCATTTTTGGTATACCGAAATCCGATATACCGAAAATTTCGGTACGGTATCGGTACGCAAAAATGCATACCAAAAATTTCGGTATGGTATATGGTATGGTATGTCACCCCTAGTTCTGAACCATTTATCCTATAGCTCTAATTGCAAAATACTTTTTAATTAATTGTGCTTTTATTATGTTGGCTTCTTCATTTATATTTTTCTATTTAGTAGGCATAATTTTTATTTCTTCAATTCTTTTTTTTTTTTTTGTTAAATGAAGGAATCTATCAAAATTTATAATATAATTTTTTATTTTTAACAAATTAATATTCTTTTTGTCAAAAAATAGTAACAAATATTTTCAGTCAAAATAATTGATAGTAATATATTATTAATATTTTTAATAAAACTAATAATATTATTAAGAATATATTGATCTTATAAATAATAATTGAAAATAATAAAATCACTTCTTTTTTTCTTGAATGGAGGTAAATCGTTTTTTTTTTTTACATTACCATGCCATTGTAAAATAAAAATTAAAGAAGTACTCAAACACATATAAATCTATCTTTCTCTTCTGGGAACAAAATTCTCCACCTCCAATGAGGTTTGGCGGCTACGCCAATATTTCGTCGGTTCCTCAACGATAAAAGTGAATTCTGCAGCCACCCCTCCACCAATGAGGTGTGAGGATTCTCCACTTCCGAGATTTCTAAGCCTTGCACCAAATATTCGAAAAGGATTTTCAACCGCCATAGCTACTCCATCATCCTGATGACTACCACTACTAGGATCGGTTATAATTGCATCAAAAATTGGGCACAACCATATTCTTGTAGAGAAATATTTTTGATATATTTTATTTACATTTAAATGTGATCTAAATACATGTACAAGAGATGGTTTTAGTTACAAAGATATCGATGTGGGACACAATGCAAAATAATATACACATACTCCTAATACACCCCCTCAAGATGGAGCACTATGTGACTCCAATCTTATTCATAAGAAGATAAAATCGAGCATGAGAAAGAGGTTTTGTGAGCGCATTATTAAGTTGGTCAGCTGAGGAAACATGAGCAACACTAACTTGAGAAGGCTTGACAAGGTCTCGAACGAAGTGAAAATAAATAGCTATATGCTTCATTCGAGAATGGAAGACGAGATTCGAGGATAGATATGTAGCTCCAATATTGTCACTATAAATAACAGGCATAGATGGAAGAAGCACATGGAGCTCAACAAGGATAGAAAGAAACTATTGAACCTCGTCAGCAACATCAATGGATCTATACTTTACTTCAGTGGAAGAGCGAGCAATGACACGTTGTTTGCGTGAGCTCCAAGAGATGGGATTTGACCCAAGAAATACATTATATGCACTAGTAGAAGCGCAGTCATCACACTTACTTGCCCAATCAGCATTAGTAAAGCAATGAAGTGATAAAGGAGAGTCATGTCGGTGAGTGATGCCAAGATGTCTTGTGCCATTAAGGTAGCGAATGAGCCATTTTACTGCACCCAAATGTATCTCGGTAGGAGCATGCATAAACTAAGAAAGCTTGTTACAGCAAAGTCAATGCATGTTCTAGTGAACAATAAATACTGAAGGTTTCTAAGTACTTAACGATATGAGGTAGCATCAATGGGCGATGAGCTATTATGTAAAGAGAGAATGACACATGGAGATATTGGTGTGTGAATAGGCTTAGCATCAAGCATGTTATGTTTAACCAAGAGATCTGTGATATACTTTTGCTGAACAAGGGAGCATGTGTCAGAGGAACGGATGACCTCAACACCAAGAAATAAGAGGGATCATCAAGATCCTTGACCGAAAAATTGGTGGCTAAAGAGGTTATCACAAGATGAAGAAAAGTGTTATCATTGCCCGTAAGAATAAGTGTTAGGATATTCACTGAGTTTTGATTCAGATTCTCAAATCCCTGAAAAGATGATTTGCCTAACTACAAACTTAGGATTGTATAGAGTCAGGAATAGTTTCAGGATAGGACAAACTTTTTATACTTACAGATATTCAGTTCAGAGGGAACCATTCTGAAGATAGAGTTGTCCTGAAGATTTCTGAAGATCAAGTTCAGGGGGAAGCATCCTGAAGATTACTAAAGACAATCCTGAGGAAGATCACTGGTGTTCTACTGATTGTTTCTAAGCATGGTCAGGACAGTGCATTTCAGTGAAGGCGTAAGTAGCCTAAGATACAGTGTTGAACTCTAAGAATGAAAACACTTGGGAAATAATAGGATTTTTTTAGTGCTTTCTGAATGCTCTGAGAATTGAAGGCTTGAGTTCTTGAATGCTTGAATGTTTCTCGTGCTTCTTTTCATTTTCAACTTATGTATTTATAGACATAGTTTGAAAAACTTTCCGTTGGAAAGAAAGCTTTCAAACCATGCTATTTTAGTAAACCAATGTTCTTAAAATCCATCTTCAAATCTTCATGCAGTCAATTCCAAGCATTAGTTAGTGATAGCTCATTAAATGGCTTGGAATTAATGTCGCCGCCTTTGAGGTTTGTGCCATCCTAGGTTGTTGGTTGCTTCTGATTCTGGTACTGACAGGTCAGTCTACTTGTGTCAAGTCCGTACATAAGTGGCAGCTTCTCATTGGACTAAGTTTGAAAGTTCTCAAACCAGTCAAACGGCTCTATTGAAGTCCATTGTCACTTCTTCAGGTGACTTGAAACATTCATTTTGTTGCATTAAACACTTCATTTAAGTGTTGCAACTGTCTTCTTAAATGTTGTAGTAGCATTTAAGTTTCAAGTTAATTCTACTCAGTGGGGTTGGAACTCCACTTAATACCTCAGGCTAGTTGGACTTAGTCTTCTAAGGTGTTCTTCTCCTGAAGTGGGTGTATTTACTAATTGCACATCATGACAGTTGATCTACTCAGGCGAGTTCTTCTTAGCTTCAACTAGCATGTGCCTGTTGAACTTGCCTGTCAACTATCTTTTTTTATTAATATAGCCTCCTAACAGTTAGACTATTTTCCTAAGCTTATTACAACTACTTTACATTTATTCTAAGGGGTATTGGGATTAAATCAAAACATTTTTCATCTTATTTTCCAACAATTTCCCCCTTTTTTATTAATACGGAAAATGTTTCATATTACAAATTTTGGAAATGCAACCAAGAAATTAGACTACCCTGCCCAAGAATAAAAAGATCAGTAGACTTTCACTACATCTTCTTCAAAGGTTGGCAAAAGTTGGCTCCAACCCATACTGGTTAAACACTCTCTTCTTCAGTTCTGCTTTCTTCTTCATCAGATCAGGGGTGTGCCCCTTCAGCCCTTGTTGTTCACAGATCAGGATCCATTCATCTAAGACTTCCTTCAAATTGATCTCCCCAGTAGCATCCACTGGTGGCAGATTTTGAATAGGCCCTGGTGCCTTGAAAGGTTGTCCTCCAATGTGTCTTTCCCAAGTGTTCGCTAATTTTGTGTCTCACGCAAGTGCACGTGGTAGTTGTAAGACGTGGCAAGATGACCAAGTTAAAATTATCGAACACAGGGAAACGGGTCTATGTAAAGTAAGATTGTTGTTAAGAATCGAATCTAGGAAAACAATAAAAGGCTTGGGGTTTTTATCTACTTTTCTTGACAAAGTATGAAAGTCTACCTATCACATTTTATCAAAGTGAGCAAGAGTGGAAGCATGCATTAGTGTAATCCACCTATGATTCATTTGATGTCTATCTCTCCTAATCATGCAAGTTCAATTGATTGATCAATTAAGCAATAGCTTTATTAAGAACCTAGATCTCTCTAATGACCCTTAATACCCTAATTTGAGGTGACTAAACTCTTAGACAATTCTCATTGACCTAAGGGCATTTCATCAAACACTTAGCATGCACAACATTCAATAAAGAACATTCATGAATAAACTCAATTCTCATGTATTGCTAATCCATTAGGGCTCTAAACATCCAATTGACAATGCTAAACATTCATTCATAACATCAATTAAGAGAATTAATCATTCAATATCACAAAGCATTCGTAGGATTGATAGGATTACCAAACTACTACATAGGCTTCATACACCAATGAATATAGAAATTAGCCCATGGCTAATTGAATGAACAAAACACCAATTAAGCTATCTAACATCATGATTACAACTAATATGAAAAGAAATTACAATTGTCTTACCTAAATCAATGGAATTGAAAATGCTATCTACAACCTTGAAATCCAACTTGCAATTCGGAACTCAAAACACAAAACCGAACCATAGAAATGTAACTCTAATCACGACTAAGCTAATGCAACGAACGGATCATCGATCTAACGGGTGGATGAAAAGTAATCGAAAAAAGAAGATTAAGAAAATCTAAGAACCCATTTAGTAACTTCTGTTAACTCCCTAATCTAATTGAGAATCTAAGAAAATGAATGAAAGTGTGTAGAATGTCCTTGGAAATCTGATGCTTCAAGTATACATAGTACCCCTCATGCTTGGACCATTGCACCCTTCATTAAACGCACGAAAGGACAAAAATGCCCTTGAAATGGTGCAAATCCGGACCTGCGCTCGGATGGCGGCGGTGGCTCGCTCGGACAGCGGCGATCGAGCGGCGGTGTGTGGTTGGTCGAGCGCTACGGTTCACCCCGAACAGGTGAAATCCGCTCGATTGTAGAAGGCTTTTGGCTCAGACGTGGCTGGGTCAATGCTCGGTCAACGGTTCCTTCGGCATCCGATTTCCAACTTTTCCGTTTTCGATCCCACGACTCGTCCAAGCTTCCTAGGGTCTTCAATTGAGCATTTTAAACTTCCCCATGGGTTCGAATTCCATCATTTAACCTCCTATAGTTGGGAATTCCTCGTTTTTGCTCGTTTTCACCTATAAAGCACATTTTCTTGCCAACAAAGGGTCAATAGCACAATTCATAGCATATTAGGGTCAAATATGAACATAAACCAATCAATATATATAACACCAAAATGGATGCTAAATGATGTAATTATGACCCTAATCACCAAGCATTGAGAATCTTGGGATAAAGCCTAGGTCAATTCTCCAACATTTTCTGATGAAAAATCTCATCAGCCCCCACTTCTCCATATTCACCTACCATATAGTACAAGTGGGCAAACTCTCTCTTGATCTCTTCCCAAGAGTCATTCAGCCCAGGTATCAAGGTGTGGAAACTTAACCATTGGCTCCTTAGCATGTGCTTTGTTCCTCTTAGCCTTCGGACTCCAGTATGAACTCCTTGGCTTCCTAGGTGGGGGATGGCTTTATAAGCTTGCCACTTTCCATGAGCTTTCTTTTCTCTTATGCTTTCTCTCTGTTATGATCATCTAGAGACTTCCCTTGCTGATAGGCCTGAGTCAGTGGACCAAGTCTTGTACTTTCCTTAAACAAGTCCTCAGTGGACTGGACTTTCTCAGGTTGCTTCCTTGCTGGTTATGAGGGTATTTTACTTAGTGGAGGAGGGTTCTCCACTTGCAGTTCTTGGGCATCCTCATCTTCCTGGGAGACCATTACTTTCCTCTTTTTTTGAGTTTGTTGTGTCTTAGAACTCCCCTGAGACTGTCTCTTACTTTTCTCCTTCAGTATCTGCTCCTTAGCCTGAGCAAGATTCTTTCCACTGGTCAAAACCTCCTTGCCCCTTTTTATGTGCTTTCTCCTTTTCTTTTTCCTTCAGAAGTTCTAAGATCCCAGCATTGATCTCTGCAACCACTTCCTCAGGATCAGTGTCATTACCCTTCCTCCTTGTTGATATTCTTCCAATGGTTGGGCCACCAACTGGCCTGCTCCCAGACTGATCAGTATCTTTTTTCTTCCTTAGCCTGAGCCAGATTCTTTCCACTGGTCAAAACCTCCTTACCCTTTTTATGTGCTTCATTTTTTTATTTTTCCTTCACAAGTTATAAGATCTCAGCATTGATCTCAACAACCACTTCCTCAGGATTAGGGCCATCACCTTCATCCTTGTTGATCTTCTTCCAATGGTTGGGCCACCAACTGGCCTACTCCAAGACTGATCAGTATCATTTTTCTCTTTCCTCTTCTTGCTAACTCTCTTAGAGAGTTGAGCAAGAGCCTCAGACTGTCTAGCTTGGTCCTGTTCCACTACCCTGAGTTGAGTTAGGCAGTGTTCAGTCCGTTCATCAAGTGTCGTCATATGAATTGCATCATTTACTCCAAAATCAGTAACGAGCTTCAATTTCTCCTCTATAATCAGGTTGGTGGTCACTTGAGTTGGCAAGACTGAGAGTGCTTGCCTCACTTGTTCTTCAATTTCCTTCTTTAATTCCTTCTCTCTCTTCCTTATGTATCCATCTAGCTTGTTCATCAGACCATCTGCCACACAGTTAATGGTAGCCTGAATAAGTACCTCCCTCTATTCTTCTTTCTCTCTCCTTAAATGTATCAAAATAGTCTATTCCTTCTTCTTGTGTATATCCTTTAGCAACTAGTCTAGCTTTATATCCTTCAATGGTGCCATCAGGTTTATACTTTACTTTGTATACCCATTTAGAGCCTATGCAATGCTTATTAATGGGTAGAGGAACAATAGACCAAGTGTTGGTTCTTTCAAGAGTATCCAACTCATTTTTCATTGCTATATTCCAATTATTATTCGTACAAGCTTGCTTATAAGTTTTGGGTTCTATTATATGAGATATGGGGGATGTGAATGCTTTATAAGTATTAGATAATTTGCTTACTGAAAGAAACTTAGAAATATGATAAGGAGTGGTGTGGTTTAAGAGTATTTGTTTATTATTGAAATTAGTACCTTATAGTGTTGGAACTAACACTGCCAAGGTATGATATAAAATATATATAGAGTTCTTTTAGAAAGAAATAGAAACTTACTTCAGATCATGTAAACATATAATTGATTTATTCTCTTCTCAATCAAGATTTTTTTCCTTTAATGGATTCTTTGTAATCTCAATATGGTATCAGAGCCAAAGCTAAGGGCTCTTTGAGACTCCTATTGAAGTAGTAAGGAGTACACTTTAGCTAAAGAAAGAGATGGAGATTGCAACAATATTTGAGACCTAATTGTAGAATATGAGTCATCTAAGCCCACTAGAAACTTCATAACTGCATCTCTCTCTTGAGTCTTAGCAATTTTCGAAGGTAAATCACAAACACAGCCAATCAATGCACCATATGAAAAATTGTAAAACAGGTCTAAACCCCAAGTACTCATCCCATAGAGACTTAAACCGATTGTAATAAGAGACCAATGTAGAATTGCCCTTAAAAATCGAACTTAGAGATTTTTCTAACTCATAGACACAGGTATCATCAGATTTAGAGTATTTCATGTGAAGTTCTTCCCATACCTCCTTCGCTGAACTGAAATAATCCAAGGTTTTCTTGATCTCTGGTTCTGTTATAATTTTGGAATCCGTTGTAGATCATGCTGCCATGTTGGCTAAGAACAGTAGGTTCTCTAAAGATAAGAAAAAGCCTATTACATGTAGTCATTGACACATTCCTGGGCATACTATAGATAAGTGTTTTCAGTTGATTGGTTACCCACCTGGATGGAAAGGTCCTAGAGGTCCTAGAAAGGCTGACAATCAAGAAAATGCTGTTACAAACTCTTGCCCGGATAAGGTTGAGTTTACTAAGGCTGTGCCTACTGATTCTAACCACTTTTTAGCCCTGGATTGTTTGAGCAATTTCTATGTTATGCTAAACAACGAAAAGCTGATGATGCCTCATGCTGGTGTTGATGCCTTTGTTGATGGTACAGCAGCCACTACTGCAGCTGGTCCTTCAATTACAAGTTTACATTTCTGCTCTCATTCCATGAATTATGATAAGTTTTCTTGGATTTTAGATACAGGAGCTACTAATCATATGATTTATAATTTCGATTTATTTACTTCTCCACTTGAGCCTTCACATATAAAGATTAAGTTGCCTAATAATACAATGACAATAACAACTTTTATTGGAAACATTGTTTTAGATGAATTTATAACTTTAAACAATGTTTTGTATGTCCCTGAATTTTCATATAATTTGTTGTCTATATCACACTTAACTAGATATAACTTTATACAATGTTTTGTATGTCCCTGAATTTTCATATAATTTCTAGGGTTAGGATTAAGGATATTTTACTATTTATTCTTGTACACAGAACTCATATCTCGGTATTATTGAAATCTCCTGGTTTGGTCGCCCCAGACGTAGTCACCTTGTGACGAACTGGGTCAACAAACCTTGTGTTCTTTATTGTTTTATTTACTTCAAGTTATCAGCAGAGTGTTCTAGCCATCTGTGGAACGGATCGAAAAGAAAATGATTTACGAACGGATTTAGGAACGGATCAGGGATTAATTTTATTTCTTCTTGCAATTACTGTGAGTTTTCCTATTTATATTAATCTGAAAAATATTAATTTTATGCCTAGGTATACTGCATATTATATGTTTGTATATATACATGTACATCCTGTTATGATCCTGATCCGAATATGTTTCGATAATTATTTGATTATATGATTTTTGTATACACTGCAAACTGCTTTCATATGATTATGCTTATGCGCGCCCTGTATTCATACTCCATGCCTTTAATTCATATGAAAAATCTGCTGTATTGAGTTTGTGTATTATGCCTTTTTTATTTCGCTGGATTGATTATGCTTTTTTGTATTGTTGCTCCGTGCGAATAAAACCCTACACAAATTGATTGTCATCAATCAAAATCTCTGATTCCATAAAACCAAAATTTTACCAGTATTTGTGGTAAATCCCTTGTTTCCAGAATTTCGAAAACTAGATTCTTCAATAAAAACACGAAATGGATTTTTTTTTTCAAAAACCCAGAAACCAATTGTTCTGATTATTTTTTTCAAAAAAATTTCAAAATAGTTTCTTATGCCCCAGCGCTCGAAAAACCCCAAAAAAAATTTCAAAACCAACATCAGAATCGATTTTTCAGAATCAAATTTTGTTCCAATTTTTCGAAACCCAGAAAACCATTTGTTCTGATTTTTTTTTTTTGAAAATCTGAAACCCAAAACGATTGATTCCCAATCAATTAATTCATTAACATACCCACTCGATGACGAACGGCGCCTCTGCCGCTTTTCAATGCCGGCCACCGCACGACGCGACGGCCTGTCCGGCGGCGCCGCTCTGTCCTACGCGGTGGTGCCTTTGGCGCGACGGTGTCGCTCTGTCCTACGCGATGGCGCCCCTGGCACGATGGGGCTCCGACCTCCTCGCGACTGCGACCTCCGCGCGACTGCGCCGGAGACGTGACCGTGACACGCGTTCTCTGTTCCGCGCGACGGCGGCGACATGTATGGCGACGACGATCGATTAAACGTCCTGAAAGGCGGCCAGCCGGCCACTACCTCCTCGCGATGGCGACGTGGTCGCGATTTTCTCGCTTGTAACTGACACACTCCAATCGTGAGTGTTGACCATAATATCTTCAGAATCTAGTAGACCCTTGACCGATTCTGAACCAATTTTAAACTTGGGCCCTCCTTTTTTGTTTGGAGCCTTTACGATTTGGGCCTGCATTTTCCCAATGAGTTTATTTTGTTGGGCCTTCCCTATTTTTTTAAATGGGCATATTATATTTATTTTGGATCCTAATTATTAATTCTTGGGCGTGAAGCCCATTGAGAATATACATGGACTCCTTGATATTAGACCTTAACTAAACAATAATTATTTTTGGGCCCAAATTCCCTTTAATAAATGTCATATTAGTTAAAAGCCCAAAATTAATATCTCCTAAATTAATTAATTGTTTTTGTCTTAGCATACTTATTTATTTTCTTGAGCCTTAATAATTAAATACTACAAACCACTAATTTTATTAGTGCCACATTATAATAAATTTTTATTTATTTATTTATTTTGTAGCAAAACATGTCTGGCATCACTAAACATGAATTTGATGAATTGACACTTGATGACCATAACTACCTGACATGGGCTCTCGATGTTAAAACCCATTTATCCTCTAAGGAACTTACTGACACTACTAAACAAGGATCGAAATCCACACCTGCCCAGAAGGCACAAGCTCTGATCTTTTTGAGACATCATCTCAACAAGGATCTAAAAAATGAGTACCTCACTGAAAATGATCCAACTGTTTTATGGAGATCATTGAAGGATCGTTTCAAACAACAGAATGATGTGATCCTTCCCCAAGCCCAATATGATTGGCTAAACCTCAGCTTTCAAGATTTTAAATCTGTCACGGAGTATAACTCAGCCCTTCATTGTATTGTTTCTCAGCTAAGGCTTTGCAATGAAACAATCATTGATGCTGAGTTAATTCAAAAGACATTATCCACTTTCCATGCAAACAATCTTGTAATCCAGCAGCAGTACAGGGCCAAAGACTATCAAACTCATTCTGAGCTAATTTCTACACTCCTTGTTGCAGAAAAACATAACCAACTGTTGATGAAAAATCATAACATAAGACCAGTTGGTTCACAAGCAGTGCCAGAAGCACATGCTACTCGAAAAAACTTTAGAGGACGTAAACGTGGAAAGGGGAATGATGCAAATACGGACCGCGGATCGACCTGAAGTCGAGGCCGCTGTAGGGGACGAGGCCGAGGTCGTAAGGATGCACAAAATGCAAATGATGTACAAACTAAAGGACACGACGAAGATGCACCTCAAGATAAAAAATCTACTCAACCATCGAGCTCACATTCTCAGAACAAACGTGTCTGTTACAAATATGGATGCGATGACCATTGGTCTCGCACGTGTCGTACTCCAAACCATCTAGTGGAAGCTTATCAATGTATACTAAAAGACAAAAAGGGGAAGGATCCTCAAGGTGAAACACACCACACCGACCTGCTTGGAGCAGGCTTTGACAAAGACAAAGATGACCTCTTGGGTGAACATATGACTGTTGACGCCTTTGGAGACAATGAGTGATCGATACCTACATGTTGTTATTTACTTTTTATAATTAGACTTTTGTTGCTATTTGCTTTGGTTGCCCAACATGTTTGACTGTCTTTGATTTGTTATGTTACTTGATATATTTATTACATTACAGATTGCTTATCGATGCTTTATTTTTTTAGTCAACCTCAATTGTCGATCACTATTGTCTACAAATTTTAACGCATATTTGATATAGTAGGACCTAAGTGATCCTTTGTGAGGCTGATAAATCAGTGTCTGTAATCTTGGCTCTCCTTAGCATTCCTCATATCGAAATGTATAACTGTGTGCTTATGGAGATGAATAATTTGTGCTTAGTAATAGTGTTACTACACATACTATCTTGAAAGATAGAAAATTTTTCCAAACCTTAATTGAAAAGAAAGGAAGTGTCACTACAATTGCCGACGACAATATCCTAATTGTTGGCTCCAGAAGAGCCTCAATAATCCTTCCAATGGGTACTGAATTAATAATCGAAAATACTTTATTGTTTCCATAATCAAAGCATACCCTTCTCAGTTTTAAAGATATTAGAGCAAATGGCTATCATATTGAGACGGACACTGAGAATAATAGTGAACATCTCTTGATGACTCACTATTTAGATTGTCGAAAACATATTGTAAAAAAACTTCCTTCTTTCACGTCTGGCTTGTATTACACATATATCAGACCCTCCAATCTCCATACAACTTTTAACTTAAAATTCCATGATCCAAATTCTTTCAAATTATGGCATGAGCGGTTAGGACATCCAGGACAAAATATGATGCGTCGAATTTTATGTAATTCAATTGGCCATAATATTACAAATAATAGAATCCCTTCTGTTAACGAATACATATGTGATGCATGCACAATGGGTAAACTAATAATAAGACCGTCTCGTACTAAAGTAAGAATCGAATCTCCCAAATTTCTTGAACGAATTCAGGGAGATATTTGTGGACCTATACACCCTGCTTCTGGACCATTCCAATACTTTATGGTCCTTATTGATGCTTCCACTCGGTGGACTTATATCACTTTGTTATCCACCCACCATAGTTATTAAGGCTCCAAGGCGCAACAGTGTGCCTAGTGCCTAAGGCGCGCCTTGCGCCTTAGGCGCGCACCTTTTGTACATTGAGACAAAAACCAATAAATACATTGCATAAGTATAAATTAAACATATTAGCATGTAAATAACAATTAGATTAAAGTTCAAAACCACATAAATGACTCAAATTAAAGACATAAGTTTAGATAACAACTAACAAGCTTCATAGTAAACCGTAAGTATTCAAATAAAAAGCACACAAATAACAAATTAACCATCCTCATTATCATATTCATCCTCTACCCTCTTTCCCTTTCCCTTCTCCATCCCGGATCATTTGATGGGTAGGTTGTATTACTACCACTTTCCTCCATTTCAATAGATGAACTTGTAAAATCTGAAAAAAAAACACACCCTAAATTGAATAAAGAAATGCATTAATAATATGAGTGTAGTCATTAAGTTCGGTTAAAAAAATTCAAGTTTAAACAAGAAATTAATTAAAAACAATACCTGGCATTGGGCGGCACTGGGTGGCGGTTGGCGGCGGTTGGCGGTGGTTGGCAGCGGCAGCAGCGCAGTGCTGGGAGTTGGAGGCAGATGGGTGGGCAAGGGAAAGTGGGTGGTGGGAAGTTATATTTTGACTAGAAAGTGGGTGAGAAGTTATATTTTGACTAGAAAGTGGGTGGGAAGTTATGTTTTGACTCCAAACCCTAGTTCTTATTAATACGTAGAGAATGTGTTTTAAGAAACACTTCTACTGTTCATAAAATATATAAAAAAAATTACAAAAAAAAAGTCAACACACATGCGCCCGCCTCACAGATCTGAGGCGCTTTTCACTGCGCCCCTTGCGCCTTGCGCCTTAGGCGCGCCTGAGGCGCGCCTTTAATAACTATGCCACCCGCAATACTGTTTTTGCAAAGCTTATTGCCCAAATTATTGGATTAAAATCACAATTCTCAGATTATCCAATCAAATCCATTTGAATAGACAATGCTGGTGAATTCACCTCAAAGGCATTTGATGATATTTGTCTGGCATTGAGAATTAAAGTTGAGCATTTGGTCCCTCACGTTCATACTCAAAACGGTCTAGCCGAATCGTTAATCAAACGTCTCAAATTAATCGTTAGACCATTACTTCAAAACACCAACTTACCCATTTCATGTTGGGGGCATGCAATTCTACATGCATCATCACTTATCCAAATCCGACCAACTGCATATCATGAATATTCCCCTTTACAACTTGTGCGTGGAAATGAACCTAACATTTCTCATCTGCGTACATTCAGTTGTGCAGTGTATATTCCAATACCACCTCCAAAGCGAACCTCTATGGGCCCACAAAGAAAACTAGGTATTTACATCAGTTTTGTATCTCCTACTATTCTGAAATACCTAGAACCTTTAACTGGGGATTAGTTTATGGCCTGATTCGCTGACTGCACATTTGATGAAGATCACTTTCCGGCATTAGGGGGAGATAAAAATATAAATGTAAATAAATGCCATAAAATTTCTTGGAATGTAAAAGATCTTCAATTCTTAGATCCACGCAGTAGTCAATCTGAACTTGAAGTTCAAAAGATAATAAACTTGCAATACTTAGCAAGTAATCTGCCAGATGTATTCACTGATCATAAAGGTGTGACTAAATCGCATATACATGTTGTAAATGCGCCTCAAAGGGTACAAATCCCTTTGAAATCAAATACCCCCACACGCCAGAAGCGTAAAGGAAACTTTAATACAAATGAATCAAACTCACCGAAAAGTAAAGCTAGCAAAAATACTAAGTCACCCTTGAAATTTCCTGAAGAGATTCGGCCTGAAGACGAGAATCCTAGTCAAAATGCACGTGCACAAGCAAACAATGACTCTAGGATTACGGAACCACCAGACCAATATTCTTTGGGAAATGAAGAGGATCTGGTTGACGTAAATATCGAAGTTTCAGCAAACTTCATAAATACGGGAGAAACTTATAATAGAAACACTACTGTTGTCGACAACATATTTGCAGCCACAATTGCCTTCTCTATTTCAAATAATGATCTAGATCCTGAACCCAAAACTATATCCGAGTGTCGGAAGTGCTCAGATTGGGTGAAATGAGAAGCAACAATTAACGTAGAGCTAGACTCGCTAAATAAACTAAAAGTATTCAGTTCCATCATACATACCCAAAAAATATTGTCCATGTAGGATACAAATGGGTATTTGTACGAAAGCGAAATGAAAACAATGAAATAGTGAGATACAAAGCGAGATTAGTAGCTCAAGGGTTTTCGCAGAGACCCAATATTGATTTTGATCAAACCTACTCTCCAGTTATGGATGGAATAACATTCCGCTTCTTAATATCCCTGACAGTAAAATTAAACTTAGAAATGCAGTTAATGGACGTAGTTACCACATACTTATATGGATCATTAGATACTAATATCTATATGAAAATCCCTGATGGATTAAAGATTCCCCAGATGTAGAATAATGAAAATCGTAGTATGTTCAGCATAAAACTACAATGATCGTTATATGGTTTAAAACAATTAGGTCGAATGTGGTATAATCGACTTAGTGAATTCCTACTGAAGAAGGAATACGTAAATAACGAAGTCTTTCCTTGTGTATTCATAAAGAAATCACTTAATGGTTTTTGTATCATCTCGGTGTACGTTGATGATCTAAACATTATTGGAACAAGGAAAGAGATTGAAGAAGCAAGTTCTTAAAAACTGAATTCGAAATGAAAACTTTGGGTAAAACCAAGTTCTGTCTCGGCCTGCAGATTGAGTACCTCCCTGAAGGAATACTAATACACCAGTCAACCTACATAAAGAAAGTGTTGGAGAGATTCAACATGGATAAATCTCATCCACTAAGTACACCAATGACTGTCCGTTCCCTCGAAGTGGAAAGGACCCATTTAGACCTAAAGAAGATACCGAAGAGCTATAAGGACCTGAAGTTCCTTATCTTAGTGCGATTGACGCACTGCTCTATCTTGCAAACTGCACTAGGCCAGATATTGCCTTTGCAGTGAACTTACTTGCAAGGTTCAGTGCCTCCCCTACGAGGAGACAATGAAATGGTGTGAAACATGTCTTAAGATATCTTCAAGGTTCACAAGATCTTGGTTTGCTTTATCAAAGAAACCAAGACAAAACACTAGTAGGTGATGCCGATGCTGGTTATATGTAGGGGTGTGCAACGATCGGTTCGGTAACCGAACCGAACCGAAATAAAAAAACCAAAATCGAACCGAAATGAAGTACAAGTAACCGAAACCGAACCGAATTTATGTAAAACCAAACATAACCGAAACCAAAATTTTCAGTTCGGTTTCGGTTATAACCGAAATAACCGAATTAAATATAAATATTATTTATATTATTTATTTATTAAATATAATTATATTATTTATTTATTAAATATTTATAGTATATTTACTTAGGTTTATATTTTTTATATTATATTATTTATTTATTAAATATAAATATTATTTATTAAATATATATATTAATGTTTATTAAATATATAATAATTTCGGTTCGGATTTCGGTTAACCGAAATTATTTCGGTTATTAACAGAACCGAACCGAATACCAAAATTATAAAAAAATGATAACCGAAACCGAACCGAATATTACGGTAACCGAATCAAATTCATATTTCGGTTCGGTTTCGGTTCGATTTTCGGTTAATAACCGAATTATGCACACCCCTAGTTATATGTTTGATCCCCACAATGCAAAATCACAAACCGATTATGTTTTTCTCTGTGGTGGTACAACCATTTCATGGAGATCTGTTAAACAAACTATGGTGACCACATCGTCAAATCACTCAGAGATCATAGCTCTGTATGAAACTACACGAGAATGTGTTTGGTTGAAATAATTGGTAAAACACATTTACGACTCGTGTGGTATCCCTTCAAATGACATAAACCCTTCAGTAATTTATGAAGACAATGCTGTGTGCATTGCTCAAATGAGTAATGGTTATGTCAAAGGGAACCTGACGAAACATATGTCCCCTAAATTCTTTTATCCTCACGAACTCCAGAAGAGTGGTGAGATAACGATAAAACAAATACGCTCAAGTGACAATCTTGCAGATTTGTTCACTAAATCCCTTCCTACATCTACTTTTGGAAAGTAAGTTCATGGGATCGGGATGCATCGACTTGGAAGATTGTAATCTTCAAGGGGAATATCAAATTCAAAACAATCCTGAAGATTGGATCCCGAAGATCAATATTTATACTCTTCCCTTCAATCTTTGTATTTTTCCAAGTTACTGTTATTATGTCCAAGGAGGAGTGTTATAAAATATATTGTAATATATGATATGAACATAATAATATATCTAGGTACATTGGGCTTTAGGCCTATGGGCTCTAGGGTTAGGGTTAGGATACTTTACTATTTATTCTTGTATTCTTAACGTTGTAACACACTGAACTCATATCTCAGTATTATTGAAATCTCCTGACTTGGTCGCCCCAGATGTAGTCACCTTGTGACTAGAGCTGTTAAAATAAACGAGCCGCTCGTGAGCTCGGCTCGATTCGGCTCGTTAAGGCTCGACTCGACTCGACTCGGCTCGATATGTTAAACGAGCCGAGCCGAGCCTAAAAAAATACTCGTTTGCTTAACGAGCTTGGCTCGGCTTGACTCGGTAGGCTCGCGAGCTGCTCGGTAGGCTCGAAAAATAGAGATTATTTTATAAATATTATATAATTTAGGGTATAAAATATTAATATTTTACATAATAATAAAATTCATATTCTCAAATCATTCATACTGGTGAATTGATGATAGTTTTAGCTTTATTATTGTTAAAATAAACGAGCTGCTCGTGAGCTCGGCTCGACTCGGCTCGTTAAGGGCTCGACTCGACTCGACTCGAAGTGTTAAACGAGCCGAGCCGAGCCGAGCTCAAAAAAATACTCGTTTGCTTAATGAGCTAGACTCGGCTCGACTCGATAAGCTTAACGAGCCGAGCCGAGCCTGGCACTACTCGGGCTCGCTCGGCTCGTATAACAGCTCTACTTGTGACGAATTGGATCAACAAACTTTGTGTTCTTTATTACTTTATTTACTTTACTCAAATTACAAAACATAATTTTGAGGAGAAACAAAGTTTAGGTAAACATTCATATATATATATATATATATATATTTTTTTTTTTTGCCAAAATTAACCGAGCACCCTCAAAGTTTTGGTAAGTTAAACCATCTTATAGAAGAAGCGAAATCCCAAATTTTCAAGCCGGCTACAACAAAATCCCTAGAAACGATCGGCAAAGGGGCGGCGACACCATGTGGTCAGCTTTACGTGGCAGAGCTCTCTCCTCTTCGTGTCACGCTGTCACTCACCAGTGGAAAAATGTAGCCTCTTCGTACTCCATTTTGACCAGCCATTTTTCTTCATCCACCATGAACAGTAGCGACAATAACGGGATCCATAAGAATGAGGAACTGCTGAGCCTGGCTGAAGTTGAGAAAATACTTAACGACGTCGGAGCGGATGATGTTAAAGTTATCAAAGCCCCCGAACGATGTGAATTCACCGATTACATGGTCATCGCCACCGGTAGATCTCCGTGGCATGTGCGCAACATCTCTCAAGCCCTAATTTACCAGGCAGGTTTGGTATTCCCACCTCAGTTGTCTGTTTTCGTGCATATCGTGCTTCTTTGCTTCTACCGCTCATATGTACTTACAAGCGTGTTCAAACATATGAACGACCGCAGTTGTATGGTAGAGATTAATATGCATTGTTTTATTGGTGAGATGGCGTAAATTGCATTACTATTAAAATTTTAATCATATATCCGTGTGAAAAGTTCGCATGATGGGTTATGTATGAATTATGTGATTGATACTTTTATGCATAAAATATTTGATTGCATTATCTTCAGAGGTGTAGTTTGTTGGAATGTCTTTGGTATGCGTCCCTTAATTCATTTCTTAATTTCTTATCACGCAAAATCTTGCAATACTTGCTGGCAACTTGGCATGATGCAGTTCATTTCACTTTTAACGTATGCAGTTTTTTGTAATATACTATCTGATGATAGTTTCGTAGCTTACATCAGTGTTTTCAGTGAACTAATTAGAGGTACCTTTCTCTCTACTTTACACATGGTGGTGTTTTCATTAAGTATCACAATCCAAAAATGTATAAACTCATTTTTAAAGAAAGAAAAATAGACGAGGACATCAACCTTTTTCCACTGATGAAGACTGCAATGTACATGTATTTAGGTAATCTAGCAATGCACTTGATGTACTTTTTAGCATATTTTTTTTTCCATTGGTTGTGTAATGTTGTCATCAAGAATTAGCTATATGTCCTGTATTTTTCCTCAATCAACTGTGTAACAGGAAAGGTAAGAGAATTAATCATAAAACTGCTCTTCTTGTTTCTTCCCCCGTGGTTCTTGAGGATTCACTGTACCATCAATACACAGGTCCTTTGTTGTCATGCAATTCCTGATTTAGAAATAGAGAAAAATGAACTGTGTGCTGTTTGTGCTTGTTATTTCACTCAATTTACATAGCCTAGAAAACAGTGTTTTGGATTTGACATTTTCTTCATTTTAATTGAGCAGGTTAAGCAAAAGCAGAAAGGAGCAGAGAGGATGTTGCTGCCTAGTGTGGTAGGAGAAGAGGGCGGAAACTGGATTGTTATCGACTCTGGTAGAGTTTTCTCTTTCTTTTCTTTTCCAAATTCTGTCCTTCAATTTTCTCTTTCTAGACCACCAGCGCATCATATTTCAGTGTGATTTCTTAACCCATTCTGGATACTAAGAAGAGTCATCTGCTCAGTCAAAGTCAAGGCAATAAACAAAAGAAACTAAGTTAGTAAGCAATGTCTTGCTTACAGAATAACATACTGGGATCAGGGCTCATAAGGTCTGAAGAGTGCAACTGATGTTTATTTTACTTCAAAATTTGAATTATCTCGTAGAACTGGAATGTGTTTGTTGGCATTTATTTTACTCCAAAATAGGAACAATCTTGTAGAACTAGAATATGATGTTTGTGCATCATGAGACCAAAACTCGCTTTGAATATATCAAAGATGTGAGACACATGGATTATTTTCATGTATCTATTGCTTATATTATTTCTGCATGTTGAGGAGTTTCGATTCGGCTAAACTAGCTTTATTAAGGGTAAAAATTGGTTAAGTGTTATCTGTTATCCTTTCATCTCAACCAGGAAGAAGCAGAAACTGCAAAAGAAAATGATTTTTGGAAATAATGAGTTTCAATATGTTTAAGCAAGTGATAGAAGCTTTCTGTTAGCTTGATACTTATAAATATTAATAAATTGTTAAGAATATTGGAATATGCTACATTTTTCTTTTTTGGTTCAATAGATAGCAACTTATTACTTAATGATCTGTCTTGAGCTATGCTTCTACATCTTTCATTTCTCTGCACTCTTTGGCTTTTGAGGTCTTCACTTATTTGAAGCTGATTTCTCTTGCAAGGCAAGCATTCTGATAGTAAAGCTAAGATCTTGATAGTTGGGTGATGGTAATCTAACTAATGCGAATTACCTGGGAAAAGAAATTTGTGTACCTCCTACACATGCGTAAATGAATATTGCCACAAGTAGGGTAAAACCAATTTTATGTGTACCACCTATACGCCTGTAAAATGGAAAGTGCAACAAATAGGTAATGTTGGTCTCACCCTTAAAAGAAGAAACAAACAAAGTTGCAAATCAGAACAAAGTATAAAGATTCTTACTCGTAATCATGCTCTAAATTTATGAAAATTGCACAATGCACTTTTTTCCTTGATTCAGAATCAGTAGTTCTGGATTTTCAAGAAATTCTACAATTTAAGGTTTTAAATTTCAAACAAATTAATTTCATAACTTCAAAATTAAGAAATAAAGCTATAAAATAATATATGATTTCTCTTCAGACGACGAGAGACAAAAAGTAGTGAAGAGAGAACCTGGAATTGAATTGCAGTCTTAATGCGTACTTTAATTAGTAAGCAAAATTTTAATGATAAATAAGAGAGTATATCAATTCTCGGGTTTCTGCTTTGGAGTTTGATAAGGGGATTAAAATTTGGGTTGTGTGAAGTTAGAAAAGATAGAAAACTAGAAAGAACGACTACAAGATTTAATAATTGGTGAAGAGTAGATCACTAATAAATAAATGAATAAAAAAGTTCTTTTAAAAAAAAAAAATTGTTAGAGTTTTCACCACATTTGTAGGGAGCTGGATTAATGAAAAAGTTTTGCGAGCTATAGGCCCCTAATAATACATGAGGAAACTCCCATGACTATGAATTACATGCAGATATGATTTTCCACTGATCTGTCTCATCAGCAAAATCTTGTGCAACTGCAGCCCTGGTTTGTTTAAGTTAACAAAATGGATTGAGGGGAAGGGATGTTAATGGGGTTGTTAAGAAAATGGACGAAAGGTTACACCCCTAAAATTATGTCTTCCTCTATGCTCCTTAATTCCCTTGAATATGCATAAGCATATGCATTCACTTCTTCACTCCTTTCTATGCTGATACAAAATGCTAGAGTATTAAAATTTAGACATAATGAAGATGAGAATGTGTGCACAGGGTTGGTTCAGAAGGGATGCTTGATACTGATGAATAAGGACTAGGCATCCTAGATTAGGTGCTGACTCTATTATACCATTAGCCTCTTACATAAAAACCTTTGGGCACTTATCTGAAAACTGTTACTTATAACAGGTAAGCTGATTGTTCATGCGGTTGATGAGAAGGCACGAGCTTACTACAACTTCGAGGGGCTTTGGACTGGAAATACGTCAAATGCAGAAAATACCCAGGTGAATCCCCTGTTACATTTCTAATTTGAAGCTAGCCTTAAGTGATTTTTTTTCTTCTGTTGCTACTTGATGTGTCCATTGTTGAAATATATGCAGGATTTGCAAAACGCGTTTGTCAAGGTTCGCCCAAAGAATAACTCCAAAAAACGTCCAAAAGCATGTGAATAGATAGTGTAGGTCTCTGAATAGCCCTTCAAAGAAGTGGTTGCCATTTGGTAACTTCTGGACACTTTCAGTTTTTTCCGAAGATTGCTGAATTGCAAAATTTACAAGGTTATATACTTGTATTTTCGATCTTCAGTAACGTGATTATTTATGAACTATATAAGATTCTTCATGCTGCATTATAGAGCCCCCTGTGGTTGCTCGATGTTATGGGATCATAGTCGTCATCAGAAATCACTACACCATGTTCCAACCATGTATCTATATAGGCTTGTAATGGAACTAGAGAATCATTTTTATTTTCTTGAAAATTCTGGGTTTTACTAACTCTTACAAAATGGTTTCAAAATATGTCCTTAACCTAAGAAGTTAGAAATTATTTGTTTGTTTCTATTTTCAAAAAGTCAAATATACAATATTGCACCAAACCCGATCCGTACAATATACCCAGTTAAAAACTTGCGGATCCTTATTGGGTCAAATGAAATTTTCAAAGAAAATTCTTGGCAGTCTCAAAATGTATACAACATGAACATATAGTGTGATACTGTAAGACAAAATGTGTGTTACTACATTTAAAAAAAAAATTCTACTTTTAAAGTAACTATAAGGATAATATGTATTTTTACAAGAACAAATATGTGTTTCTTAATTTATTTTTTATTTGTTTATTGATTTTATGTTAATAATATATTATTAATGTAATAATATTTTACATGTGTTACTATCTCGACAGTCCCAAAATGTATACTATATGAATATATTTGTGTTACTGTAAGATAAAATTTGTATTACTACATCTTAAAAAATTAATTTTTTGTACTTTTAAAATAACTATAAGGATAATATGTATTTTTACAAGAACAAATATATGTTTCTTAATTTATTTTTTATTTTTTTATTGATTTTATGTTCATAATATGTTGTTAATATAATACTCCCGCCGTCCCAGAGGTATTTTCACCTTTGGGATGACACAATTCTTAAGAAAAGTAGGGTGAAGTGTAAAGTTATATTATTAAAATAATGAGATTAGTTGGATTGATTGAAAAAGTAGGAATAAAGTTAAAGTAATAGTTTCTATTTATAGGGTGTGAAAACAATTGTGGGACGGATGAAAAAAGAAAGTGTGAAAATAATTATGGGACGAAGGGAGTAATTATCTGGACAGTCTCAAAATGTATACTACATGAACATATATGTGTTATTGTAAGGCAAAATGTGTGTTACTACATCTTGAAAAGTTAATTTTTTATACTTTTAAGGTAGTTATAAGGATAATATGTATTTTTACAAGAATAAATATGTGTTTCTTAAATTATTTTTCATTTTTATTGATTTTTATGTTGATAATATGTTGTTAATATAATAATATCTTAGATGTGTAATTATATCTCGGCGGTCCCAGACTGTATACTACATGAACATATGTATGTTACTCTAAGGCAAAATGTGTGTTACTACATCTTAAAAAATAATGATTTCTAAAAAATCAATATATATTTATAAAAAATAATATTTTTTCTTATAGT
Organism: Prunella vulgaris; assembly: GCA_026898435.1. Taxonomy (NCBI): domain Eukaryota; kingdom Viridiplantae; phylum Streptophyta; class Magnoliopsida; order Lamiales; family Lamiaceae; genus Prunella; species Prunella vulgaris. The sequence goes on from JAPKLY010000419.1 coordinate 380,857, forward strand.
AACACACATATTGCTCTTACATTGTATTAAAAATGTTTGTTGCAACAAAAACAAATGGACATATGTAAAAAAACAACATTTGACTTACAGTAGCACACATTTGCTCTTATAGTAACATTTATTTACTCATACAGTATCACCAACTGGGAGTGAAAATCCTGAAATTTCAAAATTGCCAAAATCCGACCTGACCCGATCAAGATCCGCGAATTTTATTACTTTGACCCTATTGACCCATAAATTTTTGAAAAATTTCATTTTAATAGCATATTACACGATGTAATATTGTACAAGAGACCTATTCTTCTATTTTTAGGGACTATCATATTAGGTCACCAAAGTTTACATTAATTGCTAATTTTGGCTGCCAAGCTTTTCATCAGTCATGGAAAGTAGTCCTGAAATTTAACATTTTTAATTACTTTTGATCCGAATATATGTTGACGTTAATTGACTGATGAATTTATAAAAAGTGAAAGGTTAGGTTTGAGACAAAAATGATATATTATAATTATAATAATAATTATTTTAATATTTTATTTTGCACTCAAAAAAATGATTCCTTCAGCGGTCAACTAGTGTCCGAACAAAAAAAGTGACTAAAAAGTGTAATTTCGCAGCTATTTTTATAGTGCAATATGTCTGCAATTTAGGTGTGATGATCTAATTTTTGTAAACATTGTACATATAATTACAATCAAATACGTAGCATACATTAAAAAATTATACAGAATATTCTACGGGAAATTCGTGAATCTATACTGGATTAGATCAGATTTGGATTTTTTTTAAATTCGTGCAAACTATAAATTCATATTTTCGCTCACAGTTTATGTTACTATATAGATAAACGTATATTACTATCAAACTAAATATATTTGAAAGCGTACCAAGCCAAAATATTTCACTGATAATGACTGAGTATGAATAAATTAGAATACAATAATATGAGTATAACCTCATATATATATAGATAAATATTAAAATCTATCTAAATCTAAAATCCATTAGACTCATGACCCAATAGACTATCTAAAATGTAACATTAGAATAACAATTATATACAACAATTCTTGGGATTCTTGGGTGCTTTGGGATTCTATGCATTAATTCTAAGAATAACATTAGATTTGGGTGCATTAATTCTTGGGTGCTCAGGGAGAGAGGGAGGGAGGGAGAGAGATGGCTATGACATAGTTCTTAAAGTGGCACCAATCAAATATCATCGAGAATGAGATATCGATGATGCGATTGAGATTGGTGTGTGATCTGCATCATACCCTTAGAGTGTGTAGTGATTCTCACAACTGCGAGATTAGGTGTCTCATGATGGATGCACACATACTTTGAAGAGTATTGACATACCTGATTATGATCATATTTGTATCAAATTCATGCTCATTTTGATATGATATTTGATATTTTGATTGCATTTATGATACTAATTGTTATATAATTGATTATTGACCTATTTTACAAAGAATTATGAAGTTATAGGAAAAATGAAGCAAAAAGGTAAAAAAACGAGCAAATTTGATAAATTTTAGATTTATTAATTAAATTAAAATGGTGCAAATGATATACCATGTGAAAGAGCTTAAAAAGAGGGTCGCAACGCAAAAAGAATCGAGTCAATCGGAGTTCTATAGCTCAAGATATGAAGAAAACAAGTTTGTCTGAGCACAACCCCTTCCTTGCTCGAGCTAAAACTGTCTGCCCTAGCATGTGGGGTGCGCTCGAGCTGAAGAAGAAGTGCGCTCGAGCGTCCATGTGAACCTGATCGAATCTGTGCTCGGAATTTGAAGTTTTTAAGGGCAAAGTCGTCTTTTCGTGCATTTAATGAAGGGCAAATGAGTCTTAACATTGGCAACACTATAAATACCACATGAATCAGATTATGAAGCATCTAGATTTCATTTCATTCTTAGATTTTCGTTAGATAGATTAGAGAGAGATTAGAGGTAGTTACCAAGTGGGTTATCTTTTAATTTTCAATCTTATTTCTTTGATTACTTTTGATCAAACCGTTGGAATATCAAAATTAACTCTACCGATGTGGGACATGTGGTACCGTACAAAGGGCTAAGTTAGGGGGACCCATTCTCATCTTTTTTATTTGTTATATGTATGCATGGATTGTCAGTAATTCTGAAGGAAGAAATCTAGAGGGGTAGAGTTCATGGAATCACTATAGCAAGAGGAGCTCCGGAGATATCACATTTATTTTTCACGGATGATAGTCTATTGTTCTTCAAAGCCACGACACATGATGCTCAATGGATTCAGCATTGTCTGAAGACCTATGAAAAGGTATCACGTCAGAAGATAAATTTTGATAAGTCCTCTATTGCATTTAACCCGAAGACGACCTCTGAAAACAGATCAAAAGTAAAGGACATCCTTAACTTAAAAGCCACAGACGAGCATGATCTTAATCTAGGATTGACGTCCTACCCCATGAAGAGAAAAATGGTTTAATTCTCGTACCTGGTGGACAAGATAACTTCCAAAGTAGAGGGATGGAAGAATCATGACTTCTCCAAAGGAGGAAGGGAAATCCTAATCAAGTAAGTGTTGCAAGCTATACCGACATAGGTCATGTTGGTCTTCAGAATTCCAACCTCGGTTTGCCATCAGATGTAGAGTACAATGTTGAGATTTAGATGGAGGGAGCTGGTGGTCATTGACCAATTACATGGAGAAGTTGGAGACTATTGTGTACACCTAAAGGAGATGGCGGCATGTGTTTTCGAGATATGGTGGACTTTTATAAAGCACTATTGGCAAAATAGCTCTGGAGGATTATTTAAGAGCCACAATCTTTGGTAGCGAAACTAATTACGCCTAGATACTTCAAACATTGTGATATTATGGATGCAAGAATAGGAACAAACCCATCATATCTTTGGAGGTCCCTTATGTGGGGAAGGGAGCTAATGACTATAGCCTTAGATGAAGGGTAGGGGACGGGGAAACAATATCACTGATCATAGATGGATGGGTGGCAGGGCTAGATCAAGGAAGAGTGGTCTCGAGGGTGGTGGCGGTGTCGAACTTGTCCAGGTATATCGGCCGGGATGCCACATGGAAGAGAGACATGATCAAATAGGTATTCTTGCCCTTTGAGCAAGACGCAATTTACAGAACACTCCTGCTCGACATCAAATGTGGCGATTCAAGATACTGGAAGGGAGATACTCATGGTGAGTACTTGATCAAGTCGGGAAATAAGGCGTATCTAGATGAATGGGACAACAAGAGTGAGCGACAAGGAACTTCAAATGCTGACAATGAGAAAAAAAATAGTGGAAGAGGGTTTGGTTGATGAAGACTCCACAAAAAATTAGGGCATTCCTGTGGAAATAAACGCAGGACCTGGTGGCTAGGGGTGACATATCGTACCATACCGTACCGGTCATACCGTACCGAAAATTTTGGTATGCCTTTTTTCATACCAACACCGTACCGAATGTTTCGGTATACCGAAATTTCAGTATATCAAAAAAACATACCGCATACCGTACCGATATTTCGGTATATACCGATCCATACCGAAATACCGATTCATATCGACATACCTGTTGTATCAGTATATCGACCATACCATACTGTACAGAAATATCGATTCATACCGAAACCTATGCATATACCGAAATTCATAAAAATTACCATAAAAATGTGAATAACAAAAAAACAAAATATTAAAGCAACTCTTGTTCCAAGTTTCAACTTCCAAAAGTCCAACACAACCAATTTAAAAACACAATCATGTCACAAAATATTAAAGTATTGCAATCCATAATCAAATACATAACATAATCCATTCCAAATCCAAATCTCTAGCATTCCAAATTCATTTCTCTAGCATTCCAAAGCCTGCAATGAAAACTCAGCAATAAAAAAATCAGCAATGAAAAAATCAGCAATAAAAAATCAGCAATCAAAATCAGCAATAAAAAAATCAGCAAGTTTATTTAACTCAAATCAACAAGTTTATTTAACTCAAACCATACATTAAGAAGTTAAAACTTGAGAAGTAAATTTATGTTAACTTTTCCCTTGCATATTGCAGACATAACAAAGAACAAGGTTACTATGCAAAAGAATTAACTTAACAGGAAGTAGAAAGACCCCTTAACACACACATGCAGTTGATGCTCATTAACAAAATTCATAGTTTTCAATCATGTATAGCATTACAAAAACAACATAAAAAAGCATTGCCATTTGCCAGATGAACCAAGAAAACCAGAAAAACTTTACTCATGATAATGAATTCACACCAGCTTTATTAAATTGGATGCTTAGTCTCTTAAATTACAGATTTGTTATAAAAAGAAGATTGAAACTGCTTCAAACTAGAAAAACATGATATGATACTGATGTTGATAAAGGTATAAAAGACAACCACCATATTTTTAAAGGCTCAAGAAAACTATCAAAGTTGTTCCCATGACAAACGCAGTGTACTTCTAACTCCTTGCATACAAGAACACATCAAAAGTATTTGATACCTCAATATGGAAAACCTAAAATTAAGGCAAAAACTTATTTGTGAAACATGTAACTAGTACCACATTTTAATAAGAAAAAATTACAATTATACATCATCTCACCCAAAACATGTTTGTGTATTTTAGCATTTTGACACAGAAATAATAAAATAACCACGATAAACAGAACACAAAATCGAAAAGCTGAAACTAAACAACTGAAAAATAAAGAGGAATCTGAGCAACGTACCTTGGTCGTGGCGTCGGATAGCAGCGTGTGTGAGGGTCGTGGTGTCGGAGTTCCGTGGTGGTGCGTCGCTACGTCGTGACGTCGAAGCAGCGTTGAAGAGCCCTGAAGCCACGTCGGGGTCAGGGAGCCCTGGAGCCGCTGGTGACGCGTCGGGGAGCCTTGGAGCCGCTGAAGCCGAGTCGGGGTCGAGGAGGCTCGGAGCAGCGAGGGGGCGGCGGAGGAGCGATGGGGGTGTGGAGGCTCGGTGCAGCGCAAGAGCGCCGGAGCAACGCTGGAGTGAGGAAGACGAAGAAGTTGTGGCCGTGAGTTGTGAACTTGTGACTTGAGGAATAAATGAAACTAGGGTTTCATCTTTCAGATTTAGAACACCAATAATTGAAGTAGGGTTTGAAATTTAATATTAAAATAATATTTTTAATAAATTATTTATTAAATAATATGCCGGTATATTATTATACCAAAAATATGCGGTATACCGAAAATATTTTGGTATTTCGGTATATACCGGTATACCGAAAATTTTAAAATCCTATACCGATACCGTACCGAAAATTTTCAGTACGGTATCATACCGTACCGAAATTACGGTATACCGAAAATTTCGGTAAATTCGGTATTTTTCGGTATGGTAAGCACGGTCATCAATTTGCCTCAACGACACACACCATATTCTACTACCCCAGGGTAAAGGAGATATGGAAACATTACAAAATATGGAGAGATTTGAAAAATGTGCAACACCTGGAGACCAGACCTTTGTTGGAAGCAATCTTCAAGAGAGAGAATGAGATCTCAAACAAGGAGTGCATAACAATAGTGTCGGGAATATGGAAACAAAGATGTCAATTGAAGCATGATACTACAGACATATCTCATATGAGAAGAAACATCCAATGGAGAAAGGTGGAAGGGACAAGAGAGTTTTGAAGGAATATCAGAGAGCAACGCCCAGTGGGCAAGCACGAAGGGATGCAAACCTAACACACGATCATAGAGAGTACCAATTAAACAGGCCCCAAAAGCGAGTAATGGTTGATGCGAGTTTCAGTGAAGACAATAGGCGTGTAGTGTAGGTTAAATCTACTGGATGATAATGACAATCTGTTAGAGACAGGTGGTAGACAAAACCAATTCCCAGGGACAATACTAGGGGTAGAATTGAAGGCGACTAAGATGGGGTTGACGAGGGCAATGTAGGACAACATGCAGACTTTTGTATTGCTCTCAGATTCAATGGCAGTGGTACAACTGCTAAATATGGACAAGAGAATTTGGTCACCAGAAGGTTTTACATTAGACAACATTTACAGTTTCAAGCGAGGAGGCCTAGTGTGGACTACCTTTCACTTTCCTCGTAACAGAAACACGCCAGCACATGAGATTGTCAAGATTTTGATTGAGTCTCCTGCACCTTTGAATTGGGTAGGAGATGATATTTCGGAATGCGTAAGACGAGTCGAGTTGTGATGAAACGCTAAACAGCTCTATGGCCACTTTAAAACAAAAAATGCTCCAAAAATAAACAGTAAAGTTTGAATGAATTTGAATAAAATTAAATGTAATCCAAAATTAAAATGGATTTAGGTGCACCAAAAAAAAAAATGCTACAAAAAATTGTATTCAGGCAGAGTGTATTTGTGAGGGAAAGTCTACCTACATTCGATTTTTGCTTGTGTGGGAAAGTCTAGCTACATTCGATTGTATATCGAATAAATCCCAACCACCCATCTTGTTGTGTAGCTACATTCGATTGTATCGAATAAATCCCAACCACCCATCTAACTAACAGGACATCGTACTCATCGCCCGCGACAATTCCGAAGCTCCAATTTTTCTCACATAATATAATACTCCATACCATAATGCGCAACAACTGTTTCTGTTTATTCACTGCCCTCTCTCCTTCCTCAGAATGGCCGCCGCTGGATCCGCCGTCGTTGCTTTCAATTCCGCTGGGATTTCTCAAATTCGCAAAATCGCTAGTTTTAAGCAGATTTCAACGCCGGTTAAGCTTCCCGCCTCCCTCAATCTCCAATGCAAATCTCTTCGCTCCGCTTCTCCCTCAGGTACATAAAACTCCGTTGATGGGCTGGGCATGCTGAGTGTAAATCTGATTTTTAGCCCCTCCCTCTTTTTTAATGGGGATTGAAAACTTGAAATTAGAAAAAGCTGTGGCATCATTGTGCTGGTATTTTTTGTTCAATCGAAGTTTATGTGCAGGTATAAAGGCGCAGGTTGCGGCTGTTGAACAATTGGGTACTGAAGCAGCACAGAAAGTGGAAGCCCCTGTTGTTGTTGTTACAGGAGCCTCAAGAGGAATTGGCAAAGCGGTGGCTTTGGCTCTTGGAAAAGCTGGTTGTAAGGTTGGTTAGCTTCTCTACTTTTTTTATGTTTTTACTTCTTCTTTGTTGTTCCAGTTACTGCTGTTGGAGACGTTTATGAGCTTTGGTCGTTCTGTGTGATCGCTTTAACAATTTATTCATGTAGTGTACATATAGTGCTGACCATTTTATGCATCTATAACATAACTTGCAATATCATGGGATTTGAGGTTTATGTCTTTCACCCTTACTATTACTGAGAAACTATTACTGATGCAGGTTCTGGTTAACTATGCGAGGTCATCGAAGGAGGCAGAAGAAGTCTGCAAGAAGGTAAATTAACACCTAGTAAATGCATAATGTGTATCTTGGAACTATTTGTGTTCAGAATTTGTGATGTCTTGCAATTATCTCATCCTTTATGATTTTAAAAAATGATCTTCAGCTCTTCTGGACTCAATATCTTACTTGATTATTTTGGGAAAAACCTACTATTTAACTCAATAAGATTATGGTGTGTGTATACTTCACTTACGAGTATTTGTGTAATGTGACTCATCATTTTGTTTTATCTTGAGGATGTGTTGGATATCCAGTTCTAATATTGATTATTTTATGCCTTTTCGAAAAGGATAGGATTCGTTCTTCCCATCCCAATACACCAGGCTTGTTTTTGCTGTCAATCAGTGCAAAACTGCAGTCAGCTTAGCTAAAATGAAGAGCAAAAACTCATGAAATTGATCTCATGGCTATACCTATTTTTGTTGCTTTAATGTAAAAAAGTTAAATTGTAATTGCTACTTCTTGCAGATAGAAGAATCTGGAGGACAGGCAATTACTTTTGGTGGAGATGTTTCCAAAGAAGCTGATGTGGAGTCTATGATAAAAACTGTGAGATAGTTCTTCGATTCTGTTAAATCAAACTTTATGCTGAATACTTTCTGAATCATTTCTAATTGATACATCTGCAGGCAACTGATGCATGGGGAACAGTAGATGTTTTGGTCAATAATGCAGGTAAGTCAAAGGGTGAAGCTTCTTTGGTTGAAAATCCATTTTGTAGTTCTCTTTTTTGAAAATATGCATTTATGCAGGAATTACTAGGGATGGTTTGTTGATGAGAATGAAGACATCTCAATGGAATGAGGTCATTAATCTGAACCTAACGGGAGTGTTCCTTTGCACACAGGTCAATCTGCCAAACCTCTTATACATTGGCAATAATTCATCACTTTAGTACAAATTAACTCAAACTTTTATACTCTCTTCAGGCAGCTGCCAAGATAATGATGAGGAAGAAAAAGGTACCGACTTCACTTATATTTGATAATAGTTACATCTCATTTTATATTGGTAACTTTATTTCTTTGTTTCAGCATGTCACCATTAGTATGGTCTATTTCTTTTTGCTTCTATTGTAATATTCTTTTTCTTTTTCGTGTGTGGACGGTGGCAGGTGCCAGAACCTATGTCATTTCTTGTTGTTGGGTTTTATAGTTGCTTACATTTGTGAAGTTCGGCAGAATTATGCGACTCTTGAATCTTACTATTTCACTTTATGTTGCATTTTTCTTGTCTAAAGTTTCTAAAGCTGGATTGTTATTACTCTCTAGGGTAGGATCATTAATATTGCATCTGTCGTTGGTCTAGTCGGTAATGTTGGACAAGCCAATTACAGTGCAGCAAAAGCAGGGGTAATTGGACTGACAAAGACAGTTGCCAAGGAATATTCAAGCAGAAACATTACTGTGAGTTTCCTGGAAGTATCATCCTATTTAGTTGTATGCATATGGCTAAACATCTGTCTTGTGCTAAATTTTGATATTTAAATGAATGCTTGTATTAATAGGTGAATGCAATTGCCCCTGGATTTATTGCATCTGATATGACTGCTCAGCTTGGTGCAGACTTTGAGAAAAAGCTATTGGAAGCCATCCCATTAGGTAACTTATATCTATCTGATCATAATTAATTTTTTCAATCTCATTATTTTTCTTCCATTATTATTACTCGGCCTCATTGAACATGTACCATGGAAGTCATGAGGACTTTTCTTCTTAACATTGCTAATATACATGGGGACGTGATTTAGAAAGCTGTTGGATTGAATTAGTGAACCTTTTAATGTGATAACTTGCCAAGATGCTATTATCCAATACTGAGCTTTTATCTGCGGAATCGATTAATCTGCATAATGGTCCCGTTTGATTTTTTTACTAACTACATTTTGGTATACAAAATACAGGGAGGTATGGGCAGCCAGAGGAAGTCGCGGGGCTGGTGGAGTTCTTGGCGCTTAGTCCTGCTGCTGGTTATATCACCGGACAGGTTTGTAGTTCATCATCTATTTGCATAACCACAAAACTATATATATAGGTGGCTTTGTGATTGGTCAACGGTATTTAACAATTACCACGATATTCTCTTGTTACTTTTCAGGTATTAACTATTGATGGAGGTATGGTCATGTAAGGGCTTCTGAGATGAATGAATGTTCATGTCCAACCAACTCCATTTTCTTTCTTATTTTGAGATAACTAGTTTTAAAATAATGTAGTGAATACCGAGTTAATTAAAGCATAGCAAGTGCGGTCAATTTTGTATCCCGAATTAGTTTTTGAATGGCATTAAAAGAAGATGAAACTAACTATGAATTGATACAAGGAAGATTTTCTGTATATTTGCCCTTTGCTTCAATGCTTGCTTCTTTCCCGGCAGTAATATTGATGATTATTTCTGCATTGGTAGTAGAAAAATAGAGGCTTATATCGACTGTTTTTTGGGTTTCTACTTGAGAAATTCTAACATAACTAGAACAATTTTGACGTGGAGGCTTAATTTGTTTACTGTTCCATCTATAATGACTATTAAATTTTATGTCCATTGAACATGATTGCTTGACCCAAGTAAATACTGTCGTTGGTCACCAAAACAAGAAACCGTTCCAGAAACGCAACTCTAATTTAGTTCATTGCGTGAAAGAAAGTTGATTAGGTAAGATTTGCTGGTTGCTTAAAGATGATGAGTTGAAGAAACATACGGCAGTTATTACATCAGAATATTCTATCAGCACAAAGCATTTCTTTTTATATTATGGATATTGCCATGTGATGTGACACCCATGCATGTGGATATTTTCACCCTAATACATATTACCAATCCATAACTATCCCAGAATTCATAAACTTGGAATACTGGATTTTGCAATTTAAACTTGATAGGACTGTTCCAAAATCATCATCCCTCTCTCACTCCTCACCCCCCAAATGGACATCCCAAAAGTATATGATTCTCCTCTCCCCGCATTCACACTCTGGTTCATCTTCATATACATCTTAGGATACTTCACCATTTTTAGAAACTGGGACAAAAAATACAAATCTGAAGCTTCAAGTTGTCTCATGTCCCTAGCTCATGGCACCCCTGCATTTATCCTATCCATATTCTCAATCTGGCAATCTCAGGACAACATACTCCAACTCAATTACACTTCTCCAAACACTCCCTTTCACAATTTAGTCCTTGAATATAGCATTGCCTATTTCTTGATGGACCTCTTGCACTACCTGGTGTATCAACCTAGTGATGTGCTTTTCATTGCACACCACCTAGCCACGCTTTATGTTCTAACGACATGCAGATATCTGTTTGGACACGGGGCAGTGGCAATCCTTGGTATCCTTATCATTGCTGAATGTACAACCACATGCCAGAACACATGGAGCCTTGCTAGGTACAGAAAGGTTGACTCAGCTAAAGCTGCTGTTCTGTTTGACTTCTTGTCACCACTTTTTTATGGTTATTACAGTGTGGTAAGGGGGATTCTTGGACCACTGTTTGTGTGCAAGGTAGGATTATCTTTTACAAATGTGGATGGTGGTGTGATTCCTAGGTGGGGTTGGATTTCTTGGATGGTTGTGATAGTTGTGGGACTTGGGCTTAGCATCATCTGGATTCTGCATCTGTGGATTGATTTGTATAAACAGAGGTCCAAGGAGTTGAAGAAACTGAGTTAGTGCATTTCTTTGTCTAGTAATGTTGTATATGTATTACTTTAAAGAGTTGATATCAATTTACACCTAGTAACTAAAGATGGATTCAATAATTTTTTTTTAAATATTTTACCAACTTTAAGTCACAGGGTTTTTTATTTTAGTCCTAATTGCTCACGATTTTTCCACCATTTTGCATTTTTCCACAATAATTGGAAAAAAATTGAAATGGAGAAGAGTACATTGATAAAGTATAAGAAATACTACATTAGATCCACCCTCAATTTAGGGACATAAATTGATATTAACTCTAAAAATATAACACTGTAATATCACACGGAATGCAGCAAATCGAAGTGGAAGCCATTGTAGCAGCAGCACAGCATATGTTTCTTCATCATCTTCTCAATCAATCGGAAATGGAGTATAAACAGAGTTATTACATAAGTTGTAATCTGTTCAAAAAAACTTTTACAAACATTCCTACCGTACAAAACTCAATACAAATTCCTTTATAAGATGAATAGTTATATTACCAAAGTAATAAGATACAACAAAAAGTACACCATTAACTTAATAATCAATGTTGGCAGCATAACATTAAAACCACCAAACATTGCCAAATCATCACAAGAGCTTCAAGTTACATCAAATTACAACCCTTCTTTTCATTCCAATAAAGCCTCTTCTCCACATAAAAATCTCTTGCCCTGTGAAAAAAAGGAATATATTTCCCCCCCAATAATCCTGCAAACACAATAAAATATATCCGAGGACATCGTGAAAAGTCCTACCGCAGGCACTTTTGGCATTTCCATCAGCATTTGGTAAATGCTCATGAATCCATATATGATTCATCATTTCTTTAAACCAACAAGATATTCAGATCAACTTTGATATCATATCCACCAAATAGTTTGTTTCCACTTTCCACCCTACATGTACAAAGGAGAAACAATCATACTAAGGAAGCATATTAGCAGAAGAATAGGTGCATGCAATCTCAGAAAAAATTATATGACAAGTTGATCATTTGAATATTTACAATACAGCAAGTTAAGCAATGAACAAGTGTCTTGGAGATTGTTTAGGAAAAACCAGAGCACATTGTCACAATTGACTGACAACTGACTTCCGCATTGAAGTTCTATCCCACACTTATGAAACTTCATATGTAATCAATACAACAAAGTATTCCATCTAGTCTAGTATTCAAACGACCATAATTAGAAAAATGAACATTACAGGGAAAATAGTGCACGCACTGTATATTTCCTACCAAATATACTATACATAATCGTGTTTAAGATTATGTATCAATGTATTTTCCATGCAGCTAGCTAAAACTTTTGATTGCAATAAAGAAGACAGGACAAAAACACAAAGGGAGAATTATTAGCAAATATTGATTACCAATGGTCTTACATTCAGAGTGATTTCATTTTCTTCATAAAACCTTCAATCATCTCAGCCGCATCATACATGTTCTTCCTTTTGATTTCTTGCAAAAGCAATGAACATGTCAGATATCTAGGTTTTATGTTTTGACCTATCATTTCCCCGAATAGCTGGTATGCACACCCACATTTATTTGCTCTGCACAGCCCATGGATTAAGAGAGTGTAAGTTGCCAAGTCAAGGCATAGATGGTGCTTCTTAACTATGTCATCCAACAGAGTCAAGCATTTATCTGACTTTCCATCTCGAAAATACAATTTCAGCAATGCATAAAATGACTGAACATCGGGTTTACAGTATGGTGATTTTTCTAAGTTCCTTAGGTATTCCAGTGCCCTTTGCTCTTGTCTGTGATGGCAAAACATAGCAATCATCGAATTGTAAGTAGACGTATTTGGATAAATTTTACTCTCAGGCATCTCCTTTGTGAAAATATGTAATGCCTCCTCAACACGGCCACCCTTTCCCAGTGTATGTATCAATGCATTATAAAACTGTGTATCTGGTTTACAGTTCATAACTTTCATCCTCTCAGCAATCTGTAAAGCTTCCTCTATGTCTCCGGACCTAGTCAGAGAATGCATAATATTGGTGAAAGTGACAACATTAGGAGGGCATCCTTGTCCTTCCATTTCATCAAGAAGCTCATAAACCCTGTGGAAATTGCTTTCGGAACAATAGGATTGGATAATAATAGAGTAGCTGATTACACATGGGCGAAAACCCTGCCCCTTCATCTCTTCGATTGTCCACTGTGCCTCCTCCACCCTCCTTATTTTGCACCATCCATGGATAAAAATGTTGTAAGTATTAGCATTTGGTGGAATATGTGGCTTCATCTCCAAGAATAGTGCACGTGCCTGCTCGATTTTTCGCTCTTTGCAGAGGGTATCCAGCAGCAAGTTCATGGATTCAGTATTCTTCTTCAATCCAAACTTTTCCAACTCCTCGAAAGTACTCACAGCATCTTTCCACTGGCCTGCACCAGAAAATCTTCTCATCATCTTTGCCACAGTATTGAGGGATACAAGATGGTCATCACGCATCTCCTCAACTAATGCTTTCATTTTTTCCATTTGTTTCATCTTTCCCAATATGTCTACCATTTTATCATACAATTCTGGTGAGGGCTTATATCCCGAACATGTTTCCGCCCATCTAAAAACACCCAATGCAGACTTCCAATCATCTTGAAAACGATGAAGCAACCTCCTGATTAAGCTGTGTGTGATCCGTATAGTGTAGCAATCGAAGTCGTGGACCAGAGATTGAAAGACTTCACTTTCAGTTTTGGCAGCAACAACTTTGGCAATGACAATATCAGCGTCCTGCTTCCTTCCAAAATCTACGCATTCTTCGGGTTGATTGGTTACTGCTGAACCGTGTGGAGTAGAAAAATGACGAAAGCAGTTTTTGTAGAAAACTGTAGAAACCAAATAAGTTTCCAATGGAAAGGGAATAAAACTGTTAACTTCAGGAAGAAATCTGGCCATGAACGATGGTGCTAAATCATTCAGCCTCAAGACTTTTTTTCGGTTCAAATGAAGTTTCAAACACGTCAAATCCAATTGTGAATTTGTATCGCGTGAACAATGACCTACAAGGTGAAATATTTATACATCTCTATAGTTGGTCTTTGAAGATTAGAGAGTACCCGTGTCCGTCGAATATGTACCAGGTTCACGTTTCCAGCGGCCTCGGTAGTGATGGAGGGATCACCGGAATTGAGCAGTGAATATGCTAAAGAACCAGTTTGAGAATGAATTGAGAGAAATGAATCGGAGAAGGTGAAGACTCCCTCCTCGATGATGGCAGTCGCGTCATGCGACTGTAATTAGGGTTATTTATTTATTAGACAAACAACAATCGGGTTTTTTTTTTTCAAAACAAATTTTTATTAAGATCTATCCACTAGTACAAGGCACACCTTCGCACGGTGGAAGAAATAAAAAGTCTTGAAAATTTTAGTATTTTAGTATCAAATTACTAAATTATCTCAAATTTTAGTATTTGTACTCTTTAATTTGTAGTCATGGTAAGTGTATTGTAAAAGTAGTTGTTGCAAAAGTATCTGCTGTAAAAGTAGCTGTTGTAAAAGTATCCAATTTTAGTATGCATACTCTTTATATTGTAGTCATTATAAGTGGCTGTTGTAAAAGTAGCCGATGCAAATTTTATTATATATTTCAAGAGAAATCTTCATATTTTTCACTAAAAAAATTTCACATTCAGCAGTTTTATAAAGTTATAAACACATCAAATGTGCATTTCTCTGAACATCACTCAACCACTAGCCAAAGTGATGATGAAGAGTACATTGAGTTGCTTAGTTATTATACAGAAGAATAAATGATCCACGAAGTATTGAAGCAACAACGAATGCTTGTTGAGATATTATAAGGTTCTTCAAGAAATTCCAAAAGAATAAGGTATGTGGATCATGATCGTGAGGGTGTACATACTCAGTGAATGATTACTTTTCTGAACAATCAACTTTCAAAAATCATCATTCCAAAAATATTTTTGAATGGGCAGAGACTTATTCCTTCGAATTGTCAATGCTTGGAATCTCATGATCTGTATTTCTGGTGGAGGGTCAATGCAACAGGAAGAAAAGGCTTCCCACCCTTGTGAAAATGCATGGTGGCTATCGGACAATTGTCATATAGAGATCCTACCGACCATTAATGATGAATATCTACAGATTGTTGAAGCAACATTCATCAATTGCTTGTTCAACTTTTATCGGTGCATGATTGTAGTATTCGGGCCATATTACTAGAGATAACCAATTATTGTTGACGTCCAATGCTTATTTCAATTGCATGAGTAGAGGCACGACTTCCTTGAAATGTTGGAAAGACTTGATTGTATGTTGTTGTGACTAGAATAATAAGATTTTGGGCCTCCTAACCGGGGTCCAGAGGAACCCGAGTTTACCTCCAAATGGGCCGAGTTTCTCCAATGTAATAGTGTAGGGCCTTCTTATGATTAAATGTAATAGACCCAATTGTAATGGGCAGATAAGTCTTTTAGCTTTTATGGTTGGCCCTCTATAAATAGAGGGTCTCCTCCTCTTTTGTAAGAGACTTGGAATCATATTGAGAGAGATATAATATACACAGGCTAGGGGGGCTCTTTAGAGCACTCAAAGCCACCATATTCAAGGGAGGAGCTCTCAAGCTCTTCCCGCAATGTTGTTGTTCTTTTGCTTTTTAGTCACATTTATTATTTTTATCTATTTATCGGGATACCCCTATAGCCACATTAATTCAACCCTGAAACCCAATAAATCGGTAACAACATATGCATTGGGAATGAAGAAATTTTTCAGTCGCTTGGAAATGTCAATTTACAAGATGTGGTCATGGAGTGTCGACAATTATACTTGAAGCGGTTGCATCTGCAGACTTATGGATATTGCATGCTTTCTCGGAGTTGCGGGGTCAAACAATGATATCAATATTCTTAATAAATTCCCTCTATTTAATGACGTTGTACAAGGACGTGTGCCAAATGTTGATCTTCTTATAAACGGCAAGAAATATTTAGAGGGATACTGCTTAACGGATGGGATATATCAAGAATGGACTACTTTTGTTAAAAGTTTCCAATGTCGTGTTGATCCAAAAAAAAAAAAAAGTTCAAGAAAATGCAGGAGGCTGCGAGGAAAGATGTAAAACGGGCATTTGGTGCCTTCAAGCTCGTTGGGCAATTATCAAAGGTACGGGGCATTTTTGGTACGTAAATAATTCGAGAGAAATTATGTATGCTGGTATTATTTTGCACAATATGATAGTCGAACATGAAAGAGATACAACATCCAAATGATCAAACGACTTGAACAACCACAACAACATAAAAAATGACCCACATATAATTCAAGATTCTTTTGAAGCATTTAACCAAAACCTTATGAGAAGATCTCAACTTCATGATAGAGATAAACATCACCAACTTCGAGCCCACTTGGTTGAACATCACAAAATGACATTGATTAGAAATAATTAGTTTATTTGTATTTGATTATATTTAATAATTTTGGATTTTTCTTATGCTTTCATGGTAAAAATTTTCAATGTTGTACTCCTTTGTTGGTTTTTAATAAATTTTTAATTTAAATTACTTTTTATAAATAAGAAATATATACAATAAATAAAATTACTCATTCAGTCCACCACATTATTTTTCACTTTCCTTTTTTGTTTGTCCATAAAACTTTTACTCATTCCCTTATGTGAAATAATCCACACACAAATAAAAATTCGGGCCCCACAACACCTCCACTTTTTTCTTATTGTATCTATCATTTCAATATAATACTAATTTTTATTAAATCTTATGTCACTTTACAAAGGAAAAATAATTTAGTGGACGGATGCAGTATTAAATAATATAAATAATTCATTGTAAAAATAAAATTATAAATAAAATAGTAAATAAATAGAAATAGATGATTTGATAGTGGGAACCATTAAATAATTATATGTTAGGTTGGGTGATTGAAGGGGAAGGAGTTTAAAAGGAGGGATAATTTAACTTTTGCTGTGGCGATGATGTGGTACTGATTTGGCAAACTAATTCATGAAATTTAGGTTAGGAAGGCGCCCTTATAGATTATGGATTAGTCTTGTATGCACCAGTTACACGATGCAATTCAAGTTCATTTTTAAAAAGTTAAACAGTTTATAACTGAAAAGTTAAACTATGAAAGATACATTTTTCAGTAATAAACTGTTTAACTTTTCAGTTATAAACTGTTTAACTTTTTAAAAATGAACTAGAGTTGCACCGTGTAACTGGTGCACATGAGACTTACTCATAGATTATATTCCAAACCTCTTTTAGACTATATTTATCAACAAATCATCACAACTAAATCACTCAATTAATTTCTCTCTCCTCCGCATACACAACATCCAACTCAATCAATTTTCATACTTTATCAACAAACTCTCACAACTCAATATCTTAATAAAATATTCTTTCTTTTTTATTTAACAATTATATTTATCTATAATTAATTTTTATCATATTAATAACATGATACATTAAATATTTAATATTCAAAAAATATAAATATAATGAAGAAAAAAAATTACCATACACTTAAAATAAAATTACAATCTCAATAATAAATTTAAATTGCAGAAATTTAAATACAATTCTATAGATAAATATATCAGGTTACAAATAGATGCGAGAGATACAACAATGCGGAACATAAAATTACAAATTTAATTATCAATACCGAATTTTTGCCATATATGCTCAATCAATCTTTAAATTATTTGACATTCAAAATGCATAAAAAAAAATTATATACTTTTAAAATAAATTATAATCTCAATAATAAAATTTAAATTACAGAAATTAAAATACAAAATTATAAATAAATATATCAAGTTATAAAATTATAAATAAATTAAGAATATGAGGTTGTGATTAAAAATGTATCAATATTGATTTCTATTTACTGAGATATTTTTTTATAAATTTTGGTATAACTTTTTATATAAATAATTATTCAAAATATAATATTAAAACATTTTGAAAAAAATTATTATACTCCCTCCGTCTCATAATTGTTTTCACACTTTCCTTTTTTGTCCGTCCCACAATTGTTTTCACACCCTATAAATGGAAACTATTACTTTAACTTTATCCTCACAATCCAACTAATCTAATTATTTTAATAATATAACTTTACACAACACTCTACTTTTCTTAAAAATTGTGCCATCCCAAAGGTGAAAACACCTCTGGGACTGAGGGAGTAACACCCAATTATATTAAACCATGTGGCAAAACATATCTTTATGTTGCCTTGAAAACCGTGTGCATATGAATTCGACTTTTTTTTCCAAATATTGCAAAAAAAATAAAAAAAAAATTCGTTTACCAATATATGGTGATTTTTTGAGGTGTTATTATTTTAAGCAAGAGCGCCGTCTGAAATGGCGCCCTTAAAGAAGGAGCGCCACCTGAAACGGCGCCCTTAGGCTGGCGGAAGGGGCCCACTGAAGGGCGCTATCTCCAATGGTGCCCTCAGTATAAAACCAACCACCCACCCCCCCAATCCGACAATATCTGGCAGCTGTGGACGGCCCACTGAAGGGCGCCATCTCCACTGGCGCCCTCAGTGTGAAAGCGGCTCCCACCGTCCTTCATCCGACAAAATCTGAAGGGAGGAGCTCCCTTTGCCTTGGCGCCCTCCGAGGCCCCACCACCTCACGAGAATATATTCGAATCATGCATGCATCCACATGCATACGTCCATAATTATCTGCAAAGGGAATATATTCCCATGCGCATGCCTATACCCGTGAACCATCAACACACATTTGATTTATGTATATAAGAGTGTTGATGTCAGGTTCATATTAAAATGGAGATGAATACGTAAATGAAGAGTGTTGAGGTCAGGTTCAAGTAAGTTTTGAGTTTTATATTTTCAGTATTTATAAATTTAAAATATGTGATTTTATATTTATATACTTTAATAATTTATTTTGTTATAATGTTGTTTAGGATGGATTGATATTTACGATAGTTTCAAGACATACGAGGATCGTATTTTGAAAGATTACACATCTTAAGGTACTTCTTGTTTTTCTTATTATTGTAAGTATGTATTCAGTAAATTTATTTATGTGTTCAGATTAAAGTTTTATAAAAAATGATATTATAGGATTTAGGGAAACTACAATAATATATGTTCATATTCTGCAGTAATGTATATTTATGTTCAAGTTATATAAAATTATAGTTTGCTAAACTACAGTAATGCATGTTTATGTTCAAGTTTACTAATTTAAAGTAATATATTAAAATGAATTACAGTTTGCTAAACTACAATATTGTATGTTCATGTTCAAATTAAAAAAGTTTTGTGAAAAAATAATTTTAAAATATTTTGTAGGTATGTCGAATTCGAATGATATTGGAATAGTTGTAAGGTGTGATGAAGTAGTTGTTGGATTACAGCGAGTTGATCGTCGGACTAAATATCCCGATCTACTACGTATATTATCTGAGATAACAGGCTTGGACTTGAATTAGTATTCGTTAAAGGTGTCTGCAAAATATGTCTGTAACAACATGTCCGAGATTTTCCCTATTACGTGTAATCGTGACCTACAGTTCTTTTTTGATCCGAATGCTGGGTTTGGATCAATTGAACTATTTGTTGAGGCATAAATGATCTTATCGTCACGATAATCTCCTGATCCAATGGAAAATGCATACAATCAGTATGCATCTTACATTTCTGGTGAAACTGAAATTCATAATTTTACCAATTATCCCAGTGATAGTCTTGGCCCTAATGATTTGTGTGATTCTGAGTCTGAAAAACATCAAAATGATGATGAATGTGCAAATGAAGAGTGTTCCGATGAGGATATGCCACAACAATTTGCACCACATCCAATCCACTCTACTGCAAATATGCCACAACAATTTGCAGCCCATCCTACTTTGTCGAGAGCTTCTTTTTTTGACTCATCATACGAGGATGTGCTTATTGATTCAATTGGCATTCCAGATGGTGAGTTCACATATGATGACAATGTTGGAGTTTTGAAAGCGGGAATGATCTTCAAGGATAAAAAACAATTGCAAACTACAGTGAAGAATTATTCAATTCGACATTCCATGCGTGAGTTTGTAGTCAAAGAGAGTACTCCAACCATTTGGAAGGTTGTATGCAAACACAATGCGAGAGGAACTGGAGATGACCCTTCCTCTCAACAGTGCAATTAGTACTTACGAGCGAATTGTTCTAAAAAGACTGCAAGTTGGAAAATCACTCGATTGAGACCTCAACACACTTGTCTTATAAGGGGCACTAACCTTCGCCATAACAATTTGGGTAAGAATTTGATTGCAGGCATGCTAGAGAGTATGGTGAAGGTGAACCCAGCATATAAAGCTGAATGTGCAATGGTAATGGTGAAGGATCGATATAATTATGAAATTTCCTACCATTTAGCATGGAACGCGATCAAACGTGCGGTGGAAAATGTGTATGGAACCTGGGAGAGCTCATGTCAGTATTTGCCCAAGTTCATGACAGCATTGCAGAAATACAACCCTGGAACAGTTGTCGAGTGGTGTCATATGGAACGTGAACCATATAGAGGTGTGTATACATTGAACTATGTGTTCTGGGCATTTAAACCATGCATTGATGCATTTCAACATTGTCGTAGAATTATATCTGTGGATGGCACACACCTCTACACTAAATATAAGCATAAGTTGTTGATTGCAGTCACTGTTGATGCCAATCAGAATATCCTTCCTTTAGCTTATGCTATTGTCGATGAAGAAAGTTTCAGCTCATGGTGCTGGTTTTTGCATATGTTGGCAACACATGTTGTTCGGGGCATTGAGGGCATTTGTCTCATTTCAGACCGACATAGCGGTTTAGTGAAAGCCGTTGAGTATATCCCAGATTTTCACGAACCAAAGGGTGTACATCATTTTTGCTTGAGACATATTGCCTCAAATTTCAATAATCGTTTTAAGAATGTCCAGTTGAAGGATTTGTGCTACATGGCGGGCAAATCATCGACAATGGCACAATTTGAAAGAATCATGGAGCAAATTAGAGAATTGAATCACGAGGCCTTTGAATATTTATCTGCAATTGATCAGTATAAGTGGACACTCTGTTACGACCAAGGTCGTCGATTCGGGGTCATGACCACCAACATGTCTGAATGTTTCAATAGTGTATTGCTTGGTGCACGACGTCTTCCAATCACAGCTATTGTCCGAATAACATTTACTCGATCAAAAAAATGCTTTTCTTGAAAGGGAAGAGGCTGCATTAAGGCTACAACAAACAAATCAATGGTGGCCAGAAGAGGTATTGAAAAGATTTGACAAAGAGCAATGATTGGGACTTAGTTTGCGACACAATGTGGACAGGTATAATTATTCTCTTCAGACTGCCAGTGTAACAACATTCCATGATGGATCCAGACGCTCGCATACATATATAGTGAAATTATCATCACAAGAATGTTCATGCGGTCAATGGAGCAACACTGGAATTCCATGCTCACATGCAATGGCTGTGTGCAGACACTTTGGAATGGATCCGATGGGGTTTGTGCATCATTGTTATAGTACACATGCATATGTGTTAACATACACTTCTGGTATTTTTGAGCCATTGGCTGATGAAGAGGAATGGGATGAACCATTGTTCATATTGCAGCACAACCCTGAACGTAGGATCAACCGTCGTGGTCGAAATGTCACGACCAGAATTCCAAATGAGATGGATTGGGCGCAAACTCGTTTGAGGCAGCAATACCAAGCACTAGATAGAGCTGGGAGTTCTAACCAGGGTTCGTCATCAAGACGAAGATGAAATAATTATGTTTGTTCTACTTTGTTCTAATTAGGGTTTTGATTATGTTTGTACTAGTTTGTTCTAATTAGGGTTCTAATTATGTTTGTTCCAGTTTGTTCTAATTATGTTTGTTTCAATTTGTTGTTCTAATTATGTTTGTTCTTGTTTTTTGTAATAATTATGTTAGAAATGGCAAATAAAAAAATGGACGGTAAAGAATCATTTCGAGAGGCTTGAGAACAACGATTTATGGACTCCAGAAGCTGACTTTACTCTTGCTAATGCTCTCATTTACGAATATTCTGTTGGTCGATGGAAAGTTGGTAGAACCGATAACAGTCAATCCATTATGAATGCGACGACAGAACTAAATCAACATTTTGAAACCCAAAATCGTTTTAACATTGATCAGGTGATTGAACGAATTGCTTCATTTAAATCAAGACATGATTGTTGGTCCATGATGATCAACACTAAGGGGCAGTGTGAATAGGATAGAGACTTCACTACTATTTCTGCATCAGCCGAGATATGGGAGTTTTGGTTAGATGTATGTGTTATAACTTAGTATTTTATTTATTAAATTGAACCTTGTAATTTTTTTAATAATTTCATTCATTATTTTTGTGTAGGTGGATGATCAAGCAAACTCTTATAAGTACTCCGACGAGCCATTGTGGGATATACTTAGTTATTTATTTCAAGCGCCGACCCTTCAACCAACTATCTCCGATTGGCGTCGAAGACGTGTAATTGATAAAGATTAATATTTTAGTTTTGCTCTAAGTATGTATTATAATTGCATGTTCATTAAAGAGGCTAGCATTTTTTTTTTGTGTTTGTATATACAACATTTTTTTTATTAATATTTGTAAACGTTTTTTTTGTTAATGTATATAAAACATTTTTTTTTATTAAAGAGGCTAACGTTTTTTTTTTGTGTTTGTATATACAACATTTTTTTTTATTAATATTTGTAAACGTTTTTTTTTGTTGATGTATATAAAACATTTTTTTTAATTAAAACGTTTTATGTGTTCTTTTAATTAATATATTTTTAGTTTGATTTAATAACAACATAAATAATTTAAAATAGATTAGTTAAAATTATAATTGACGAAATAATAATAACTGTAAAACTGAGTATTAAAATCATGTTTTCCAACATTAACTATATCCGAAATAAATGACCCCCGGTGCCACACCTTGGTGGTCGTCTGTGACTTGTAGGACGTTGTCCGTCCTGATTTTCACCATCATTTGCAGTATGATCCTCATGCTCATGTGATGCCACATTTTCGTAGTCAGGATATGGGACTGAAGATGTGTTGAAGTAAGGTGCCCCAGGAATAGACTGATCAAACACTCCTTGTGCATATGTTGTGGATGGATAATTTGACTGTAAAAGAGACATAAATGACATGCCTTGGGGAGTGATTGAATCAGACATGTGAATATCTAGCGGTTCTGACTGGGGGAAGTAGATATAAATGACATTCGGGATTATCAAGACTCGCTCGTTCAGTTGAAATAGACAGGCGCTGCATCAAATGAAACTGAAAAAAAATTAGTTGATATAAAGAGGCTACGTTATTTATTAACACAAAAAACATACCATAGCATCACGTCCCGATGTGTTTGCTGGTTGGTAGCCTGGTTTCGTCGCATAATGAGAGGGAGAAATTAGACGTCGGGTGATATTACGGTACCACTGCATGTAATCTCTGCTCAAAAGTGTAGAACCATGTGCAGCCTCAGCTTCAATTGGAGCTTTGATTCCCCAAAATTCGATCCAACAATGATGATATTGTGTCCATTTACACCCTTCTCTTCCCAGAAAACTGACATTGTGCAAGTCATCATGAGCATTATCCAAAAAGGGAGGAATGCCTTGTCTCCGTCCAAACTGTCTCAACACCCTACTTGGATGATGAAACTCCACTATGCACATATTGATAAGTGGACACTCTGACATCCAATTTGCAGTTATGCATCTAGGATCAAGGCTTTCAATTTCTGGAAGAGTCATATCATATGGCTGCCAATCAAACTGTATGTAAAACAAATTAATTAGATTTTGTACATACTTACTTCATGGATTAAAATAGTATGAAATGTTACTTACGTGATTATCTGTCATGCGATCAAACATGTCTCTAAATATACGTACGGTGTTTCTCGTACTATGAGTATGACTATGAAATTGGTACCACCTAAATGAAAAAAAATCACACTTATATATATATATATATATTATATTAATAATAATAATAATAATAATCAATACGAATTTTTTTTTTTACTTGATACCATAAGGTGGAAGACCTAAGTTGCGACCATCAACACAGGATAATGGCCCTTGTATGCGGGTATTACCAATATTCAGAGGTTGTATTGTCAATATTCTTGACCATGCCCATATCTACAAAAATAATTGAATGAGACATTTTTTGATTATGCAATAAACAATTTAAAACACAATTTAAAACAATAACAAAATTAAATACCTGTAATATGGACAATGGTCCAGAAATAACTTGTCTGTCAAACTTTGAAGCCTGACAAAGCTCACGATATAAAGAGGCTAATATAGCACTAGCCCAACTGTAAGACCCCGCATATTCTATATTACTGAGAAAATATGGATATAACAATGAAACCACTGCACGAGAGGAATCAGGCATCATTAACCCCCCTAACATAAGAAGAGCACAACCTCGTGCATACTGATCCATAATTATTTGATCAGTATCTTCTGTAATCACAATGTCCTTCAGATGATTACTCAATGCAGAGAGCTTGACTCGTGACTTACTCTTCATATCAGTTTCATCGGGCATGAAACCTAGCAACTCATAACACAAATGCATCCACTGGGTTTTTGTCAAATGAGGATCATCACAAATAACAGGTGTACCCTCTATGCATAAACCCCAAATAATCGCAACATCCTGTAAAGATATAGTCTCCTCTCCAATAGGAAAATAAAATGTGTGTGTCTCTGGGCGTCATCTCTCTACCAATGCAGTAATAAGATGATTATCAATTGGCATTGATCCACATCGAGCAACACCATAGAACCCCATAACATGTAGAGCATCAAGAATTCGAGGATGTAAATTGACCATATTTTCTACATCCTCCCTAAAACTCCAAAAAATGTGGGATGTCGCGTGAGTTGCTCTTAGTGTATCATTTTCACTAATGGTTCCCCTAAAAATGCCTTCCGAACGATGTGTTTCTTGGGACGACAAGACTGACGGATCATTTGGTCCATACAATTCTTTATACGAAGTCATCCTGATATTAAATAAAAAAATAACAATATTAATTCTATATGACAATTATGTATAACAAAATATATTATGAAAATACATTTTGATATACCAAAATCTACTTATTCACATATTCACAACTATAATTCATATATTTACAACTAAACTTAAAACCTAATTTATATATTCACAACTATAATTTACAAACTCAAAACCTAATTCACATATTCTCAACTAAATTCACAACTAAATTCATATATTTACAACTACACTCAAAACCTAATTCAAATATTCACAACTAAAATTTATTAACTCACAACATAAAATTCACATATTCACAACAAAAATACACAACTAAATTATGATTCATATACTAAACTCACAACTAAACTAATATATTTACAACTACACTCAAAACCTAATTCAAATATTCACAACTATAATTTTTAAATTCACAACAAAAATTATTGTAAAATACAAAACTAAATTATGATAAAAATACACAACTAAAAAATAATTAAACTCAC
>JAPKLY010000420.1:0-16965 GCA_026898435.1 Prunella vulgaris
CACCTCCAGGATTCATTCTATGATCATACCCATCAATTACATATAACTTAGATCCTAATACACAAAAGGCTGGTAGGTAGAATTCACTAAAATCCAATCTTACCACAGGATCCACGGGTATGGGTACGGTATTGGATCCGCCCACTTCCTCATTCTCTTCTATATGAGTGATGAAGATCATGTAGACTGAGTTGCTCTTTAAAACCATGCATACTCTTCTTCTTGTTGAGACATCCATAGCAGCCAAAAATTCTTCCGAGGGCAGATTCTTCAGAGTTGGATGGGAAGTGAATTTCTTCTGATTAGGGTTAAGAAGACAATGATTTTGGTATTTGGGACTTGGGGAAGTTTCGGCTGGGGTGCGGAAAAATTAAATTAAATTTTAACGATGTTGTTTAATGTCTCCATATAGATAATAGTATGTAGTATTTATTTATTGTTGAGATATTTAATGATTGGATTGAATTTTTTAGGATTTTTTGTATCGTTTATTGATTTGATTAGATTTGTTAGAATTTCGTCTAAGTATTATAAATAGGCGTTTGTATCGTTTATTGATTTGATTAGATTTTTTAAAATTTCGTCTAAATATTATAAATAAGCGTTTCAAGCATATTATAAAGAGAGTTGATTTGATGAATGAAAAAGGATTGGGTTTTAGTTCTTTTTATTCCGTGTTTTATTAATTATTATTTCAATATTCATGAGTATCCCACATAGGATCCGCTCCAGAATATTTTATATACAAGTAAATACAATACTTATTAATATGTTATTAAAAAATGAAAATTGTATGATCATGGCGATTAATTTGATAGCAAATAATAATCTTTTAACACCATAAATTATTTAAGGTATATTTGACTTTTAACATTTCCTATTATTATTCGTATTCTCGTCCATGTTAATTAAGAATATTACTATTGTTAGACATTAGTCCTATATGTTAAAAGAAAAACACATAAAAATAAAATTAGCAGACTATATTTATGACTAATTCAATAAGAGAATTTCATTATCACGTTGATATAAAAGAGAAACACTAAATTTATGTAGTTGAGGATGCAATTGATTAATTATAGAAGACATTCAGTGACTAATTAAATAAATTAGTACGAAAAGAATTAATTAAAAAATATAAAGACTATGTCCAAATACATCTATATTAATTAAGATCAAATCAAGTCATATATCAAATCACAAAAAAAAAAAAGTTAGGTATCTTCATTATAAATGATCGCACTAAAATACAACGATTCAAACAAACCATACATTAAGTATTTTGTACATTACAATATTCGTGTGCTTGAGAATACAAAGTAACACGCTTTACCGTGAAACACGTAATATTCAAAACTAAATTAAGAGAACACAAAATCTCAAGTTTAATCAATAAAACACCATGCAAAAAAATTAAAAATGAAAAAAAGTAAATTATTATAATTAATAAATATACCAATACAATCAAAAGGATTAACCAGGTGAATTAGCTTGTCAGTTCACCTGGTCATTGGGCTCCTCACTTGAATGAATGACCCGAATTCAATTTCCTTTGGAAACGAATTTGGAAATGGGAGATATAAGGTTGACTTGGAGATAATTCTTGAAAGATTTAGGTTAGCTCACCTGGCCCTCAAGCTCCTCACTTGAATGAGTTACCCGGGTTAAATTCCCTCTGAAAATGAATTTGAAGATGGGAGATATAAAATTAGCTTGGAGATAATTCTGGGAGTGTTTGGAGAGTTGATGAACTAACTTAAAGTGGATAATGGAAATCAAAATTAAGATTTTGAACTATAAAATTTTGGCTTTACCAAATAGACTTCCTTAGGTTTAGCAATATAGGAACGTAAGATTTTGTCATAACCATGGCTTATAGCTTATTCTGGGTCTTCTTGTAATAAATTATTAATACCCCACATGTCAAGAATAATTGAAGCACATATTTTTAATACAAACCCAAATATTGAATTTCTTACAGAGTTCGACATTCATGCAAAAACTAGTCGTTTTTCTACAACAAATATGAGTAATTTACTAAATGTATCAGATTTCTAAGTTCACTACAATCTAAGAACGATTGAACAACTGCGTCACACAGCTACATCAAATAATAAAAAGGAATGTAGTTTTATATACCCATAAAAAAAATTCCTTCCATCAGAGCTCTTTCTCTCTCTCTCTGAAATTTTTTAGGTACAGTGCAGAAAAAAAAAATTCTACCCTGCTCTGCTGTGCACAAAACGATGTTGGATTTCAGCTCAGGCAGCAACCTCCTCGAGCTCCTCAGACTCGGTTTCAGTAGCCGATATTAGGGAAGCCGATTGAATTTTTCCAGCGTGCTCTAGTCGCATCAGAATCACGCCTCTGCCAAAAATCAAATGAACGAAAATAATCAACTATAAACCCAGTGTCGAAAGATTTAATTCAACAACATAGATGTCAAATATACAGACAAAGTGTATAAAACTCCTTATTCAGCAACCCACAATTTAAACTGTTCGCAGGGGCAGGGGGGAGAGAGGAACACAGAATAAGTATGCCCTTTCAAAAGAAATTACCTTGCGTATCGTGACTGGATGGAGATATCCCGAACTTTAATGCGGTTTACAGTTCCACTTTGGCTCACCAGGACAACCTGTTCATCACTTTCTCCATCCTCTGTTCAAAACAATGTGTTATAATAATCTCTAATTACTAATTCTGATCTCCAATAGAATGTCAAAGAGAATGAAAGTATCAAGTCACCTCCTACAGAGAATCCTACAACAAATACAGCAGCAAGGCGATCTTCAGATGCAAACTGCATCATTACACAGAAATTATTACAATGAAATGGAGGCTTGTCCATCAAGGTTGTTGTGAATTCATCAAAACCCCAACCTCACCTTCCACAACCCAAAAAAAATTAATAAAAATAATAATAAGGAGAATGCTATTAAGTTCCATTTCCTTCTACTATTGGATCTTATGAGGAATAAAAGGGTCCTACCTTGTAACCAATCAGACCAACTCTATTAAGCGGTGATGTCCTGAAGCTAGCAAGGGGGACCCGCTTCCCATGGCCACTCTCTGATATAAAAAGTAGCCAAGGACCAGTAACCACCCTGCCACTGCACAAACCAAGAACAATATATACAGGAAATAATATTAAATATCTAAGCAGCATAAAAAATTAAAGAACATGAGAAAATATGAATCAACAGCATGCAGTTGATACAACATAAAACAACAAAAATAAATATCACATAAGCTGACAGAACTGGAACCATATCAGGAAAAATAAGATACTTGATAAAACAAAACAGAACTAGATATCAAGACAAATATATGGTATCATATAATAATTTGCATCAAAACAAAAACCAAAAGGGAAAAGAAAAAGAGAAACTCTTATATTTTATTTCAGAGGAAATGCAAGTACACAACCACAAATAATATCCAAAATGCTTAATGCAGACCCAACCTACCCCACCCCCACCCCCACCCCTACCCCAAAAAATACTCATGTAATGCAGCAAAGAGAACACACTTGGTAAGACATAACAGCTCAGCATATAGCATTAAGCCTCAAAACCAGTTGTAATGCACATATATCTTACAAAGCATGAAGTGAAGAAAACAATAATAAATTTAAAATTACTGGGTCAGCGGTGCTTCTGAGCTTTTCTCCAACTTTTTCCCTGAAGCTGCAGGTATTATATCCATGCTTGCCATTTTATCCCCTTGTTTCAGTCTCATAGCAACTCCACCTCTAGTATTCCTACCAAGTGCTCTAATCTAAATAAACAAACAAGCAAACAAGGGAAAGGATACAATTAGGAGAGGCATAAAACCTGATATATAACAATGAGGCCAGAAGGATACTTGGCATCAAATGACTTATAACTGGCAATCAAATTTTAGATTTTAAAATAGATTATGAACACTAGCAGAAACAAAAAGAATTTCTTTTTCAACAAACATTTACTCTAAGCAAGGAAAGTGAGGGGGGAGAAAAAAAATGAAAGAAGAAGTTGACTTACATTACCACAAGGGCACATAATCACCATTCCATTTTGTGAGGCCATGGCCACATAATCATCATTTGTGCAATGCCTCACCCATTTCAGTTCATCGCCAGGAACCTGACAGTTAAGAATGTAAATAGGTACAAGATGCCATCATATCAAAATTTTGAGGCAAAAAACAAGTTCACAAACCAGTTGAATTGCTATGATCCCAGTTGACCTTATTGATGAGAAAAAGTCTAAAGAAATTTTCTTGATGTACCCCTTCATAGTAAGCATCATAAGATATTGTTCTTTTTCAAATTCACTGACTGGAATAATTGAAGTTATTCTCTCACCATCAGATAGGGATAAGATCTGGATTCAAGAAAAAACAATTGGCATTAAACAAAATTAAAGATGATTATGAGCCAAGAACTTTGGTCAAAGATAAGGCGGTACTTGGATTAGAGGTGTGCCAGCAGCAGCCCTGCTACATTCAGGAATCTTATAGGCACGAGCTGAGTATACTGTTCCCTTATCACTGCAGAAGTACAAGAATAATTAGGTATCAAAATAATATCAGAAAGGATTGTAAAGCAACACTCTTCTGTAACAGAATTGATTTTATATAAACTGATACGTGAATACTCTAGTAAAAAATTTAAATGATGTGGAAGCAGCTATCAAGCCTGTTTTACTTAAGCTTCATAAGCATGGTTGAGTTGAAGAATGCTCATTTCATGCAAGTATTTCGTTTTCAAAGCAATGAAACTCACAACGTCGCAGTTTTTTCATGCCGAAAACTGCTTTGAAGTATGGGAGTTGTGAAAACGATAAAGTACAATACAAGAGTTCAAGTCCTTAAGCAATTTCTCCATATATGTTTGCTAAATGATGAAAGGTACATCATAAAGATGAGGTTTTACCAACAAATAGATACTTACAAGTAATTAAAGCAATTGCTATAATAGAAGGTCAAACAAGTAAAATGGAAGCAAGTACCTGAAGTATAGGACATGATCATGGGTACGACACACAAGGAAATCAGACATAGTGTCATTTACTCTCAACTTCCCTACTGATTTTCCAATTGTCCCGCGATTTTGAAGATTGAAAGTATCCGGCCTCATCCTTTTTAGGTAACCTTTTTCACTAACTGCCTGAAAGAAGAACATGGAGCATTTCAGAGCAACAGTATTGCAGATATTTATTTTTTGGAAATAAACATTACAAAGGTGTACCAGTAGTATTTCTTCATTGGGAATGACATCTATATCCTCAACTTGACCACAGTCAGAATCCTCCAGCGTTGAACGCCTAGGAGTAGAAAACTTATTCTTGATCTCATTTGCTTCCTCTTTGATCAACTAAACGTTAAACCAAAAATTTAACTACTGATAAGACATCAATATTCCACAATTATATGGCACACCAATTTATGCCTAATAAAGGATATTATGTGAAACAGAAATATGCAGGAGATTCATGTAAGATTAGATTACAACAAGAACAAACATAAAATATAACGAAAACAGAATAGCACAGCAAAAAAGTCTGCAAACATCTTATTTTCCTAACTCAACACAGCATCTCACCATGACGATATTACAAGACACAACGTTCCTTAATAAACCATATATAAAGTAATTTATGTGATCTAATACTGATATTAAAAATGGTCAAGATAATGAACAGAAAAGTAAAGAAAACAAATTTAGATTATTCACATTTTAACACTTTAATTAATCTTCTTCATAAGATGATCACGTTGAAAGCATGAAAGCACTATATTCAAATAAATGCGGGGAATGAAAATCAATGAAGCCACAAAATTACCTGAAGTATCAATTTTTTACTTGAAAGAAGCTGCTGCAGCTTCGAAATTTGTTCCGACAGAGACTTTCCTTCTTCAATAAATTTGTTTTTCTGGTGAGCGGAGAACACATAGATAATTACCATCAATATGTGAGGAAATATCAAAAATTGCTATATGAACATACATGTTAATACCTCAAGAGATGTTAGCCTTCTGAGGCTAATATCCAGTATGGCTTCAGCTTGTTTATCAGAAAAATTGAACTCTGCATCAAATAGCAAGTTATTTGGTAAGTGGACTTATGTTGCTATCTCTCACAGAGCCGAATTCAAAACCAGAAAAAAAAGTCTTCTATAGAGCAGTACAATTTTCATTGCACTCAGATGCTACACAAAAAGAATGACATGGAACAGTCAAATTTCAAGGCAATCACCTATCTGGCTAGAGTCTGACAGACAAATATGTACAATACTGATTTTGATCAAGATTATACCACTGTCCCTTTTTCATCCTCATTCCCCAATGCCCAATATCACTTATGTCAGCCCTAAAAATTCAAATTGATATCTAGAACCCATTCCCTATGTAAGAAGCAACTTCACAGTAGGGTTCTAGTTATTTTTTCAAAAATTAATTGAAAAGCAAAATAAATTATACACATGAATTTGGATCGAGATTGTGTGGTTTAAGTTAATTTAATAAGAACAGAAGATAGTGGGAAAAAAATATAAATCATAATATCTGTTTTTAACTGAACTAAAATGAATCTCCCTCCGTCCACATTTAGATGCAACATTTACTGTTTGCACGGAGGTTAATATGAGTGTTGTTTATTAGTATCATCTGAGATAGGGTAGGTTTTAACTGGGGGTAGAATGGAAGTTTGACACTCACTTAAATGTGAGAATTGAGTTAGTGTGAGGAAGAAAAATGGCATATTGTGTAACTTTGAGATGTTTGAAGGGTGTGATTTAAAGTGATAAAGTTGTTCTGTCCCTTTTTAGGAAAATGATGCATCTAACTAGGAACGGACCTTTTAGGCAAATGATGCAGAGAGAGTAAGATTTATATAACTTAAGACATTAAGAATACATTTGCTTATATTTTAAAGCTGTAATACCAATTATTCACTTTATGACAAAATAGATTATTAAATGCAAGTGAAGTTAAAGTGAACCAGATAATTCAGGTTGGAATCGTGTATCGTTTGGATTATCCAGTTTTACAAAGCTGAACAAGGAAGGGTTTTACGATGCAAATAAAAGATCAGTGAAATTCCATATGATTCTAGAAACAGAAGAGTCTACATGTGTGTAAGCCAATCCTCAGGGGCAGCCTATTTTTATAGAGTAAAAGATTACAACACATTCTAAAATTAAAATGTTATCTCTTCATAGCTTAAGCAATACAACTGCCATACGAAATTCTTCAATGATATTTTCCCAAGACAACTTAAAAATTATGTTGACTGGTCTACTTTACAAAAAGCCACATGGCACAGTGTTATTTCAAGGATAATGATTATGACTTCTTAACCATGTGAATAAATTTATTACAACTTTTAGGCACAAGAGTCACAGCTGGTCTCTTCATTTATTCATGTGAGCTTATGCTATCATAGAAAAGAAAGCTATAGAACAACTAATTAAATTTACCAACTTGCCTTTTCTTAAATTAGCCGCTGCCAACACATGACTAGAAGCTTCTCTGATTATGTTGATGACT
Organism: Prunella vulgaris; assembly: GCA_026898435.1. Taxonomy (NCBI): domain Eukaryota; kingdom Viridiplantae; phylum Streptophyta; class Magnoliopsida; order Lamiales; family Lamiaceae; genus Prunella; species Prunella vulgaris. The sequence goes on from JAPKLY010000420.1 coordinate 7,534, forward strand.
CTGTCAAGGTTACCAAGTCCTGTTACTATACCCTTAGATTCCAAAACCCCCAAAAAGAAAGGGAAATTTATGTCAGTAGAACAGCTTAATTACATAAGGGAACAGGTGAAGAGGCAAGGAATCCAATGAGATTCATGATTTTAAGCAAAGAATATCATCTGTATCACATTGATTTTTTCAGTAAATAAGATCCAGGTGAAAAAACCTAAAGCTTTTTACAGATGTCAGAAGCCAATAACTACCTGGAATTTTTAGATACTTAGACTAACCTCCACAATGTGATAGCGATCTTGTGCTTGAGATAGTTTATATTTTGCACGCCTTTCAACAACAGAGCACCTAAAGTTCAAGAATTCCTGCACAGCAATAAAGGATAAACTTGCAAGTCACATCACTGACTCACTATTATAATACATTAAGTCAAGCCAACTGTCATTATGGCTCAAAATCATGTATGCAAAGGTCTCCACCCCAAGATCAAAGTACACACATCTTGCTTTCTTCAGGAAAATATTTAATCGCGTTGCTTAGCATATTATCTTGACAAATTAATCCTTGGGTATAAAGAAAAACATATGTTATCAATGTCTGGTTTGCCAGTACCTAGCATCAAAAATATGAAATATGGAAAAAATTCAAGATATTTCTTCAATGACTATGCAATTTAACAATGGAGATAGTGAAAGCTCGTCACCTCAAGCAATTCCTTCAACCCCATTTGTTTTGGTTGGCCGTTAAGGATACTGGAACGAGTAAACAGTCAAGGGTTAATGAAATGGGGAACAAAAAAAGAAGATTCTTCAAGCATCACCAAAGGCCATCACAAGTAGTTAACATGAAACATAGAACACAATACCAAACAAAACAAACATGTTATCAATGGTTTTGAAACTACTCACCCCACCATGTTGCAGCTAAATGATGTCTGCAAAGCTGTTTGACGATATAAATTATTCAAGACAATGGATGGATCCGATCCTCTCTTCACCTGATTAAGTTCAATTAAAGAAAAATCAACAAAGGAAATAAGCAAGAACCAAAACGCATAGAAGTAAAGGATATCTACAATAGTCTGGGACTAGATGGGCAGGTCAGACTTAGTTAATGGTAGAATAGAAAACAAAATACAGCTTGAACGATTCCTATGAAGTTACCTCAATCACAATACGCATTCCAGATCGATCACTCTCATCGCGTATATCACTGATTCCCTCCAAACTCTAACACAAACGCACAAGTCATAATAAGGATTATACACATTAAATGAAACCAATAAATTACAAATGATCAAATAGGAGGCCAGAAGAATTCAGGTCGGCAAGCCTTGAAACCAATATCTCTCTCCTCTTTTTTTTTTTTGGGCGGGGGGGAAGAAACTCTTCAATAGATAACAGCACAAGGAAAAGGTACATAGCATAAATATAAAAAAGTGAATCATCTTGAGAATATATAACAACATCTAGCAAAAAATAAATATTGTTGGGTATTCATCAATCTAGGTACCTTGTTCTCCACAAGTTCAGCAATTTTTGCAACAAGGGAAGCTTTGTTGGTCTGATATGGAATCTGTTTCATTTCGAAAACAACTAAAAAGTTAAATTATATAATTTGCAATTTTCTAACTGAATGGGAAATAACATTACAGCAATAAGTGAATATAAGGTGGAAAATAATGAAACCTCTTTTATGATAATTGCTGAACGTTTGCTTTTGGAATCAAGTAACTCAATATCAGTCTTCCCTCTAATTACCACACGTCCTCGTCCAGTACGATATGCCTCTAAAATACTTCACAAAGTACATAAAATCTTCAAAATACTTCACCTTGAATTTGAAATGTAACTTAACTTTTAAGGCAGATGTAAAAAATCCATAGATTCTGATTCTAGCTCATATTACAGAGAGATAAGAATAAAAGACAAATGTTACTCCAGATATACAAGAGTTTGAGCATCGTAAGCCAAACAGGTTTCTGTATGAAAAAAAAGGTTACTTTTATCTCCATCAATGCACTTACAGGAGAAGTTCCGCCTACCATAAGAACCAACACATTTTTTATATTTGATACAGAGAAGGTATTTATGGACCTCGAAGCACCTGAATACTCTAAACTTGACTTTTCCCACACTTCCTACAGTGCTTCCTCACTATCTTAAAATATCCTTTCATTCCTTTCTAGCCATTGACCAGCATAAAGTTTGGACAATCTGTAAAATTTTGATGTTTTACTTATACATCTTCCCCAGTTTGCAAAAAAAAAAAAAAAATTCATAGATTGGTGTAGAACCCATGACATACACAATTCTTTTAACACCCAGAATATTAGGATTGCCACCTTCATATGAAATTTAACTTGTTTAGCATCTTCAACATTTATAGGAATGAATTCGAGAACAAAGCCTCCACTGGTCAATATAGAACAGTTGACATAGCATGTAGGTGATTTTGATCTTGTTTTGCATCAAAATCACCAATATGTTGACAAAAGGTGGTAATAAGCAGCTTACCCAATATTTCCCATTATTATTCCTCCAGTTGGGAAGTCGGGTCCAGGCATGTACTCAAGCAATTCTTGCAACTGTTGCAAAACAAGTTCCACGTTATGGTTAGACAAGAATCAATGATTAACCATAATCCAAAAAGAAGAATACCAAGAAAACTATTTCTAAGATCAATTTCATAACATTCAAGAAAGGATATTCACTTCAAATATTTATAATCATGCCACATGAAGCTTCTGAAGAGTATATGATATAGATAAGTATAAAGCAAAGGAAAAGTTTCGACATCAATTTGAAGAAAAAGATAAAAACTCAATGGTTAAATGGTGAAGTTCTAAGAGCCCCAAAAAATGCCATCAGATTAGAAATAAATGAGGAAGTTACTAACAAAACATGGAATATCACTATGTTAATAGTTAATAAAACACCACATTACTGTAGCACTGATGATCCATGTTCTGCTGCTGATTCTTTTACCAAATCCTTTCATCATAAATAGGAATTAAAGATTTGGTATTTCATACGCTTGTATTACCTCCATCCCGAAAAGTGTGGTTTTCCTTTATAGTTTATCCCACAAAAGTTTGCATAATCCCAAAGTGGAAATATTTCTTTAAATCTCCACTCTACACATCCCACTCATTACCCCTTTTCTTAGAAACTATGCCCCAAAAAAGTACAGCAATTGTTTCCTGGGATGGAGGTAGTATCAATTTATTTAGCGAAGTTCATAAACTAAAGAAATGATACCTTACTACATTATAGTTTGGGTTCTTTATTTTTCCTTTGCTAAGCAATATAGACAGTGGATTATTTCAAAGAGTTATTTTACTGATACTCTTCCAAAAAAGTTAAAAGTCAAGCTTTCCCAAAAAAACAAAAAAGAACCTTTTTGTCAGTGTGCATGCTGCAAGAAGGTAGCAAAAAGCAGAATGATGAAGACCAACATCTTTATGGAGAAAAAAAAAACGAAACTGCCTCACAATCAGGTGGAAGAAAGTCATAAAGGGCAGGATATAAGCTCAATCACAAGTCCGTGTAAACAATACCGTTGCATCAGGATTGTGAATCAACACAGAGAGCGCATCTACCAACTCGCCAAGATTATGTGGTGGAATATTTGTGGCCATCCCAACCTGAGAGGAGAAGGAAGCTTATCATGAACCACAAACGGACTTTGAAATTATAAACTCCAAGCAGAAAAGCATGAGAAATATTTTTAGTACAATACAGACTCAGTACATACAGCAATCCCTGAAGCACCATTTAATAATAAGTTAGGGATGCGAGCAGGAAGCAGAGATGGTTCTTTTTGAGAGTTGTCAAAGTTTGGAACAAAATCAACCTACAGCAAGTGAAACAGGTCATTCAAGAAGCAAGGACTAAAATATATATTTAACTAGAATTTGAAGTATGAACCCCTACAGTATCTTGTTCGAGGTCAGCCAATAACATAGCCTCTGTGAGTGCCTGAAGAAATAACAGCATAACAATAGCATATCAATGTCTATCCAATAGCATAGCAAAATATACACATACGGAATAAACTCCACTATGTGAAGCTTTGAGTTCAGCTCTCAAAATAACTCAAATTAGTCTACGGTCTACCTCCAGTCTGCACTCTGTGTAACGCATTGCTGCTGCAGGATCTGCATCAATCGAGCCAAAATTCCCATGCCCGCGGATAAGGGGAGAACGCAAGGAGAAATCCTAATAAATTTGAATAATAGATGACAGATACAAAGAGATGAATGAAATTTCTAGGCAACTAGTTTGTATTAAAAAGGCTATACTAATTCGTAAATGTGACACTTTAATATGCAGATAGAGGGCATATCCAGAATCTTAAGAAAAACACTGAAATTTAGACCTTTGCTGCAAATGATGTGTCATACTAATTTGGGGTGGTAATGTGTATTCATTATACTAGGCAAAAAGGCACTTTAAAAATATCTAGATCACAGAATTATCTTCTGGGAATCATGTTTCTCGCTTAAGTGACCATTTTCCATAAGTCAAACTCTGCAGCTAAACTCCTACTCCAGCAGTGTTGCAACAGATAAAGTACCAGTAGAAGTAAATAATGATGGTTATTTCTGTTTTCTGCAGTTCTAACAATATGGCCTTCCATTACGAAGGCATTTAAAGTACAAAAGATTTTTACACAATTAAATCATGATACTTTTTTAACTTTTGAATATGGTAGAATACAAACAATTTCAGTTATTGCTGCCTTTGTGCATAAGCAATTGATTAAATTTTTGGTTACATCTTCCAATTAAAGGACTATAGAAGTCAGCAAATGGATAAGAACCTGAGCCATTCGAACCAATGAATCATAGACAGCATTATCTCCGTGTGGGTGGAACTTACCAAGAACCTATAATTAAATCAAACAAGAAAACCAAATTCATGATAGTGCACGAGTATATAACAATGGCACACCATATATGACATTATAAATAATCATGAACTCATAATGCAATTTTCATGCAACATGGAAAGGTATGCAATAAAAATCAAATACAAACCTCACCAACTACTCTGGCACACTTTTTGTGAGGTTTCTTTGATGATAAGCCCAATTCATGCATCGCAAATCTGTTTGAAACAGACGTTACTCTTTCAGAAGGTTGTTCCGCAAAAAACAATGCATAATATTGTACAGATCAATCTCACAAGCAGCAGATATTAAACGCACTACTATATCAAAGTATATACATATATAATCCGAATCGCTGATGTTCTTGCATTAAATAAGTCAAGAGGTTAATTTCAGATGTGAGTTGCACAATAACATGTTAAATGTACTTGTGCACAAGCACATGAGAACATGAGGAAACACTTAATTAATACTCCGTAACCATTTTTTCAACCAAATGATTAGATAAACTTTACATTGATTCAAGCTCATTAAAGAAACATAGAATCAATAGAAGATCATACGAAAACCTAAAAGCTCCACTTTTAGTTCATTCGTTAACTCAACAGCTGGAGGTAAAAGTATTTTTTTTTTCTTCTCTCCCACACTATAATTTCCCACATTAGATCAGACATTACAAAATTGGCACAAACAACTCACAAAATCCTGCGGTGAACGGGCTTGAGCCCGTCTCTGATATCCGGTAACGCCCGGCCCAAGAGCACAGACATTGCGTACGACATGTACGCCTCCGTCGCTTCTTTGTGGAGCTCGCTAACAACAATCTTACCGTCTCCTCCTTCTCCACCATTTCGGGCAACATCCTTCACAGCAGCCAAGCTCCCATTCTCCTCTTCCCCGTCCCTCAGCCTCGAAGAAGCGCGCACAGCGGGTAGCTTCCGTCTCTGGTGGAGGCCTACGGTGGAAATAAAACGGGGCTCCAATACCCGTCTGGCAAGCAGTAGGCGCGACGGCGCGGTGACGGAGAAGGATAGGGAGTGAGAGCGTAGCAGACGAAGTCCAACGGCGAGAGTCATGGGTACTGCCGCGGGTCTGGGTCTTGGATTCAATGGTCCGAATTGGGTTCCGGGTTGAATGCAGTATGGTTTCATGCCATGGAAGGTAAAGTAGGGCTTTGTCGGAAATGGCGGATTTGGGGATAAGCACTGTAATCTGTAAAACCCTAAAATGGGGGTTTATTGGTTCGAGTTCTTGCGCGCCAAGCTCACTCTATTTGTCTGTAGAGATGACAGCACGCGAAAAGCACGTGTTTGGCTATGTGATAGATTCATAGATTCAAGATGGAATTTTTCCAAAATGGATGTGAATTTTATTTAAAAAAGATAGTAGTAATAAGAAAATAAAACTAAAATAGAAGTGTTTCTTGCAAATAACGTAAGAAACACTTTTATTTTAATTTTATTTTTCCTTTCCTTTAATCAAAATAAAAATTTGATTTTTCTATCGTGTATGATTTCTTGAAAAAAATTATATATTTGATCATGTGAATATATTTATTCTTCTTTATCATCTATACTTTTGTTGACCAATTGTATTAATCAAGATATTTATGTGGCTAAATTATTTATGCTTGATCAATATTTGTGGTAGAATTATAATTTGAGGGAGAGTTAAAGATAAGAGTTAAAATTCTAAGAGTGAGAAGTTATTAAATGAGAATTTTATAAAATGAGAGTTGGAATCCTTACAAATGTATATAAATGGTTTATATATAGGCTTGCATTTGTGATGTGTCACTTCATTTAGCTAATTGACCTAATAATCTGACATGTGTCCTAACACTTGTCATTCTTATAGCTTAAATACACTTAATTGGGATTTGCTAGTTGTATGCATGGACTATTTGACTGAGGGTAAGCTACCATTGATTGGGAATCCTCCTACATTGCTCGCCTCTCTTCTAGTGATAGGCGAACAACTTTGCTCACATCCCTTGAGGTAAGAGGCAAGCAGCTTGAACTTAGCTTTGTAAGCTTGTTGACTCAACTTCTTCTTGCTCGATGTTAATTCAATTGTGCTCATGTCATTATCATCTTGATTAACGTCTGCTCGCCTGTTATTTAGTGTCGTGGGATTATCTGTCAACAATTTTTATTATACTTATGGCATATCACGTGCTAAAATCTTGATTATGAAATTATTATGACATTTTTAATTTGTGTATCCTAACAGTATAAACGTCTCAATGTCTTGTTCTCTTAATCTCTTGTATTTAATTGTAATGGATAAGATTAAATGAAATGCAAACACAAGTACTTTAAGATTATGTCTAAAGGGTAACAATGTGTAAAGCATGCAAAAGCATTACTCCTTGAACGAAAATGGTTGTAGTAGACAGACCCCATTACTATAAAAAATTAAATATCAGTTGTACATTTTGATCAAATTTCAATGTTTCTTCATTTGGACAAGTATTGTTTTGCATAGCTACTCACAGATTCATATCTGATAGACTTATATATGTCACCTCCCATTAACACACTTCACTTCATATATCTTATCGCTTCAGGTATATATCGTTTTTTAGTAAACATATTTTGCATTGCATTGGCCTCGTCTTATCTCGTACTTGTGCATGCCACCTTGCATTATAATATGTCACTTCACTTCAAACGCGGGTGCCCTTACATCGGCACACTTCGTCAAGCATTAGACGCATAGTGTTACGCTTCAAATGTATGTCGCCTTGTGTAGTCACATTCTATTTTCTTTCTATCATTGTTGGCTAAATGTATATCTTATTGCATTATGTATTTTGTATTTATATTACACACTTATATAGTTTGAATATCTATAATTTGGTGTTTTAATAGTGATGTGAGCGATATGAGACTTGACTCGTTAAATCCAATTCACGAATTTACAAATGAACTCAAATAAATAAATCTAAGGCACAAATTCATAATCCTGGTCAATACATATATTGAAGACGAATGAGATTGAACCATATTCCCGAAGCAGCTTAGATCCAGAGTTGTATCATTAAAAATATCAAGTCTCATTAAATCTCTGAAAAAATAGTTGATAAGCTTAAAACAAATCATGTTCTAAATCACATGATGCAACACTTATGGTTACTTGGAGATAGGTCAATATCATTGGAATTCGATTCTTACCAATATTTGTACAAGTCATATCAACTTCACGTAAAATCAAATCATATTGAAAAAAGAAATAATCCGACAAAACAATCAAAGTTAACACAACCTCACGTGAGATCACTTTCATTTGTTTTGATACACACTACACTTTAGCTTCCTAAATCAGAAAGGACGTGTAGTGTCTTTCATATAATCATTGAATCACTTAATATCTTGCTTTTTGGTAGAATAATACATCCAAGTGTATGATTTTGGCTGAGCCTTGCAGGTCATTTTGAGAGTTATGATCTTAATTTTAGCGAGAGACATCTATCATTTCAAAAGTGCAACCAATGAAGGCCATTTTGGGCAATTTTTACACCCTATTCACACCAAATATGTATGTTGTATTATTGAGTTATGTAATATAATAATCATATGGTCTGCCATGACTTCATATCAAATAGTGACATGATTTATGGATTAGTTGTAGAACTAGGACTTTTATCTGCGAATCCTTTTGTTTAATTTCTGAAATAGGAAAAATAAATTTTTTTTCTATTTTGTTGCCTTGGGCTTGTCGTTTGTCTTTTAAAATTAGATCACGACGTCACTTCGATAATTTCTTATTCATTAAGAAAATAACCTACGGGAAAGACTCTATTATTATACCTATTTAGATAAATTTATAATGAATGATACGTGCATTGATCTAAACCGTCATTCTCAAACTAACATGAATTAAGAAGCAATCAAGTGTGCTCGGTCAAAGAACGAAATGACAGTGTAATTGAATTAATCACACAAGATCTACAAGTAGATGTTGCTGCTCAACCTAATAACTTTACCTATATGGGAAAGCAATACATATAAAGCAAGAAAGTGACAATGAAATACAATATAAAATTAAGGATATGTCGCGTAAACCTCATTCTTATGCAATAATACTGGCAAATCTAGTACGGAACATGTACCTACAAAAAGAGAGGAACATCTATATCTATATATATATATATATATATATAAACAGCAGCATCAAGGCATATCTAAAGCGCGAGTGAATGTCCACTCGCCTTATAATGAAGCTGTGAAATGTACGTGTTAAAACTCGCGTAAATGTTTTCAACAATTTTTTAATTACGTTTAATACACTTTTATGTAACCTGAAAAATGCCAGAATTGTGTCAGACTTTATTTAATCAAAGGTTCTCATGAAAAAAAAAAGCAGCCGACTTTATTCAAAAAAAAATTTATGACTACTGTCACAAAAAATTATCATTACCAAAATATGTGACAAGTTCAACATCAGACTTCCTTTCGCCAATACACTTTCCAAAAAAATAATTATGCTTAACTTTAAATATCAAATGTCATAATTAGCAAAATAAATATTCGACCACTAAAAAAT
>JAPKLY010000420.1:16975-115835 GCA_026898435.1 Prunella vulgaris
TATCAAATGTCATAATTAGCAAAATAAATATTCGACCACTAAAAAATGAAAATCCTAATGTGAAGAACGATGTCTCTTCATATTCTATACATAATACATGCAGTCCTTTAGTAGGCTGAACCCACTACAAATAATTATGTGAATGCAGGCCTATGAAAACTTATTTATACTATTTAATTAAAACTTCAAAAAATAACCAGAACAACTCTGGCAGAAGTCCAATCGTCTCCCTCACAACTTATTTACACTATTTAATTAAAACTTCAAAAAATAACCAGAACATCTCTGACAGAAGTCCAAACGTCTCACTCACAACTTCACAATGAAGTTATAAATAGTGACTTTCCTCCTTCACATCTCACCATGGCTCGTCAGAACACAATCTTTAGTCTTAAACTCAGGTATGCTCAAGTAATCTTCTTTTTCTTCAATATCCAACATAAACACTGAAGCTCATCTAACATTTCTTATTTGTTGTTGCAGAGATAATTGTTGATCCAAGCATATGGGATACTTGCATTCGCAAGAAGTAAAATCAGAGTGCAAAGGAATTGATCTCTAATGCAACAATTGGAAGGCTAAAGCAAAATATCATGACATCTCATGATCTCGAATTTGATTAAGGCTTAAGTTTGTTGGAGAATTCTCAAATGTAAGTTTACTGGAGAGTTCTCAAATGTGTGGATGAGAAATACAAGGCTATGTAAGGATCATAATTTTTTTAGTGATAATGACAAGGTTTCCAAGGAAATTTTTTTATGACTATCATTACAAGGTTTCTAAGGATCTAATCCTCTAGCAATATCAAAACAATATACTATTATCTCATGCCACAAGTTACAATGCTTGCAAGTATTTGTGAAAAGTGTTCATAGTTAACACACACACACAGAGGCTACTTCATGAAAGTTCTGGTTCCAAAAACCTAATTTAAAATTAAGCAGTTCTCTTCAAACACTTTTTCTCTGCATTAGACTTAACTAAATTGACTCTATACACTCTCTGCTCACAATTATCTACAATCCATCCACCTAAATTAGCATAGAAGGCTACAATAAGTCATTTCAAGACATTAAAGCAATATAAGCCTTTGCTTTTACATTGTGGATGCAAAAAATAGAGGTGTATTAAACCATTTGTTTCAATTAACAGTTCATCTTTTATGTAGTTTTGACTCCACCATATTTTTTTTTTACTTCTAGACTTTCTTTTAGGAGAGAACATTTGAATTCTATAATTATATACCACTTTTTTATTCCATTTAACAATTAGACTGCTAACATAACCATGTGTACAATATTAGTATGAAAGTTGCCTTTAACTCCATGTCCAGTAATCACATAAAATTAGTGCATATGGATACTATACTTGCTAGCATTGGCAGATGATGGGCACATAACACAAACACAAGGATTCGTAATCTCTTGCAAAAACTTCTCTTAAATGACAGATGTAGAAAAATATGCTTCCAAACTCATGAATCAAAATATGAATTTCAACTCAGGAAAAAAAAAAAAAAGCTTTCAAATGATTATTTTCAACCAAAATTAAAAAATAAAATATCATATCCGTGAAAGGACTCATCTGAAGAAGTATTGGTTCTATAATACATAGAGCAAAAGGTAGTAGATTGGAGCTTAAGAGGTGGATATTTTGAGAAAATAGTGATGAACCGTTATTTCTGGATCAGAACAATGCTCTGAACCCTACATTTAGAATTTTTTTTTGATCTGAAAGTATCTGCTACAAATATTAGAGAAAAATGGTGCTGCAAATAGATGAACTATTGAAAACATGGATCCGAGAATAATACCTTAGATAATCATTGATTTTAACTCTATTGATCTACGTACTCCGGTAATATTGTAGGTTGAAAACAACAATAGGAAGTGTCAAGGATCTGATGGATATGAGTGCAGATTAAGACTAGGCAAAATATATTAACCAAGACATCTTCCACAGCTTGGAAGAAATGGAGACGAGTTGAATTATTACATAGATGAGACATGAGAGAGACGACGGCTAGGTTTAGAAGGAAAATAAAAGAAAAAATATGAATGATTTTTTTGTGCTTGGGCCACATATGACAAACCCATTAGAATATTCATGTAAAAAATAAAGTAGTGTTTTTAAAATAAATTTATTATATTATATTCATTATTATTAGTATATAAAAGTAAAAACGAGTCATTCAAATATTAATAATCAACATAGTTTCCTAACAATAAAAATTATGAGACTATTTTATAGTTATTTAAAATAAAATTTTGGTATATAAATAATGCACTAATTTCAAGTAGGTATAATATGAAAAAAAAAACTCTATTATTCAATTTATATTTACATTATTATGCAAAAAATTAATTTGTATCTATTTAAAAATAATGCATTACTTTTGTATCAATTTCTGATTATTTTATTAAATTTTAAAATGGTCGATAGAAGCAAGTTAGGACAACATAAAAACAGATAATAAGTTTTCTGTTTATTTATTTAAGTTAATATTAGGTGTGTTTTCAAACACTTTTAAAACTATAAAATCACTTTTCTTTTGAATAAGTTGGGTCTTACCAACTTCAAAAAAGGTGATTCTCCACTTTTTAAAAGAGTTTGAAAAAACACCTATTGTCTTTATTTTATTGTTATTCACTTAAAACAATTTAAGTATATATATATATTTTATAAAGTTATATGTCTATTAATATATTATTTTTAAATATATGTGTGTAACATATCTTAATCAATATATGTATTTTTTACACCTTTTTGGGTTTTTTTAATTAAAAAATACCAATAAATTTACAAAATTAAATTTACAACTAACTTTTGGATTACAAGTGTGGTACAAATATTAAAATATTACTTGACGATAATTCAAATAATTTAAAAGCCGTGCATAACACGGGTGAAAATACTAGTGTACCTACAAAAAGAGAGTGCTAATACATCTCTATATACATCCATTTATACATGTGCATGGATAGACATTTGGTTGCCTTATATATAATTTTTTGGGTAATTTACAAAAAGGTTAAAAAAAGTCACTATATTTATAAGTAATTTTTGTACAGAAAAAAATGTATTTATGTGCAAATATTGTGAACCTATTTGTAAATATAGTGATTTTTTTTGAATCTATATGTAAATCACTCTAATTCTTTTACTATTTCTTTTAAAATTGTAGTTGATTTGTGATTTGTCATTTAAAGTTTTTAATTTTTTTTTTTATGAGTATATCACTTTTCTATTTCTTTCATACTAAAATACAAATATTAATCATCAAGAATGATAATTGTTGACAATTGTTAAGAAGGTAAACTACAAACAACATATACTTACCCAACAATAAAGACTAGAAAAATTTATACCAATATGTTGCACTATAACATTGGTAAATATGAAAATGAGAAGACAAATTAATTAAAGACTTGCAGCTTAATTGAAATAATATATCCAAACTATGGTGTCATCTTCACTTGGTACATAGCATCTACAAATAGACTTGCGTTCAACTCTATCATCACTGTCAAAATCGAATGTTTTAACTTTTTAAATAGCAGTCCCGTCCAAAAAAACATTGCATATTTTCTATTTTGGTCTGTCCCACAAAAAGTTTGCATATCAAAAAATGGAAATTATTTATTAAACTCCACACTCACAACACACATATAATATTCATAAAAATATACATTTTATACATTTTTCTTAAATCCCGTGCCCAAAAGACACCGCAATGTCTTCTGGGACAGAGGGAGTAAAATTCTGTACATAATAATAATATTTAAAAAATAAAGTTTACATGAACTTAAATTCACGATTATTTTATAACTATATTTTAAAAACTCAGACAACACATGATAATTGATCTTATACATTTGAGTTTTTATAAAACAAATCAGAAGCTCTTAAAATTCCTTAAACAAAAAATTATTTTAACTTAAAAAATCAAATTAACTAATTTGGTACACTGTACACTCAATCAACAGTTGAGATTGTCTACACTGAAGAGTAGGTATTGTGTGAAAATAGTTCATAATAAGCTTATTATGAAATTGTTTTAAAATATCAAATATTTGGTCAAGTGTATCAAAATATGCATCAGGTGTAACAAAAGCAGAGGTTAATATATAAATTTAATTGATCCCAACTTTTGATACACCTGATGAGATTTTTGATAAACCTAATTAAATGTTTAATACTTTGAAATTGATTCATATAAGCTTATCATGAACTATTTTCATATAAAACTTTGCATTGAAAATTATGAGGTGATTATACTAAAGAATATAGATTTATAAATTGAAAATTTTACATTGAAAAAACGATTAAAAATGTAAACTTTCAGTATAAATAGATGACACTATTAAGTATAATTAAATCATACATTTTATTATAAATAATTTTGTTGAGTAAATTGACTGTGTAAAAAAAAAAAACTCAACCCTCTTGAAACACCCCCAAAGTTTAAAGGGTAATTTACATATAAGTTCAAAAAAATTACTATATTTACAAATAAATATATAAAAAAAAAAAATTTTATGCAGAAAAAATATACGTTTGTGCAGTATAATTTTTTTTTTAATCTGTACTTAAACCACTCAAATAAATACCTGAAAATATATCAATAAATGCATATTAACTTCTATACCTTAAAAGCATTTTAGTTGGAGAAAAGGAGGAAAGATTACGACAAAACAGAGAATGGAATCCCAAACCGATCCGTATAAAAGTTCCCTTTCCTTCCCTTGGAATTAGGGAGAGGCCCCCATCTCGATCTCACCAAATCTCGTAAAAATGACAACCTCCGCCTTCAAATCAACTTCCAGAAGATGCACAGCCGCAGAATCCAAAGTCCCTCCGCCCACCGCCGCTTCACGGCGGCGGTCCCACAGTGTCAGTGCTGTTTCTCGGAAAACCCACCTCCCATTTGGGGATAACGCCTCGGTTACCACCGAATTTTCTAACAGCAGAGACAACCCTCTTTTCTGGGCCACGTCTTCACCCCCTGATAAAGAAGAAAGTGGAAAAACCAGCGAAATTTCTACTACTAGTAGTAAACTTTCCCATTCTTTAAATTCAAGAAATACAATAAACGGCAATGGTGGTGGTAGTTCAATTGAGCAGAGGGGGCGTCCTGCTACAAGGAGTTCTAGCGAGAAGAAGGGGATCGGCCGGAGTTTGTCGAGGACTCGAGGGCGGTCCGTCTCCAGAGCCCCTTACAATGGAGCTTATGAGGTTGTGCTTTAGAAAGCTTTTGTTTCATATGCGGCTGTTGTTTTGTTGCTGAATGTTGACAAAGTTAAAATGTGGTGGGAGCTCATTGAAGTGTGTTATTTTCAGATTGACCATTGAATAGTGGATTTATCTATGTGGTTGAAGCTTGAGATGAATTACTGTTTCGTTGATAATTTGATTGATGATTAACGTTGACTCCATTTGATCAAGGGTTAGTTGAAGAATGAAGAGGTTAATATAACTAGATTAAGTGTTGAAATTAGGATTTATCTGAATGGCTTATGCGCCTTGATCATTTGAGTGATGATTATTGTTGACCCGATTTTGATCACACTTATTCATCTTGAATAGATTCTTGATCTGGCAGAATAATCATAAATAAAGTTCTGATGGTAATATCAACAGGCTGAAATGATATATTATGTAAACGACATTAAATGAGAGCTTTCATTGTGTAATTGGAGTTTAATTACCTACAAGTTGGAATGCTTTCCTATGCTAATTCAGTTATATATATGGTATCATCTTTCATGGCAGAGGGGAAAAGAGCAAGCTTTAGTAGCATCTACTGTTGCTCAAAGCAGAAATGAATCTAAACGGATTGGTAATAGTATGCGTAGAACTAATTCTGTTAGAAACAAGGTAGATAAACCGGGGCATGCCAAGAATGCTGGAGTAAGGACGACCCAGAGTCAAGCAACAGAGTGGTCTGAAGATGATTCTGCTGTGAGTCTTACTTGAACTTTTCTGTTTAATCGATGACTTATGGTTACTGAGGTTGATGGCTCAAAGTCAATATGTTTCCAGTGTAGTTTGCAGATATCAAATTTGGAGGATGGATTTTCAGTGGGTTCCTTATCAGAAGCTGAAGTGTTGAATGTAAGTACTAAATGCCTTAAACGTTTTGTGGTTATCTTAGCAATGGGTGTTGAATTATTAGATTTGTCTTGTTACCTCCTTTTCCAAGATAGCGATCAACCTTGATTGAGTTATTGAGGAGAAATAGGTAGTGATAGCTTCCTTTTCCCTGATAATATGATGCCAAAAATTACTTAGGGGTCTTGAAATTCTGCTGTATTGTTCGTCACTCCTGACTAATAACCAAAGAGATACTGAAGGACCAATTTTGACTAGCACAATGATAGAGTTTTGTTGATGATAATCTTGTATAAACAGTCTACCTTTTGTTTAGGATGGTTCATCTGAGCTATCTGGGCTTGTGTGCCTTACTTTTCCGTGTGGGAGTAAAATATGAATCGATAACTTTGTTAGATCTGTATGTGCCTTTCATATAAGTGGGTTATTGATCTGTCTTCCTCTTTCAATCTTCCTCCTGCTTTTATGATTTCCTTTTATCAAGTTAGAATCAGTGGATCCTATTACCTTTTGCTTTTATGGAAGCAATGTCAAGAATTGTTGTGCACACTTACCGATGCATTCATATTTATATTTTCTGTTTCACATCATTCCTTTCAATGGCTCTTTTTTTTTTTTTCTAACTGAATCAGGTTTTTGGAAGAAATAACTCATACACTGGAGACATTCCTTCAGATTTAGTGAACTCTGAGGCTGATGAATTGATCATGAGGGAATATGCCATGAAACTCGAAGAGGTGACATTTAGCTAAGTTAGAAATTGTGTTTTTCTTTATTTTAGAGAGCTTATTGAAATACACTGGTGCAGTCTGAAGAGCGTGCTAGAAAACTCCGAGCAGACCTTGCTGCTGAGGAGCACCGGGGGAAAGAGCTGGATAGAATACTCAAGGAGATACTTCCTGATCCAGAGACTTCTGTTACACACAGACCTCGTAGAGGAAGAAGAGTATGTAATTTAGAGTCTTCATTTGTTTGTGCTCTTCAGGTGTATATTGGTTGAGGTGATCTGCGCAGATGGAAGATAAATTTAAACCTTGCTCATGGTATAAGGACAAATTAAAGCCTTCACTTAATGAATTGTGAAATTATAGAATGTTGTTTTGGAATCCAGTAACTCTTTTGCACACACTTATAGTTGGGAGGGGTAGCTGTATAGATATTATGCTTCTGCAGGATTTGCAGTGAGAATGATCAGTGAATTTCTGTTTACATTTCTTTGAATATATGCAAGCTTTTTGTTGTATATGGGATTTATTGCACGAAACCTCATCGTGGTTTAGCAATGTTGCGCGAAATACCCTCATAGTTTGGAAATTGCATGAAATCCCTCTGTGGTTTATTAAATTAAGCTAACTCTCTCTTAAAAAGCTAGTTAATGGTGTTATATGTTTACTCTTTCCCATATCATGGTTTTCCGAATATTGAAGTCTGAAACTATTATGAAGGATATAACACGAAATAGAGGAAATAGATAACACCATCAACTCGCTTCTGAAAAAAAAAAGGGAGAGTTAACTTTTTTGAATAAACCATGGGAGGATTTCGTGCAATATCCAAACCACGAGGTGATATAGCGCAATATTTATAAATCATGAGGGGGGTTTCGTGTAACTAACCCACTACTTATGTAATAGTATATCTGCTCTATCTAGTTGTTTTTACTTTTGTGTTCTCTTTCTCATGTTTTGGGGATATAATATTTGAAATTTAATTGGGTATCCTGCAGTAGTTTCTCTCACATCATCGTGTTTAACTTGGTGTATGTTTTTTTCTTGCTACAGATAAGTGACTTGACAATTCGCCCTTTCTTCTAAAATTTCACTTTTTTATTACCTCCTTTGTTTCTGTATAATTAGAGGATATGAAATTGTTTTTCATAATTCATGATGGAACTACTCTGTGTGCTGCTGATTGATTGAATGTATTATGTTGACAATGAATAAATTAGAGGGACTAGCAAAAACGAGTAGTATATATGTTGTTTCCACTAATGGAACTATCGAGCAACACTAAATGTCAAGTACCCAAAATTCCCATATCCTGTGATCTGTGCGCCACTTGCTCTGGTTTGAATATCCCTTTCCAGATTTTTAGTATATGAGCAGAATATTTATGAATTTCCAGCTTAAAATGACCTCTACTTCTTCTGGTGTTAGACAAGCAATGAAAGAAAACGGATGTCAAGACGTCTCACTGAAGAAGCCATGACATATTTTGATGAATGCGTATCTTTATCAACTTTTGATAGTTCTGACTTCTCTGCACCCGAAGACCCGCTTTACAGTTCAGTTCGAGCTACTAGACAGTATGGACCTGAAGGCCCTTCATCTCTAGTAAAAGAAAGTCCAATCACTTTAGGCTATTTTGACCAAGGCAGTCCCCTCGATCAGCAACAGGTTTCCTTTCTTTACCAAATAATGATGGATTAACTTGTTCATTTAACCAGAATGGTCAATTTGATTGCTTGCTGATATTATTGGTCTCATGCTTGGAGAAGATACAACAAATTTATAAACATCTATATGAACGAATCCACATGTATCTGTACAATAATTTCTCATTATATTCTTCAAGTTTGCTCGTCTGAGATCAGTATATCAGCTTTTTGTGTTGTATGTTCCTTGTTCAGTTGTTCTTCATTTGCCATCTCTTTATTAGCATTTGCAGGCAAAGAAAGTAAAAAATTCGAGCATTTGCAGACAAAGAAAGTCAACTGTTAATTTAACTCATCATTAAATTGAAAATCCAATTTCCCGAGTTCTGTGCCCTGTGTCCTTTCATTACCCTAGTTTGCTCGAAAGAATATGACACGTATCTGTTATTATTTCTGTATCCAACAAACCATTTTTATCTTGGATGCTGATTTTAGCTGGTTCTTTCTTGGGCTATATAACTCCTAAATGTTCGTTGCACAATTGAATAGCCATGCCAGATTTCGCTCCATAGTTGTTCAATTCAGCTTTGGATACCCTCCATATTGCATCAAATCGCTTTATATTTTTGCTATATTTTCACAGTGCTCTTTTCTTTGGTGATCCACTATGGCCTATGAGAGGAGAAAGACCTAAGTGTGTAAAGATGCTGTTTTTCCTTCCTTTGTTCATTATATATATAAAACTTAACTATGAATTCAATCAGTTTCTGAAATTTCTTGTCGATTTCAGATATTTGGCGACTTCATGCAGCTCCTTGATGGTTGTACTGACTCTGGACTGACCGCTAACAGCAGCACTGCTGGAGCAGGAAGCACACAGTTCTCGTTTTCCAATAAAGGGTTCGGAAAAACGGGACCTCAAGAAGATATTCAGAGTTACATCAAGAGTTTCGAGAGAGGCACCAAGAAGGACGATGACTTGGAGGCAATGGGTTCGTACTATGATTCTGGAGAATATAGCACGCGGGACTACACCGAAAGTTTGTTAATCGAGAGGGTGGTGTGTAAGAACGAAATGGCATCGGGTAGGATACTGTTATGTGGTGGTGCCGCAACATGTCTGTCTTTCATGTGATGGAAATCGAGCCTTCTCGACTGCGTTTTACGTGTCCGGTCACCTGCTTGTGTGGGTTGGGGGGAGGGTATCAGTTGATGAATGGGAGAATGTTGTTTGTGTATGTATATGTTGATGGTGTTGTGTTGACGAACGAGGTGAACTCATGTTGCGACTGAGTCACGCGCACACAGGTTTACTGAGTGAGTCATCCGAGTCTTGTGTATTTGTTCTTGCCAATGCAATACATTTATTTTATTTATTTTTATTTATATCTATATTTCATTTTTCATTGTTTTACAGTGTAATTTGTGATGGTCGAGTCATTTTATATGTTAAATCCTTTAGTTTGTTCTTTATTTTTTGTTGATGAGGACTATTGAGGAGAAATGGAAGAATTTACAATTGCTAAGAAAACTAAATACATCTATGTGAACTTTGTATGCAAATTATCTGCTCTCTGTGTTCAATGTACACTGACATTTTTTTTGTCCGTTCAATATAATTAGACAGGTTAAAAATATAAATTTTATTTTATGTAACAATTATACAATATCATTTTATTTATAATTTGAACGAGGAAGTATATATTTAAGGGTAAGGGGGTGTTCGGTATAATTATAAAGAATTGAAAGAGTATAGGAATGGAATGAAAGTTATAACTGTCAAATAACTGAATTATGAAGGATTTTTTAGTTTCTAGGAATCAAAGTCATGGTAGAGTCATTTTAAACACATATTATGATTTTGATTACCATTACTCATCTTCCAAAGGAGCTAACCAAACACTCCCTAAGTCTCTTGTATAACAGGTACACTGTGCAATTTAAGCATATTTTTAAAAAATTATATTATTTATTATTGAAAAGCTACACGTATTATTATTGAAAAGCTACACATATTATTATTGAAAAGTTACACCATTCAAAATAAAATTTTCAATAAAAACATGTGTGACTTTTCAGTAATATTTTGTGTAATTTTTTTAAAATGTACTTAAATTACACGGTGCACATAATACGTACAAAACTAAAGCTATATCTAATATCTTGCATGGTTGCATGAGCATCAAGCGTTCGACTTTTACTAAAGAGGAGGGTGCGAAATTTTTTCTTTTTATTAATTTTTTTTTCTTAAATCATAAAATCAAAACATATTCTACTCAAAATTCAAATTTTAAAATCATCTATATTTTAAGAATCAATAATTTAAAAAAAATCAACTTTTAAAATTTATTTAAATCTAAATAAAAAGAAAAAATAAAACAACCCTTTTAACTTTCGAAACAAAGGAAGCCAAGACTCGCACTTTTTTATAAAATAGTGGATTTTTTCTAGGAATTTAAAGTGATTATACGCTTTTAAAATGAGTTTGAAAACAGAATCTAACTTTGCAAAAAAGTTAAGGTGGTGAGTTTTGTTTATTTTTTCTCTTTTTTTCTTTCTTTTTCCTTCTTCCAATTGGATATGCAAAACGAAAAGGTTGTAAAAGGTGTAAGTTGTTGAGAATTTCTGTTATTTACTTTTACATATATCCTTCGACATTCATATAGTAGTATAGTTTTTCATTTCTTTTTAGGACAGAGAGATAATTTGTCTTATTTGTTCTCAATTTGATTCATTTGTTATCTATCATATTTCGTCATATATATACATATGTATCTATTCCTTGATAAAAATTTTGGAATCGAAATAGTTCATAATGAATTTTGTTATAATATATTCATAATATATTATATATTGTATGGAGCTTTAGGCCCACAAGACTTAGCTAGGTTAGGTACTCTTATATATATTATATCGTTCTCTTGTATTCCATACACATTAATATTGTAAATATTTTACGACAGATAGTTTATATTCTCCGGGCGCCCCCAGACGTAGTCACTCTATGACGAATTGGGTTATCAAACTCCGTGTTATTTACTTTACGCTTTACGCTTTTCTCTCGATTACAACACGTTATCAACACGAGTCTCTACGAGCAATAAGGATTCACGAGAGGATTGCTCAAGCTATTTTCTGGAGCAAATCGAATTTCGGATTATTTTTATAAATTGCTGAAACCAATTGCGAAATGAACGGCGATTTTTCCGCCATACCTTTTTTTCTGAAACCCTTGACCGAGTCGTGACTATTATCCAAGAATTTGGAAAACCCTGATATTACAAATGGGCCGCCTATTTGTTGGGCCTTATACTCTGGACATTATTTCAATAATGGGCCTGTTATTAATCTTTGAATTGGGCCGGTAACTGTTGGGCCATTCTGAAATTGGGCCTCCTAATATTTACTTTTTGGGCTTTTAACTGGGCCTGTTTTTCTAAATTGGCCGAGTCCTTTATATTAATAAAAAAAACAATTACTTGGGCCATTTTTTTTTAATTGATTGGACATTTTATTTAGTTGATCCTAATTAATTTGGATCCTAACAATTATTTTTGGGCCCGAAGTCCCATTAATAAAATTCATAATGGTATTATGAAGCTCAAATCATCAAATTTTTTTTAAGGCCTTATCCAATAATTATTTTTGGGTTCAAGTCCCATTAATAAATGTCTAATATAAGTCATAAACCCAAAAATATTTATATCCCCCAAATTATTAATTTTTGTCTTAGCATTTTTAATGATTGAGCCTTAATTATTAAATGCTACAAACAAATAATTTTTAATAAATTTCCATTTATTAATTTTTGTAGCAAAAACATGTCAAACATCACTAAACGTGAATTCGATTAATTGGCACTTGATTGCCATAACTTTTTGACATGGGCTCTCAACGTTGAAATTCACTTTGTCTCTAAAGACTTTACCAACACAACTTGACAACCATCTAAATCCACAAGCTCTGATCTTTTTGAGACACTATCTCAATAAGGATCTAAAAAATGAGTACCTCACTGAATAAGATCCATTTGTGTTATGGAGATCCCTGCAGTATCGTTTCCAACAACAACACGATGTGATCCTCCCCAAAGCCAGAGATGAATGGATAACATTTCATTTCCAAGACTTCAAGTCTGTAACGGAGTACAACTCCGCCCTACATCGCATAGTTTCTCAGCTTAAGCTGTGCAAAGAAACAATAACTGATGATCAGTTAATTGAAAAAAAAAACTCTTTCCACTTTCCACGCTACTAATCTTGTACTCCAGCTGCAGTACAGGGCCAAAGAGTATCAATCACACTCCGATCTCATTTTTGCACTTCTAGTTGCAGAAAAGCACAACCAATTGTTGATGAAAAATCACAATACTAGACCGGTTGGCTCACAAGCTGTGCCTGAAGCACATGCTACTCGGAGGAACTCTAGAGGCCATAAACGTGGAAAAGGAAATGAGACGAGTGGGGGACGCGAATCGACCCAAAGTCGAGGCCGTGGTAGGGGAAGAGGTCGAGGTCGCAACAATGCACAATATAGTGCAACTGATAATAATGCACCTCAAGATAAACCATCGAGCTCAACTGCACAGAATAAGCAACTCTGTCACAAGTGTGGATGCGATGACCATTGGTCTCGCTCGTGTCGTACACCAAAACATTTGGTGGAGGCGTATCAACGTATGCTGAAAGACAAAAATGGGAAGGCTCATCACGGTGAAACACACCACACCGACCTGCCCAAAGCAGGCTTTGTCATAGACAAGGATGACCTCTTGGGTGAACATATGACTATTGTCTACAATAATTTAATACGTTCTTGATAAAGTAGGACCTAAGTGATCCCTTGTGCGGCTGATCAATCAGCGTCTGTAATCTTGGCTCTCCTTAGCATTCCTCATATCTAAACGTATCTAAACATACACTTGTGTGCTTATGGAGATTAATGTTTTGTGCTTAGTAGATAGTACTACTACACATACTATCTTAAAAGATAGACAATTTTTCCAAACATTAACTGAAAAGAAAGGAAGTGTCACTACTATTTCTGATGACGACATACAAATCGTTGGCTCCGGAAGAGCCTCGATCATTCTACCTATGGGTACCGAATTAATTATTGAAAATGCTTTATTGTTTCCACAATCAAAGCGTACCCTCCTCAGTTTCAAAGACATTCGATAGAATGGCTATCACATTGAAACAAATACTGAGGACAATAGTGAATATCTGTTAATGACTCACTATTTAAATTATCGTAAACACATCGTCGAAAAACTTCCATCGTTCTCGTCTGGCTTGTATTACACATACATCAGACCCTCAAATCTCCATATAGCCCTCAATCTAAAATTTAATGATCCAAATTCTTTCAAACTATGGCATGAGCGGTTAGGACATCCAGGACAAACTATGATGCGTCGGATTTTATGTAATTCATCTGGCCATAACATAACACACAACAGAATCCCTTCTGTTAATGAATACATATGTAATGCTTGCACAATGGGTAAACTAATAATTCGTCCTTCTAGTAGTAAAGTAAGAACTGAATCTCCTAAATTCCTTGAGCAGATTCAAGGAGATATTTGTGGACCAATACACCCAGCATCTGGACCATTTCAGTATTTTATGGTCCTAATAGATGCATCCACTCGGTGGACTTATGCTACCATGCTATCCACCCGCAATACTGCTTTTGCAAAGCTTATTGCTCAGATTATCCTGTTGATATCACAATTCCTAGATCATCCAATCAAATCCATGCGCATGGACAATGCCGGTGAATTCACCTCTAAGGCATTTGATGATTATTGCTTGGCATTGGGAATCAAAGTGGAGCATTCGGTCCCTTATGTTCATACTCAAAATGGTCTAGCTGAATCATTAATTAAAAGTCTTAAATTAATCGCTAGACCGCTACTACAAAAATCAAACTTACCCGTTTCATGTTGGGGGCATGCTAATTTACATGCATCATCACTAATCCAATTCCGACCAACTGCATATCATGAATATTCCCCTATTCAACTCGTGCGTGGAAATGAACCTAACATTTCCCATCTGCGTACATTCGATTGTGCAGTGTATGTTCCAATACCACCACGTAAGCGAACATCTATGGGCCCACAAAGGAAACTCGGTATTTACATCGGTTTTGTATCTCCCATAATACTTAAATACCTCGAGCCTTTAACTGGGGATCAGTTTACAGCCCGTTTCGCTGACTGCACATTCGATAAAGATCTATTTTCGGACTTAGGGGGAGAGAAAAATACCACAATTAATAAATGCCGTGAAATTACTTGGAACGCAAAAGATCTTTAGTTCTTAGACCCACACACAAATCAAACTTGAACTAGAAGTTCAAAAGAAAATAAACTTGCAATAATCAGCAAGTAATCTACCAGATGCATTTTCAAATGCATTACTGATTATAAATGAAGTTACTATGAATAGTTGAGGTTCCAATGAAATCAAATAACATTGATGCCACTATACGCCAGAAGCGTAATGAACCTCCTTACACATAACCATGGTATATTAATGCTAATAATATATTCAGTCACTCCTGAAATCTCCTGAAGAGATTCGTCCTGAAGATGAGAAATCCTAGTAAAAAGTACGTGCACATAGCAATCAAAATATTAGGATTGCGGAACACCCAGATCAATACATACCTTTGGGAAATGATAAAGATCGGGTTTACATGAATCTTAAAATAAATAAACACAAGAGACAAACATATCACTGTTGTCGACAACATATTCGTACCCATAGTTGCTCTTTTTAAAATCTGGCCAGTATCTAAATTCGGTGCTCGAAGCACTTTGATTAGATGCAATAGAAAGAAGCAAATATAGAAGAGCTAGACTCGCAAAATAAATAAACTATTTTGTTCTATCGTTCATACCCCCTAAATATTTTATCCCTGAAGGATATAAATTGGTATTAATACGAAACAAAATGAAGTTGAGAGATACAAAACGAGATTAACAGCTTAAGGGTTTTTCACAGTGACCCATTATTTTGATGTGATTAAACAAATTCTCCTGTTGTTAATATTATAAAGTTCCGCCATATATCCCTGGCAGTTAAATGCAGTTAATGGACATAGTTACCGCATACTTATACGGATCATTAGATTCTGATATCTATATGAAAATCCATGGTGGATTAAATATTCCCCAAATGAGGAATAACGAACATCGTAGTATGTCCAGCATTAAATTGCAACGCTCGTTATATGGCTTAAAACAGTCAGGTCGTATGTGGTATAATCGACTAAGCGAATTCCTCCTGAAGAAGGAATACGTAAATAACGAGACTTTTCCTTGTGTCTTTATTAAGAAATACCTTAATGGTTTTTGCATCATCTCGGTGTATGTGGATGATCTAAACATTATCGGAACAAGGAAAGAGATTGAAGAAGCAAGTCCAATCTTAAAAATTGAATTTTGAAATAAAAACTTTGGGTAAAACCAAGATCTGTCTCGGCCTGCAGATCGAGCATTTTCCTGAAGGAATACTGATACACCAATCAGCTTACCTAAAGAAAGTGTTGGAGAGATTCCATATGGATAAATCTCATCCTTTAAGCACTCCAATAGCTGTCTGTTCCCTTGATTTGGAAAAGAACTCATTTAGACCTAAAGAAGATACCGAAGAGCTATTGGGACCTGAAGTTCCCTATCTAAGTGTGTTTGGCGCACTGCTCTATCTTTCAAACTGCACTAGGCCCGATATTGCCTTTGCAGTGAACTTACTTGCAAGATTTAGTGTCTCCCCTATGAGGAGACATTGGAATGGTGTGAAACATATTTTACGATATCTTCAAGGTTCGCAAGATCTTGGTCTTTTCTATCAAAGAAACCAAGAAAACACACTTATAGGTTATGCTGATGCTGGTTATCTATCTGATCCCCATAATGCGAAATCGCAAACGGGTTATGTTTTCCTCTGTGGTGGAACATCCATTTCATGGAGATCTGTCAAACAAACTTTGGTGACCACATCGTCAAACCACTCAGAGATCATAGCTCTATACGAAACTGCAAGAGAATGTGTTTGGTTAGAGTCCCTTGTAAAACACATTCACGATTCGTGTGGTATCCCTTCTGTTGACTTAAGCCCCTAAATTATCTATGAAGATAATGCTGCATGTATTGCACAAATGAGCAATGACTATGTCAAAGGGAACTTGACGAAACATATTTGCCCAAAATTCTTTTATCCTCACGAACTCCAAAAGAGTGGTGAGATCACGATAAAACAAGTACGCTCAAGTGACAATCTAGCTGATTTGTTCACTAAATCCCTTCCCACTTCGATTTTCGAAAAGTACGTACATGGGATCGGGATGCGTCGACTTGGAAGGTTGTTATCTTCAGGGGGAGTATCAAATACTAAATAATTATAATAATTGGATCCTTAAGATTGTTTATAATAATCCATTGGGTAACTCTTGTATTCTTCATTGTCATTATTATGTCCAAGGGGGAGTGTTATAATATATTCATAATATATTATATTATTGTATGGACATAATATTATTTTATAGTCCAGTGGGCTTTAGGCCCACAAGACTTAGATGCTAGGGTTAGATACTCTTATATATATTGTATCGTTCCCTTGTATTCCATACACATCAACACTGTAAACACTTTACGCCAGATAGTTTATACTCTCCTGGCTTGGGCGCCCCCAGACGTAGTCACTCTATGACGAACTGGGTTATCAAACTCCGTGTTATTTACTTTACGCTTTACGCTTTTCTCTCGATTACAACAAATTTATCATGAAATTATTTTAAAATATTAAAAATATTATGATTGATTTTCTTTTACCCAAATATTTGTCATGGTTGACAAATTTTTTAATTTTTCTAATTAAATACTTATACTTTAAAACAATTTCATGATAAATTTATCAATAAATTATTTTCATATAAAATATAATCTTATTTATTTATTTATTTATTTATTTTTGAGTAACTCTAATAATATGTATTAGATGTACAATGTAATTCAAATATATTTTTAAATAATTGAGTTTTTTCTATTGAAAGTATAATTGTCCTGTTATAAATGTTCAATATAATTAGCTTTAAGTATTCAGTAACTATTGCTAACTGTTTAAAAATATATTTAAATTGTACTGTCTTTCATTATTTAAAATAGGGTGAAAGAGTCATGTTGATTTCGTTATTTTGGTGCAAGAGGGTGTCATTTTATTTAAATTTGATTGAATTCGCTTAAAAATCAATACTCACTGTGTCCTAAAAGACATTGCTCACTTTCTATTTTTGTCTGTCCCAACAAAAAGTTTTCATGCCTAAAAGTGGAAATCATTTATTAAACTCTACTCTCACAACACACATATAATATTTATAAAAATGTACTTATTATACATTTTTTTAAAACCGCGTGCCCAAAAAACACCGCATTGTCTTCTGGAATGGAGGGAGTAGATCTTATGAGTATAAAATAATATAAGAATTAAAATGTAGAGTGAATTGAATGAAACACATTATGAAATATCAATCCCTATTTTGTTTTTTGTTTTTCCTACTTTCCGAAATTATGAATACCGACAGATGATGTAATTAAGGAGAGAGGAATCAACTTAATAAAATGCCAAAAATTGCTAAAATTACTGCAAAACATTTTAATTTTAAACAATTATTAAATCTTATTGTCAAGAAATATCGCACGCTTGACTCAAATGAATATTATATTATTTGTTCTCACTGCTTTAATTAGTTTTTTCAGTTACAACTTACAATGACGACCAAACATTATTTATTTAATTTTTTTTTACCGTTTTAATAATTCCTTTTTTTTGGTTGTAATGACTAAATTATTACATTTATTTTTACCGTTTTTAGAGGATATTTTTTTCAGTTTATAAGCTCTTTGAAATTATTTAAAAATTTATAAATTCTCTCAAAATATTTGAAAAAAATAAAATATTTAAAATATATATCAACATAAAAATATATATTATAAATTTTATTAGTCAGATATTTTGATAATTTATATAAAATATTTAAAAAATAATATTTTATAAAATTTTAAAACAACTTATAAAATATTTAAAATAAATTTAGTCTTTATTTTGTTCCAGTTGCTATGATCCAACACTATTACATATGCTTTCACCATTTTGATCATTCTCTTAAGGACATTTACATGAGTAAAAAAAACAGCAAATTAATTTAAATAATATATATATATATATATATATAATTTTCTTTTGCTATAAACTATAAAAATTTAGTTTGTTTAAATATTTAAAACCTATTTATAAGTAGTGTCAGATTTGAAAATTTATTTTATAATTCTGTTCTTTTAATTCGATTACAGTGATAGAGTCTTTACATATTTCCTTTTACCATATTCTAATAAATTGTTTTGTTTGGTTACGGTGATCAAACATTATTTCCTTTTTTTTTTCCTCCATGTTTAAATAATTCATTTTGTAAATATACATTTTTAATTGAACATAAGAACTGTGACATTCTTCGAATAATTTAGATTCATTATGCTCTACAACCTTATGTTAAATCTTGTGTTTATGTCACTTAGAATAAACTAGGGTTGTTTGAGATTTTTTTATGGGGAAAAGAAGATGATGATAAAAGTGTGTGTAAGTAAGAATTAAAGATAAATTATAGTTCATTAGTTTATGCAGAGTATTTGCATAAGTGTAATATAAACGTTTAATACAAGTATATTTAAATTAAAAAAAACTGATGATCGATGTGTATATATATTAAATTCAGAAATATGTTTAGCCACTTTTTGCTATATTTAGCAAAAAAATACATCATGTAGCTTTAATTTTGTATGCATAGTACATATTGTGTGCCTCAAATGCATTTTAAAAAATCACTCATGTGATCACTAAAAATTTGCTCTTGTTTTAACTAAGTAGTAATTCTTGTTAAATCATAAAAGGGGTAAATTTTTTGGTACAAATAAGTGTGATTTTTGAATGATTATAAGGGGGTATTTCTTTTAAAAACACATTTGTCTTGCATGGTGCACTTGATGCACAAGAGAGTTACTTATATATATATATATATATATATATATACACATACATACAAGGGTGAAAATGACTCTTGGCGGTCGTTGAGTGCCGCTAAGAGCCTAAAACGCCTAGGTGGGGCCTAATTTTTTTAAATAATATGATATTTTAAAAATATATATTAATAAAAATACATATTATACAATAAATTATAAATTTAAAGCATAGTTAATAACCAAATATATTTTTCCCAAAATGTAACAAGTCAACAAAACATTAAAAACTATGATAATAAGACATCGTCCAACTTCTAAATGAAATACAAAAATAGGAAAAGACATAGTACAAATAAATTGTGAAGTATTCCAATTAACTTTTTATTTTTTTTAGTAATTTAGTAGTATAGTTTCCATATTTTAATTTTTTAGGAATTAAAAAAAAAGTAATAACTTTTTAGGCGGTACTATGGTCTCGGCAGTGCCAAATATGTTTACAGATTTTTTTCAACGATTTGATCTAGGCGTTGGCGGCCGAGTGCCGCCTAGACGGTCTTGGCGGGGTTCATTTGCATCTATGGGGTATATATATATATAAACACATAGAATAAGTTTTGTGTGAAACCATATTATAATACGAGATTATCTAATACTATTTGATCTAATTTTAACTTAAAATATGTCACTTATTATAAAAATTATTACCTTTAAAAATAATAATTTTAACAAACAATATAATATTTTTATTAAAAATAATTTATTTATTTTTTAAAAACATTGTCACATTTTATTATAATTCTATCAGGTTTAATAATTTGGTCAGTCTCATACTACGATTTTAGTTCACATAAACTTTTGATATATTTATATATCTTAAATTAGAATAATAGTAAAATCAAAACACCAACTCTACCAACTTAGGCTCAATAATTCTTCAACATATATAAGTAAATTGACACACTAGTTATGCAAATAAAATTGTGTGACATATGATATATGGCTAGTGATATTTGAATGGTAAATCAACCGAGGGTAGAATCGTAAATTTGAGACTGCATCTTTGTTGTGTATGTAATCATATACATACTTAGTGACAAAAATTTGCTGACAAACCTCACCAATATTTCCTCCTAATATTAACTATACCAGAAATATGGTATATCATCTTGTTGTCATCCTCATAATAATATTTGAATTTCCAGAGAGAGAAAGTGAAGAGAGAGAGAGGGATTCCCCATGTAGACAGTGCAGAAATCCAGAGTGTGGTATCATGCCAATTGTTAGCATGGCTGATGGTTTAGGCCAAGTGTTGAACCCCTTTATTAACTCTGGTTTAACAAACCCACCATACGTTTTGTCCTTTTTTTTCTTTTCTTTTCCTTTTGTTTTTTTACTTTTAATAATGAAAAAAAGAGGCTCTAATCCCGAGTTGGCTCGAGAAAGTGACGGAAAAAGTAAATCGCGAGATGTGTCTTGAACGAGTAAATTGAAATATGAGAATGTCCGGAGCAAAAATTGAAATCTAGAAGCCTCCTTTGTCTAATTTTAGTAAATAATAACCGTTTTGAGTGTTAATGTGTATTCAAATTATGATGACAAAGTATTTTTGTCATGAATTAGTTTGTATTTTATTTGTATTTCTGAAAAATAATTACAATTATTTTATTATAATTACTAGTACTACTAATCACTAAATTTCTAAACTGAATTTTTGTTATTTCTAATGCATTCCATAAATTGAGCTTAGTTCATAACAAATCAACCATAGTAGAGGGAGGAATAATACTCGGAAAATCTCATGAATCAAATTTGTGAAAAATCATTGGAGCTAAACAATTACAGGATATTAAATCTAAGTAATTACTTTCTTCGTTCATTATATATAGTTACACTTTTTTTGGGTACAGTATTTAATAAATGTAGTATTATACTCCCTCCGTCCCGTAGGAATTTACACCCTACGGGACGACACATTTTTTAGGGAAAATGTGTTTTATATATAAAATAGTAGTATATGGATAAATATGTGTATATGTTTGTGAGTGTGCATGTAAATCAATGTTTCCCTTTTTAGTAGTGTGTGAATTTGTATGGAACATCCAAATAAGGAAAGTGTGCAAATTCCTGTGGGACAGAGGGAGTATTAGAAAGATAGATAATTTTTTTTTTAAAAGTGAAATTACTATGGGCACAAAATTTTGTTTGTGAGTATAATTTAATTTGAAATAAAATAAAATTAGTGGACAATGAAAAAAAATGATAATAAGATGGGCGAATGAAAGAAGAAAAGATATAGAGACACGTGCTCCCACGCCTAGAATCATGCGTAAACAAGTAATACTATAATGAAAACACAAGATTTTATGTAAACAAGTTTTATAATATAAAATTAATACGATTAGATAAATTCACTGATACTATTGGATGTATTTGTTAATATTATTAAACTCATAAATAGAAATCATAGTGTTATGATATCCGTGAATACATTTAATTATATAAGTAAGTATATATAATGGTATAAGTTTCATATTATGAACAAATTAATTTCATAGAAGACCTATTCGAATTAAAATAATTAGAAAAAATCTCATATGCAACTGGTGTACAGTGTACTCACTCAATAGTTAAAGATGTTTACGCTGAAAAACATGGCTTGATTACCACAAAAAATTTACACTTCAACAGTAATAATTAACCCATACTTCAGTGTAATCAATTCACATTTTCAGTATAATTAGCCCACATTTTCCAGTTAAATAACTTCAACTGTTTAGTAAATTTATATCACTATGCATCAAGTGCACATGAGACTTACTCAAGTAACTAATGTCTATTTATAAGAGACTCAATTATAACTAATGTTTAGTCCAATAAAATTTAGTGTTATTTTTTTTTTAAATTTTGGAAAACATTATTGTGAAATTAATGTAGAGTCGTATTATATAGATATCACATTGTAATATAAGTATAGATGGACAACTAATTCATCTAACTGGATTATTTCAAAATTTGTGTTGTGATGTTAAATCCATAAAATGTGAATTAATGTGATTACTATATAAAATTTTTAAATACATTATAATGGGTAACTACTAAATTTCATTTTTAGACTGCGATATCTAAATTTACCCCCTCTTTCAAATTAGTTTATTATTTTGCTGTTTTTTTAAATTAAATTGAATTTAATTAATAAATGTAAAAAATCTTTATGCCAAAAATACAAATATAAAATACAAATATAAAAAATGATTATAATTTTAAAAAATAATATTGTTTTGTTGTGTGATATATAAAAATATCAATTGATCCAGAAAATTAATGAGTACTTTTAGTAAGTAACAATTAAATAGGGTAGATGGAGATTTTTTTTATATTAATTTGTAATAATCACAATTTATTTCCCATTTTATAGGTCCAATTTGAACATGTATACTTAATTTAGGTTTCCTTCTAAAGAGATGGCCTCTTGTCAATTCAAATATACATACATATATATATATATATATATATATATATATTTTGTACCATTATTATGTATGCACAATTTCATTGTTATGCATATATATTATTACTATTTAAAAATTGCTTAATTTTAAACAATAATTTTGAAAACATATAAATGATAGAGAATATGTATAATATTGATATTTTGAAGAGGCTGAATTTATGTAAACTTGGGTTCATACCAATTTATGTCCCTTGTAATACAATAAAGCCCAACAAAATAATTGGTGCAACCACGAAGTTTGGATCGATATGAGAGTTTGATTAAGACCATCTTCAGCAGTTGCCTCTACTTTAGACTCAATTTAGCATTTCTCTATAATAGAGACAAAACTTCACTCACAACAATAAGCTCTATTTTTTAGCACGATAATATAATAGTATGTAATATTCATTTTAGATGAAAATTTTATTATGCTATAACTAGTTATTCTCCCGTGTGATACATGATTAAATATTGATTATAAATCTAAAATTAAGTTTACTTTATTCTCCAATTAATTGTTATTTATTAATTTTTATAAATATTTATTAATATATAATTTATGCAAGATAATATATATGTAAGTGTCTAACAATTATTTAATTATATATATTTGAATTTTCCTTTAAACTAACAAAATAATAAAATTTTAAATATAATATTAATATTGAAAATACTAATAATTTTTTTCTTAAACTCAAGGATTCAAATATATAACAAAATTAATAAATAAATATTTTGAAAATAATAAAATTTATATTTTAAATTTGAATTTTATTTTATATATAAAATATGAATGTCAATTAAAATTTTATAAAAGACGTTTATTCTGAATAATAGAAAAGCTGCAGCGATGGAACTAAATAAAAGTTTATACCTTCAATGTGTTTTCTATTGCATAAACACACAAAATTTTGATTTGACATGTAGTTGAGATATATAGTAGAAAAAAATAGAATATTATGTAACTAAACTAAAAGTAGAAATTGAGGTGTAAATCATATGCAAATGGTGGAGTAATATATTACATGTTAATAGGTAAAGTAAAATGTTAATATTTTATTAAACAGAAGAAAATCTATATAGAGAAATCACAAGTCTAATATACACTTAGAGATGTTAAATGGGCTGTGGGCCTAAACGGTCCCGGCCTTAGCGGTTCGTTCTTAACGGACTACTAATATTCGGGATCTAACCCAAACTCTAGCGGTCCACGGGCCACTAACGAGCTCGGAGTAATTTTTAAAAAAAAAATTATATTTCAATGTAAAATACAAAGTCATAATTATAATGTGAAATTATTCAAATGTTGTTCATAAATTCATGAAAATTACATGAAAGCATAATTCACAAAGTTCAAACATTAACAACTAATTTAAAATTTAATAAATATCTCTAAACTCTTCAATCTTCGGTATTAGATTCTTTCTTGGACAATGATAAAATATCTTCTTTCATTTTAGTATCATCATTATTAGAGGTTTGCTGGATTAGTTGTTTAAATTTATTTTTTTTAATTTTTATTTATTAAGGATTGTTAGAATATTATTGTTTCAATTTATTTTGGTGAAATTGACTTTCTTAAGGATTGTTGAAATATTATTTAAAAAATTTAAATTTAATTTTCAAATTATTATTGGCAAATTAAATTAAATTTAATGACGATTTTCGTAGTATTTGTATATCAAAATACTGATTAATGAGATCAATATAAGAAACTAAATACAATAGTATACATTAAAAAAAGAATCGGGTCGGTTTGACTCGGTGGCCCGCCTAGAACCGCGATGAGTTTGCAAATATGCGACTTGAAGATAATTAGGCTAGGCCAATCCGAAACGAAAAAATATTATGGCACGATAGACCCAACTCATTTGACAGCTATACACGTTAGAGAAGCTCGTACGGTGGGTCTCATAGCAGTAAATTTAGAGAAAAAGGATGATTGCAAACAACAGCTAAGCGAAAATGAAAGAACTCAATAGTCGAGTTATTATCTCAGAATAACAAGCGAAGGTAAGCAAAAAACTAGTCCAGGGAGAGAGAGAGAGAGGTGCTTGACAAACAAGTGCATATCCCACATAAATTTGACCCGCCCTATCTCATCCGGTGAAGACATCCTTAAAGGACGCACAAGCCTGACTAGATCAACCCAAGAGGGAAAAAAATGGATCCAACGCCAATCCCACCCCGACGCACACATATATCTGAATATATATTCAAAAATATCTCACTCATAATTAATTGCTTTATGTTCAATTTTCTTGTGAAAGTATGCAAAATAAATAAATAAATAAATTGTGCTATTCAGAATTGAAAATCATATCTGTAGAAAAATTAGAGCTATTCAGAATTGAAATCACATATGCAGACAAATATCATGAATATGCAAAATCTTAAAAAAAAGCATATGTGTATATATTTGGAAAAAAATACGAAAAATTGAACCCTGAATTTTTTTTGAATAAAATAAAATAATAATAAATAAAATTAAAAAATAAATTCTGATAAAATAATAAAATATTAAAAAAAAGATAATATTTGAATTCACAAGAATTCAAATTCAACAAAATTCTAAATTGGAAAAAGAAAAAAATTGATTTTGACTGCTAAAAAAAGAAATAACAAAATAAATAAAAATAAATTTGAATTAAAAAAAAATTGAATTAAAAAAAAAGATAGAAAGATATTGTAGCAGCCAAAAAGCTGCCGCCCACGTGTACCGGTGGATACCACATTTTGATCCTTTTTATAACATAATATTTTTTGTGATCCTCTTATTAAATAATTTATTAAAAATGATCATGTTTTATAATTATTCCAAGAGTACGGCTGCTGTGCACAAGGGTGCATACTATGCACCCTTATATGGGCTTAAAATTCGGACCCAGCCCAAACCCAACTTAAATTCGCGGATCCTACATAAAAACGGGTCGGATATATGTTTTAACCTAAATCAGCGAGTTACCAAAAAATTGAAGAACATCGCTGTAATCAAACACGATTGAAAGCAATTTTAATTCATAAAAACAGAAATCAAACACGGTTCAATGGCCGATCCTGAAGAAAACTTCGAATCATCAGGTAATTTAAACAATTTCTTCTTCAGATTTCTTCAAAAATATTTATCATAACAATTTTTAACAAACAATCGTTTCTTCACAGATAATATTCTCTATAGAATTCAATTTGAGGGTGAAGAAGATGAAGACGAAGAAGAAAAAGCAGAAGAAAAAGAAGAAGAACAGGAAAAAAATCATGATTCTATTATAATAGTTGAAGAACCAGAGCCAACAAATATAGAAGGTATAATTAACGTATAATTGAGGTATAGTAATCAATATTTCAGTTGTTATTTAATATGCTATGGGTATTTATTACATATTGCTTAAGTATTACTAAAGAATTTTTTGGGTATTTATTATCTATTCTTTGGGTATTAATTATCTATTGTTTGAGTATCACTAAAGAATTCTTCAGGTACTTATTATATATTTATAACGTATTACTAAAGAATTCTTCGGGTATTTATTATCTATTCTTCGGGTATTAATAAAGTATTCTTCGGGTATTAATTATCTATTGTTTGGGTATTACTAAACAATTCTTTGGGTACCTATTATCTATCCTCCAGGTATTACTAAAGAATTCTTTGGGTATTTATTACCTATTCTTCGGGTATTACTAAAGACATCTTTGTGTATTTACATAATATTATTCTTGTATTGCTTAATTATCTTTGATTTATTCAATTTTGCTTATTAAAACATTCATGCTTTGGAATATTATACTACTTCATTCTATTTTTTACACTGACTCACATATTTTATTTCAAGAATCACAATCTACAGCTCATTGTCCTGATATAAGAGGTTCTTTAATTGGTGTTGAGAAAGATACAGTTGATCAGATGTATAAATTATACTGCTTACATGCACGTTCTTTGGGATTCAGTGTTAGAAAATCAACAAACAGATTTTCTACAGGAGAAACACGTCTATTGTTGGGGAAAATATTTGTATGTTCTTGTTCTGGATTAAGAAAAAGTGATAGTGGTTCAAGCAATGGAACATCAGATAAAAAAAGGAATATTGGACTTACAAGAACAGAATGCAAAGCTAGGATGTCAATCAGAAGAACTAATGAAGGAAAATTTGAAGTCGTGCAGCATGAAATGGAACACAACCATGTGTTAACAAGACCAGAGTGGGGTCATTTACATCGTTCAGAAAGACAAATTACAGCAGAAAAAGCAAACTTATTGAAGATATGGTGTCATCAGGTATGAGAACAATCGATTCTTATCGATACATGGCACATGAGGTTGGAGGGGAAGAAAATTTGGAACACACAATGAAGGACCATTACAATTTGGTGAACAGATTAAAAATCCAAGAAGTTAAAGGTGGAGATGCCAGTAATCTTATTGAGATCATGGAAAAACAAGAATCTGAAGAAAAGAGTTTTTTCTACAAGATTAGATTAAATGAAGATGGGAGGCTTACAAGTATATTTTGGAGGGACTCACTAATGATGGAAGATTATGAAATATATGGAGACGTAATGGTTTTTGACACGACATACAGAACAAACAAGTACAATTTGATCTGTGCTCCATTTGTAGGAATAAACAATCACTGGAAAAATGTTATGTTTGGCTGTGCATTTATATCGGATGAGAAGACAGAAACTTTCGAGTGGCTTTTCCAAATGTTCAAGAAATCAATGAGATACAAAAGCCCAAAGACAATATTCACAGATCAAGATTTGGCAATAGCAACTGCACTGGAAAAGGTACATAAAATTATACACTATAAAATGCTATGATATTTATAACTTCTGCTTAGAGTATTTTTATTTATTCTTAAGGTATTATAATATTGTTTTTGGGATATAAAAATATTATGATTTCGATATGAATAATGTATTCTAAGTTTAATACTGAACTGACCTTGGGGTATTATGAAATAAACCTACGGGTATCATTTATTTACTCTTTGGGTATATTTTTAAAAATATATTTCTATTACAGGAATTTCCAGACACAAGACACAGATTGTGTCTTTGGCATCTCCAACAAAATGCAATTGCAAGATTTGGAGAACTAAAGAGAGATGGTCCTTTTAAAAGTGCATTTAACCATTGTTTAACAGGTTGTGATGATGAGAAGGAGTTTGAAATCAGTTGGGAAAATATGATATCAACTTACAACCTGCAAAACAATGCTTGGTTTAAAAGACTGTATAGTCTTAAAGATAAATGGTGTACAACACTAAGCAAGAACATATTTTCTGCAGGAATAAGATCATCCCAAAGAAGTGAAAGTACTAATCACGCAATTGGATTTAAAGCTCACAAACAGACAAATTTGACAGAATTCTACAAGATTTTCAATGAGACATTAACTCAGTGGAGGAGGACAGAGAAAAAAGATGAATTCAATTGTTCAAGAATGACACCAGAATCTCCTTTTGGAATGAAAGGGATTATAAAGCATGCTGCAGAGGTATACACTCACACAATTTTTAAGCACTTTGAAAAAGAGTTCTCAAAATCTCTGTTTGTTTCTTCTACTGTTGTTGAATTCTATGAAACCACCTTGGTTTATAACGTAATGAATGATGAAGGAAATAGAAGTAACAGGGTGGTATACGACACAACTATGAACCTTTTCAGCTGTGATTGTAAGAAGTTTGAAGAATATGGAATATTGTGCTATCACTGCTTGAGAGTAATGAGTATACACTCTATTAAAAAAATACCTGAAAATTACATATTAAAGAGGTGGTCCAAACTTGCAAAGGAACAAGTGTGGAACAAGATTGTTGCAGAAGCAACAAATGATAACAGGTATCAATTCTACTTTGGGTATTCTTTAATTATTCTTTGGGTATTTTTTAATTATTCTTTGGGTATTACTTTAGGTATTATGTTATGTTCTTTGGGTATTCTTCGATTATTCTATGGGTATTACTGATATCTTTATGGGGTATTAAATACAAATATTGGGTTATTAACAAATTCTAACTATATTACTCTATTAAATAGGGAAAAATGTTCTAGCAATATACCTTGGAGGCATGATATCATAAGGAAGTACTACAATGTAGTATTGATGAGTGAAGAAATTGAAGAAATGAGAGAACTCATAGAAGATGGATATGAAAAAATATGTATAGTTCTTAATGCAAGGAATTCAAAGCAACATCAAGACATTGAGGCTCATTCCGAAACATCGATCAAAGTTCTCGATCCCGAACGTTCAGTAACAAAAGGAAGAAGTAAAAGGATTAAGAGTGATATCCATACTAGAAAGAAGAACAAGTCAACAACTTCACAGCCATCGCATATGAGAGAATATGGATCAATTACACCTAATCCTCATATAATTTGAAAGAGGATTATATTTATGTTTTGATTAATAAATTAATGTTACATTTGTTAATATAAATGTTTATTACAATAGCAAGAGATTTATCAAATTTATTGTATCTGATGTGTATTATATTTTTTTAAAATTCATTAATACTCAAGAAGTGAAAAGTAGAACCCGAAGATCAAATAATTGATACCCCAATAACAATATATGAATACCCCAATAATAAGTAATACTAAAAAAAAAAAATTATTCAAAAATTTCGCTCAGATAAAAAAAAATTAAAAAGTAAAATAGAATTTACTATATAAAGTAAAAAACCGTAGAACGATGGCAGTACGTTCCTAAATTCGATCGATGGAAAATTCGACCGACGAAGCATCAACAAATCGTCCAAAACGGTAACAAATCTTCATAATCTTCAACGAATCATTCATAAGAAATGCTAATAGTTCTTCATTCTTCATTTCTCTCTCTCGGTCTCCCTCTCTGTCTTCCTTCTGTCCCTCTCCCCCCCCCTCTCTCTCTCTCTCTCTATCTCCCTCTCTCTATTCTTCATGTACTGAGCATTATATATACAAAAATACTCTATTTCATCATCTGAAAGAATTTTCATATGATAATATTGAAAGTTTTCCGTGTATAAAAAAAAATTGTAACTTCAAACATAATTATAATCTTAATTTATATATTTTTTTGGGTATTAAAAAGTTATAATTCAGGTATTATTGATTTTTTATTAAATTGTTCTTGACATATACTGTTAGGGTTTTCTTTACTTGTTCTCTGGGTATAATTCTATTATTCATAGGGTATTGTTAGTATCTTGTTAGGTTATTAGCATGTAAAATATATAATAATAATTAAAAATTTATATATTTATTTATTTGTTGTTGACATATACTTAATTTACTAGGGTATTTTTTACTTGTTCTCTGGGTATAATTCTATTATTCATGAGGTATTATTAGCATCTTGTTAGGGTATTAGCATCTAAAATATATAATATTAATTAACAATTTATATATTTATTTGTTTAATTTAAACAGATGATTCTTTACTATTAAATTGAGTTATTAAATTAATTTATTATTAAATTGTTCATTACATATACCATATATGTTAGGGTATTCTTTACTTGTTCTCTGGGTATAATTCTATTGTTCATGGGGTATTATTAATATCTTGTTAGGGTATTAGCATCTAAAATATATAATATTAACTAAGAATTTATATATTTATTTGTTTACTTTAAACAGATGAGTTCTTTCTTCAAACCCCTCATTGGCAACAACCTCTTCATTCCTAAACTGGTGAGTTTTGTTTATACATATATATATAAATTAATAAAATGTTTAATCATAATTATTCATTTATGTGCAGAGATTACCTACTCTGTTTATTGATGAAAATGCAAATTTATTTGCACAAACATCAACTGAAATGACAATGACAGCAAACTACCATCATGGCAAGAATTGGAAAGTTAAAATAGAGAAAATTGATGAATACCATTACTTCAATGAGGGATGGATGACATTTGTTGAAGAAGCTGATATAGAATTGCTTGATGTGCTCACTTTCACACTGATTGATGAGCATTCAATCCATGTTGATATCTTTTCAAAAAGTGGTTGCTGCAAGAACTGCTCAAACTATGGTTTGTAATTTTAATAAACTTATATTCATTTAAAATTGCAAAAATATATTTACAGTTTTTTAAATTTCCATATGTATTAAACAGATTCTGATGATGATGAAATTCAAGTTGGACAGAATAATTTGAGTTTCGAAAAGGAGGTCAAGGACTACCATTTCACTGCAAATAAAATGGTAATTTATATAGATTTTCACTTTCATTTATCACAAAAAAGAGACACACAATATATATTTTTTATTTCATTTAAATAATATATTGTTTTATAGGATGTCCCCATAAATTTCATAACTGTTGCTGGACTGCTGAACAAAAGAGAAATCATATTGAAGGATGAGGAAGCAAGAGCATGGAAAGTTCAAATGAGAACCAGAGGTGGTGGTGTGCATTCATTTTGCAGTGGCTGGAAAAAATTTCTTCTTGCAAACAATGCTACAGTAGGTAGCATTGTTAAGTATGAGTTCGTGTGTGATGAAGTCATACATGCAGTTGTGAAAAAAATTTAACAAATACTGTGTTTGGTTTGTATGCCTCATAAGAGGTCAATCTACTTGTTTTTATTACAAAACAATTACAATGTTTGGTTTGTATACCTCATAAGAGGTTTATTTTGAATGGTTTAATATTAATGTGCCTATGAATGATTATTTTGAATGTTAGAATAATATATTTACTATTAAAAAAATACACATATATTTTATAATTTCAATACCCAAAGAACAAATAATAATACCCAAAGATAAAAAATCAATACTTAAATAAGAGTCAATCAATACCCCAAAAAATATAAAAAAACAATACATACTAGTTTTATAATAATTAAAATAAAATAAACAAATACCCAAAAATCATGCCAAATATACCCAAAGAACAGATAATCAATACACGAAGGCATAAAAACAGATACCCAAAAATCAGATAATCAATACCTGAAGAGATAAAAACAATACCCAAAGAAATAAAAACAGATACCAAAATATCAAATGATCAATATCCAAAGATCAGATAACAAATACCCAAAGATAATATAATAAATACCCAATGACAAGATTAAATATACTCAAAGACCAGTTTACTAATACCCATAGAACAATTACAATGTTTGGTTTGTATACCTCAAAAGAGGTTTATTTTGAATGGTTTAATATTAATGTGCCTATGAATGGTTATTTTGAATGTTAGAATAATATATTTACTATTAAAAAAATACACATATATTTTATACTTTCAATACCCAAAGGACAAATAATAATACCCAAAGATAAAAAATCAATACTTAAATAACAGTCAATCAATACCCCAAAAAATATAAAAAACAATACATACTAATTTTATAATAATTAAAATAAAATAAACAAATACCCAAAAACCATGCCAAATATACCCAAAGAACAGATAATCAATACCCGAAAACATAAAAACAGATACCCAAAGGTTAGAACAACAATACCCAAATATCAAATAATCAATACCCAAAGATCAGATAACAAATACTCAAAGATAATATAACAAATACCAAATGACAAGATTAAATATACCCAAAGACCAGTTTACTAATACCCATAGAAC
Organism: Prunella vulgaris; assembly: GCA_026898435.1. Classification (NCBI taxonomy): domain Eukaryota; kingdom Viridiplantae; phylum Streptophyta; class Magnoliopsida; order Lamiales; family Lamiaceae; genus Prunella; species Prunella vulgaris. The sequence continues at coordinate 49,576 of JAPKLY010000420.1, forward strand.
AAGTCACAAATACCTAAAGATCAAGTCACAGATACCCAAATAACAGATTACAAATATAACTAAACTAAGTACCAATACCCATAAATTTGTTCTAATATAATTACACTTACCCAAAAACAACAAAATCATTGTTTAACTACATAAAACCATTGTTCACATATATCATTTTCTTTCACAAAGCCCCACATTCAACCTCAAACAATTGTTCATATACCTGAAACTACAGACTGTTCACAAATTTACAAAACAACCTCAAACCAACATTTTTCAGTTCAGTTTCTTCCTCTTCCCCCTTCCCAAATTACTATCAATTTGTTTTAAATTTTCCGCAGCACGCTTTTTCTTTAACTCATTAGCTTTTTGCTGTTTCAGCTTCATCTCATTGTCCAAATCCTTAATCAACTTTGGTTTAGATTTATAAAAATCATAAACCTTCTTTATGAGATCACCCCTAGACTGATTCAAGTTCGAAAGCAAGATCACAGAACAGATTTCAGCGCGCATCACTAAACGAATTTCAGCCTAAAAAGAAAAAAAAAGTTAATAACAAACAAAATAACAAACAATAAAGAATAAAAAAATTAATTAAGAATAAAAAAAATACCTTTGTCAAATCTGGAGTTGTGTAGGCAGTACCATTGAAATGCTTCATATGATGCATCATGTAAACACCACAATCCTTATCTGGCTTACCAGTCTGCCACTTCAATGACACACTCTCATAAATAAAATCTCCAACATCATCAGCTCTAGGATGTTTCTTTGATTTCAAAAATCATCTCATCAAAATACACTAAAACATAAAACAACAAAAATTAAATTAACATATAAGAAAAATAAACAAACAAAAAAATTTAAAATGTTAGAGATATATACCAATAAATGAGCAGATCTAGTGTAATCATTAATCTTCTCCTCATGCCGCATGTTATCCAACAAGTGTACTTTGCGGTCAACAAAATTAATTGCAACAACAACATAATGATTGTGGATACCAACAGGAATAAAAATCTGTAAAAAAAAAAAAATTAGAAAATAATAATATAAAAAAATACAGAAAAAAAAAATACTAACCATATCAGCCGTCATAAACGAACCCTCATACACAAACAGCCATTCATTCCAAGCTGAGTAAACATCATTTTCAACACTTTTTGCAGATTTTTCATTCACTAGAACTTCTACAACAAAATACTGTTCCACAAAATAAAATAAAATATAAATTCATATATAATAAACAGTAAAAAAATAAACACAAATAGCAATTTAATAAAGAACAATTACTAATACACAACATCAATTCATTGACACCAAATAATAACCTAAATAACAACTGAAAAATACCCAAAGAAGAAAATAAAATACCCAAAGAAGAAAATAAAATACCCAAAGAACAATTAGTAATACCCAACAACAATTCATTGACACATAAACAACAAATGAGAAATACCCAAAGAACAAAGTAAAATACCCAAAGAACAAATAAGAAATACCCAAAGAACAATTAGTAATACCCAAGAACAATTCATAGACACAAAAGATAACCTAGAGAACAGTTGAGAAATACCCAAAGAACAAATGAGAAATACCCAAAGAACAAAATAAAATACCCAAAGAACAAATAACAAATACCCAAACAACAAATATTAATACCCATCAACAATACATTAACACCCAAAAAGACAACACATTATACCCATAATAAATTAAAGTATACGACAAAAATAGCTAAAAAACAACTCATTATGCAAAATAATAATAACACAAAAACAAATTAAGATGAGTCTTACGCTGTGATTAAGATTAAAACAGAATCTGCTCCTCCTTGAATCAGAAATAACCTCAGCATTAACCTCCAAACACCATGCAGTAATAATGGTGCTGTCAATTTCTTCATTGGGTAACAAACTCATTATCCCATCTTTAGTCACAAATATTGAATCTTTGTACAAATAATAGTTATCCCTGCAAAAAAAAAAGTAAAAAAAAAAAACATTACATACAAATAATAAAAACTAAAAATAAAAAATTGAAATAATACTTACACTGCAACAGATCCCTCTCCATCATAAAAACAGAAATCGACAACCTCCAAGTGAGTTTGGAACATTGTTTTATAAAGCCTCTTATTTGCTCTCACCAATTTGGATACATATCCAATATCATCATTTATCAACCAAAACAAACTCCTACCATCATCACCTATATTCTCTCTATTCATACTAACAGATTTTATTGCTTCTTCAATTTCACCATCAAGACCACCCAACCTACTCTTCAACATCACTGCACCTTGCGGAGTCTTCTCAACCTGTGCACTCTTTACTGCAGCAGCTTTATCAAACTTCTTCATAACTTTCCGAACCTCAAGATCTGTACCAGAAACTTTATCTTTTCGAGCACCTTCTTCCATTTCTTTACCAGCTTGACCATCATCAGAAACTTTATCTTTTCCAACAACCTTCTCAGGAATCTCAAGATCACACACTTCAACAGCCTTGGCATGAACGATCTTCTCATAATCAAACACCTGAACACCATTATCATGAAAAACCTTCTCAAACTCAGACACCTTAACACCCTTATCAACCTTAGAAACAATTTTTCTCTTATAATTCTTCAAATTAATAAGGTCTCCAACAATGTCTCCATAATAAGCCTCATCAAACCAATCTTCAGAACTACTAAGATTAGTTTAAAAAACAACAGGATCTGGAGTAAGCAATTCAAAACTCAGAGCTGAATCAGCAAATTGTTTCATCAATGTCACATACTTCACAAGCTTATCAACATAATGATGAAGCTTAGGATTCATAAAAAATTTCTGAGTCTCAGACACATTAGATTCAGCAGTGGACTCTAACTGAGAACTGTTTAAATTTGCATTCTGGATACAGTCCATAAGCTTCTGAACCTTCACATTAAAGTTTTCACAAAATTCTCCTGCTTCACCTTTAATTGACAATAACAATTCTTTTATCTCCTGCAAGATAAAATGTAAATAATAAAAAAAAACCAATTCTAATTAATAATTAACTAATAAACAAAAATCAATAGAATAATAAAATATAAAAATTATTAATACCCAAAGATAAAAAATAAATACCCTAAGATAAACATATTAATACCCATACAGTAAAAAAAAATACTCAAAGACTAGCAAAATAAATACCTGAAACTGATCATCATCTTCTTTTTTCTCCTCATCCTTTGAATCACACCTTGACTCCGTTGGTGTTTTATTCAGCATTCCATTACTAGAGAGTGGATACAAATCCTCAACTAACTCACCTGAACCAAATTTTCCAGCGCTAACCTCTTCAGCAACCCTTTTCCTCAACTTCTGATCGGTCCAATGCTTGATCAATGGAATAGAATGAGGTTCACAAACACCTCTCCACTTCAACCGGTGAAAATATATTATTTGTAAAAGAATGACACAACCACTGATATTTTTCACAGAACCCCTTTTGTACAAAGTAATAGACTCACACAACCTCCTCAACACAAGTTCACACCAATCAAACTCAAGAATACAGTCTGGATTCTCTAATGCTTTATAAAAGATAGGATTAACACTTCTATTTGCAGAAGGACACATAAAAGAACACATACTATACAAAACAAATAACCGCTTAAAATCATCACCACCATTACGACATTTATCCTTAATAATGGAAGGAAGTTTCCCTATCGGACTCTTTGCAGCAAACCCATACTTCTGAGCAAATTGTATTAAAAGCAGAGCAATCATCAGACCTACGATAAAGAGGGACCTCTCTCCCTTCGTTCCTTGGAATCTTAAAAACATCATAAACATCATCAGCAATAATTGTAAACTGCCGAAAATAATCAACCACTAACATACGACTGCTACCATTGAAATTATCAACAAGCCAATCAATCATGCCACTGTTTACAAGCCTAGTAAGCTTTAAATCCAGCAAACCTTCAAAACCAATAAACTCCAAAGACGCCCTTTGTTCATCATTCAAACTTTTAACCAATTCACATAATCCATGTGGACGACACTGAGATATAATTTTACTGCAAGACAAATAATATATAATACATTAAGTAATATCCAAAAGAAAAGATAATGAAAACCAATTAATAAATACATCAACAACAACAACAAATACCTCAAGACAAACAAAATGATACCTAAAAAAGAATAACAAAATACCCAAAGAAGTAAAAAATAATACCCACGGTTAAAGTCAAAAAATACAAAAATAACAACCAAAAAATTACAAATATATATAAAAAAAATCACAGAAAATACACAAAATCAAATAACAAATAACAAAACAATTCAATTAACAAAATAACTACAACAAAATGACATATTACATACTAAAAAAACAAATAAATAATAATACCCGAACATAAAATAAGTGATACCCAAAGAATAAAAAATACATACCCATAGCAGAAAAAGTAATACCCAAAGACTAAAAAAAATACCCAAAGAATAACAAATACATACCCATAGAAGAAAAGTTAATACCCAAAGACTAAAAATAAATACCCAAATAATAACAAAGTAATACCCAAATAAAGAAAAAAATACCTAAAAATCTCTTCTCCAGAAACAGAATGCACCTCCTATGAAACAACCTTAGCAGATTTCCCTTTGCTTGAAATTTCCTTTCCAGATTTCACTTTATTTACAAGTGATTTGATAGATTTCTTCTTCTCCTTTAAAAAAACAATAAGTCTATCATCTTCTTCCTTCGGTGCATGTTCAACACGATCACCAACGAAAGGAACTATCTCATCACACTTATTCACAGGAGAATCTCGATATTTTTTCCTCTGATACACAACATCTTTCTTGTGCTTAGGTCTACTACCTTTAAGAACAATATATTTCTTCTTCTTCACCATTATAACAGAAACAAACCCTAACAACATTACAAACAGAGCAAGATCATTACAAACGATACTCAAAAAACAAAATATTAAAATGAAGTACAATGATACTCATAAAAAATAACTTACAACGTATATTGCAGACGAAATCCGAACCAAAGGCACCGCGAACAAGAAGAAGAACAAAGAAGAAAAACTTAGAAACGAGAACACGAAACTGACGTAGTTTGAAAAATGATGGAAAACGAAATAATGATACACGGAAGGAAAGGGCGGTTAATAGCCGGTTTAATTAAAACCCGAATAGAGGTCCGCGCGTTTTCAAAATGGATACCAAGTCGAATCCGAATTTTTTTTTTAATTGGGCCCAAATACAAAGAGCCGAAAATTCAGCCCATAAAAGAAGGGTGCATAGTATGCACCCTTGTGCATATAAGAATTTGTGTAATTCCAATAATATATTAGATCAGATTCACCACGTAACTCAAAATTGTATTAGTTGATTTTATCACAATATTATATCAGACTAATATATTTTCATGGAATAACTATTATGTTAAAAAATTCACGCAAAATACAAATAAATTTCACAATGAAAGAAATTAACTATACACATTATCATTTCATTAATATTACATATGATACTAAGTCAAACTCGAATTCAAGATTGAAATTATATGATTTTCAGCTCGTAACGCATTTAAACCACCCTAATTAATACTAAAGGTACAATAATTAATGTTACTTTACTCCTATACACATATTTATCAATGTATCACTATTTTATTTATAAAACATATTTTTTTTTATAAAATATATCATTCCGTATAGTGCAAAATCCCTACAAAATGAAGGGAATACTAATTAATAGTAGTAATTTAAAAAAAGAAATATAAATTTGCATGCACACTCACAAAATTATACACATATTTATTAATATATTACTATTTTATTTATAAAATACATTTTCTTATAAAATATAGTATCATTTTATAGGGTGCAAAATTCCTATAAAATGGAGGGAATAATATATAAAGAATGAAGATTCCCTCTTGTATAAGAGAGAGACCGTAGAATCACACACATGTACAATTGTGTGTACGCATGTATGTGATTCAATGATTCATGAACGGGACCTTTCTATACAGAAGGAATCCGAATTCATATATAACCATTTGGTGCACAAAAGTCTTACTTCACCTCTAAAGGCAAAGCCATAAAACTATTTTACTAATTAATAGTAGTAATTTAACCACGGTTAGTTGGGGAATCCTTTACCTTTTGTCAGAGGCTTTTGTTCAAATATTTAGCCATGACTTCAACCCAAGCTTGTATTTTTCCTACCTCTCTCTCCCCACCCTCTCTCTCTCTCTCTACTTAATTTTGGCAAACCACTTTTGCTCACCGGAAAAGAAGCCTTTTTCCTCCTTAAATTTGCCCTTTTCTTCTTGCTTCCAATTTCAACACCAACCCACCCATCCTCTGCGTGCGTGGCATCACTCCTCTCTCTCTCCCTTTTATAGAGGGAGAAATCAAGAGAGAGAGAGAGACACCCACAGAAACAGAGGAAGCAAAAAAAAAAAAAAAAATGAAGAGGAAATACCCATCACCTTCTTCCTCTTCATCCTCCTCTTCCTCCTGCGTTGAATCGCCACTAAACAATGTCACCAAAATATCCATCAAGCCCGAGCCCGAATCCAAGCCCAAACCCAAGCCCAAGCCCAAACGCGTCAGAACCAAAAAAATCCCCAGTGACAACTCTGCCACCTCTGCTAAATCAAGAAGCTCAATTCACAGAGGCGTCACAAGGTATATATACATATATATATATATATATATATATATATATAATTATATATATTTGCATGCATGAAATTCGATTAAATTAAATTAATTAATTTTGGTGGTGCAGGCATAGATGTACCGGGAGGTATGAGGCGCACCTGTGGGATAAGACTGTCTGGAACAGCATTCAGAACAAGAGAGGAAGACAAAGTGATTTCTTTTTTCAATTTTAGAATTAATTAATTTAATTAATCATGGAGATCTGCGATCTTAGTTTAATTAATTTATTTATTATTATATTTTCTGGTGGAATTAATTGTTAATGTAATTAGCTGACTCTGTGTTTTGTTCTTGATGATGATGATGATCGGCCCATTGAACGCACTTGTCGCTTGGCAGTCTATTTAGGTGAGTTTCCAATTTGTTTATTACTTCTTTTTGGTCTCCAATATTCAGAGAGAGAGAGAGAGGAGAGAGAAATTGGTTTTTATTTTTGCATGCAGGGGTTTATTAATTAATTAATTTAATTGTGTTGAATTAAATGTAGGAGCTTATGATAATGAAGAAGACGCAGCTCGTACCTATGATTTGGCTGCTCTAAAGTATTGGGGGCCCACTACAATCCTCAATTTTCCTGTCTCTCTCTCCCCCCCTTTCTCTCTCTCTATTTTACTGTGTTTCTTTGGTAATTTTTTTTTTTTTGAAAAAAAGAAGTTCGAGAGTAGTCCAATTTATATATATTAAAAAAAGTAGTGTTGTTTTGAAAAAAAAAGCAATTTAAAGGCTTTTTGCTAAATTTATTTTAAATACGTTACATATTATTTTAAAATTTTATAAAATATTATTTTTAAATAATTTATAAGTTGTTTAGCTAATAAAATTTACTTTTTCCGTCCACTCATATTTAACTGCAAGTGGTTTTCTAAATAATACTATCTCCGTCCCGGAACTACTTTCATAGTAGTCCCGGGTACGTGAAACAAGGAAAAGTAAATATGTGAGTGTAAAGTTAAATAATAAAAAAAAAGTGTGTTTTGTTGACTTTTGTGAGTGAAAAAAATTTCCTTTTTAGGTGTGTGAAAGAAGAGTTGGGACGTCCAAATAAGGAAAGTGTGAAAGTAGTTTTGGGACGGAGGGAGTAATATTTTTTGAATATTATTATTATTTTATTTATATAATATTAAAGTCAAATGTAAGTTATTTACACTAGTTTAACTGTGCATTAATTACTTATAACAATATACTATTTTATAATGAAAACAATTAATATCATCGTTTTGCGTTGCACAAATAAAACGATTAACACGAGATTTTACTAAAAATTAAATCATATCGCAGCTCACCGTCCAAGGCGTGGGTAGTGATCTATGTGTGATAAAATTATTATTTGTGCAGTGATAGGGAAATGAGCTAACTAATTAAGACTGATAATTATTTATTAATTTATGCTAATATTTTTTAGATGTTGACTAAAATGTAGGTTGAGGGCTACACCAAAGATATTGAGGAGATGCAAAAATTGACCAAGGAAGAGTATTTAGCTTCACTTCGAAGGCGAAGTAGTGGCTTTTCGAGAGGAGTTTCCAAATATCGTGGTGTAGCAAGGTATACTATTTAGCATACGAAGTAGACTGTGAACTCGATTTTACATGATCATATAGATTATTACTGTTATTAAAATATGTTTAACTTTTAAAAAGTGATATTGCATATGCATAATAGTGACAATGTGTTCGTCTGTCCAATTCGACCTATCGGGCTACATCATATTTACGGGGTAGGCCAACTTATTTTTTAATTGGACCTATAAAAATTGAGTTCAACCCAGCTCAAATGTCGGGAAAGGCCTAGCCAGCCCATCGAGCCAGGCCAAAATTTCTAACTTTTACATGTAAATGGGCCCATCGAGCCAATAGATATTCACGGGCCGGATCATTTTTCAATCGATCCTGTAAAAATTGAGTTCATTCCAGTCCAAATATCGGGTGCACATGGAAAATGTTAGCTCTATGTGTACACATGACATTAATAATTGATAAAATCGAGTTTATAGTGAATTTGAGTTCATATAAATTTTTGTCAACCAAGTAACGTTTGGATGTTAAACATAATTATTGTTTAACAATTTTGAAAAAAAATAAAAATATATTCTAATAAGTGGTATATTATAAATGAAAATATGATATTTCGTTTGCTAAATGTATCATTGCTGTTTTCATTTCAAAAGTACAATTAGATTCTTGGGGTATTTTGTGATTTATTTATTTTCGTGTTTTATGCTCTATAAAATTAGTTGATGTGGGGCCCTTTGTTGGTCCAATTTGAGTTCTTAAATATGCATTAAAAGTAAAACGTGACCTATGCAAATGAAATCATTTTCCGTAGCCTTTTTGTTCTTCTCTTGGACATTTTTCTTATTTTGTAAAAATTGTTTTATTGGATTTTGATAGGCACCATCATAATGGCCGGTGGGAGGCCCGAATCGGGCGGGTCTGCGGAAACAAGTATCTCTACTTGGGAACCTACGGTTCGTGCAGTTATTCTTACAATTATCGTTGTTGTTTCTATCCCGAAATATATGCTCAAAACTCAAGTTGAAATCCCATCTAAATTGAACATAAGATCACTTTTATGCATTTGGTGCACAAATTTTAGATCTGCACATTACAAATTTCAAATTATTTTAACCTGGCATTCAACATATTTCATTACTATTGTCGGCTGCACGGTACAATTGATGTATACAACCACTCTGAATCGGAAGATGCAAAAGTCTTGCAATAGATGTTTATTTGTCATATACTAGTGTTTTCCATGATTCTTGATTTCCTATGTTTTCATTTGACCAAAAGATTTGCCTACACACTTATGTGGCTTATACCCTAGCAAAAGCAACCCCACCTCCCTAAATAGAAAAATTGTGGAAATAATTTAGTTTTAATTTACCAACCGCACCTAAAATTGGTTGTGTAGATCTACTATTGGAAATCCATCTACTTGTCTCCAAACAGACCAAATAATTCCTCGAGGACTAAAAGGCTGACATGGCACATTGATGACTGTTTTAAGGCATAAATTAATATTAAGACAATATCTTTAGCCTTTTACAAAGGAGGGTTTGTTCATCATTATAAAACTGAAAAATATTCCCTAGGCGGGGTGGGGGGGTGAGGGTAAGTGGGGTATCACTACATATAATACCTAACAATCTTGACTAGAAATGTAATTTGAACAAGAAATGATCCCATCTAAGTAGTGTGCATATTAATAGATCTAGGCAATTGCTATATAACAAGCTATTTTTGTTGAACATTATTAATTATTTCTATTAAACGATATTAGTAGATAAAAAATATTCCCTCCGTCCCAACTCTTTTTTTCATTTTGGGACGTCTCAACTCTTTTTCCTACTTTAAAAAGGAAATAATTTACACCTATGTGTCCATGTCTTTTGGAAAAAAGACACAGGAGGGAGAGAGTAGTTGTTTTCATTGAATAAAGTCATGTGAACCCTTTTTGTGAAGTAACATTGTTGTGAACGTATAATATCATTGTTAAGTAAACCAAGTGTTACTATTTAAAAATCAAATATTTAAGTAAGAAGCATCACACTTAAATGGGTGCAGCTAGAGGTATATTTGGGGCGTTTTATGATTAAAATTTAATTTGTATAAGAATGAATCCCATCTAAGTATTGGGCAGCTCAAGACATTTTGGGATGTTTTACTAGTAATTAAATTAGAAGCATTTCAATAGAAACTGTTTATTTTGATAAAAAAAATTCGTTTCATTTCAATTTAAATATACGAGGATTCGTTAGACTCGAGTTCAACTCATTCGTCTCGATTGCAAAGTTAGATTGAACTCTATTTTTTCTGGTTAATGTAATTGAGCCAGCTCAAACTTGGATCGACAAAAAGATCGAGTCGAGTTTGAACTTCAAGTACTCAACTCGACTCGATTATCACCACCATGTGCAACAAAGCCCTCTTAACTTCTTTGATGGTGCACATTAGTAACACACTACTTAGCCCTTAGTTTTCCTCACAACTATCTTCTCTCTCATTCCACCTCTCTCTCTCTCTAAATGCAGGCACTCAAGAGGAAGCAGCAATAGCATATGACATGGCAGCAATTGAGTACAGAGGCTCTAACGCAGTAACAAATTTTGACATCAGTAATTATGCAGACAAGCTGAAGAAAGTCCCATCAGAGGAAGATATCCATGTCAAGCAAGAAAACAACGACGTACGACCAGATGAAGCGCGTGACAATCGAGGGGAAGAAGTGCAAGCATTCGAAGCACGAGATCATCGTCAAGAAGACGAAAACAAAGCAGTCGTTCAACCAAGCGTCCCCAAGTTAGAGTTGGCAGACTCCACCAGCTCGGAGGGCAGAATCATCATGGAACCTATTGAGGAGCACGAGCACCCCTGGGACGACGATCTTTGCATCGACCTCAACTTCAATATCCTCCCGATTCCACACATGCCCCTGGAAAAATCTGCGGAGGTGTTCGACTACCAGGGCTTCGAGGATGACATTGAGTGCATCTTCGATGATAATGAGATTCTCCAGGACGCCATTCATGTAAATCGTGGTGGTTCGAAAGGGACGGGAGTTGTGACTTCTCCTTCTTCGTCGATATCAGTTTGTAGCGACATCTAATGTTCGGTTATCGTAGGGTCTTGAACCTTGAGTTTTTTTCTAATTTTGTGAGGAATAACTAATTGTAGAAGAAAAAGAGTAGAATGCAGAGGTTTGGCTTGTCTTGTCTATGGCATTCTCTCTCTCTCTGAGATTAAACTCTCTTCGCCATGTTTGGCAGCAACTAGCTTTTAGGATTTCAAAAGTGCTTTCATAAAATGAATTCAGTGATTTTCTCCTTTGTTGATTATGTTGGGAATTGAAAAGGGGAAGAAGTTACCAAAGGCTACTTTCACCATCTCACTCGTTACTTTACATTGATTGTCAATCGCACGGGTGCAAATGAGTCAAGTCGTCTTGCAATCTACTCGTAAAAAGATCAAAATTAACTCGAATCAAATCGAGTCGAGCTCAAGTTTAAACTAGTCGAGTAGCTCTCGAGTTCGAGTTTATAAATACTCGACTTGAAATGCTCGCGAACCTAATCGAGCTTGCACAATATTTAAGTATTTTACAATTAATTTTATATATACAAAATAAAATTGTCGAGCTTGAGTTTTTTTTTTTAAATGGCTAAAATATATTTAATACTTTATTTTATTAAAATAATAAAATTGTTAAGCTTGACCAAGTTCGAATTGAGTTTCGAATTTCGAATATTGCTTCGAGTCGAGTTCGAGCTCAGCACTACTCGACTCGACTCATTTACATCCCGAACTCAGCAATACTTAGCTCGATTATACTCATTTACACCCTAGTCAATCAAGATTCGAGATAAATAACAACGAACAAGTCTTTTGTAAATCATCTCAAGTACTGTCACTTCTAAAAAGTATACGTAAGGTGTATCATTTTAAAATAAAATTTTATAAAGCTATATAGTTGAAATTTTCTATTGAAGAATAGCAATTTCCCGTGGACAATCAAGTTTTGCCATAACTAAAGACATTTAAGACAACATTTTTCTTGAATTTCTAAACACATCAAGCCTTGACATAAATAGTTGATGAGGCCAACCACAATTGAGAGGTAGGGCCATAGGGAAGGCATGAATGCTATCCATCAACATATACTCAATTTCAACCGCACACGTGGGCAAATCTAGGAGAATTGACCCTTCATCCTTATCAAACTAATCAACATCACTCTCATTAGCTTTATTTGGTTTAATGCCAAAAACCATGGTAAATTATGCATCTTTTTCTTCTTTTACCTAATCACTGTTTGCTAATATATTGGAAAGCATATCCTAAGGGTCAATTTCCATCATTACATTTTGGCCTTTTCTCAAGTAGGCATCAATAACTTCATCTCCTAACTAACAAACTGCAGCTACAAAACACTAGTCTCCATTCATCTTCATGGCATGTTAGGTAAATTAGGAACTTGTTTAAGAAGTTCGACGAACCTGAAACGCCGTAGACGAGCAAATGGACTCGACTAATGATCCATCGACACGGACAAAGACACAATTACTTGCAGCAGAACAAGGATTAGACTATCTCCTAGTGCAGAAATTAGCAGACAGCATGAATCATAAGCCCGATACGAACACAGCAAATAGCATACTTAGTTCAACTGCATTCGATACATAAAGCATTTCAAAAACCACAACAAGAGTATTGGAGGTACTAAACTCAGCTAAGAGACAGACTTCCCTCCATGATAGTATATAACAAGCTAAGTTCAACACACAGTAAAGTAACTCAAGACGACTTTATTATTTACAACTATATGTGTACTTACTAATACGGGAACCAGATAGACGATCTTTTCAGCAGACGGAATGGAAGCCTCTCGTTCTAAAGGTACCATAGTGATACCTCTTGCTTTGGAAGTGGATCGATGGAGAACTCGCCAGGAGTGAAATTGAACGGTGAATCGAATCTGAAGTCTGCAAAACTCTCTGCCACATCAGCATTGTTGAACGATGATTTGCACTGGTCAAATTGGAATTCTGTTGGTAGAAAAACGGGATCACTCAACGGGATACTGGTTTCTTGATAAGTAGGCTGTGGTAAAGCGCCCTGTTTGAAGAAATTACCGCCTTGTCCAAGCTGTATCGGCTGCTGAGTGTTCTGGCCCACGAGAATGTCCAAATTTTCAGGATTGAAGATATTGTTGTCCTGGAGGCCATTATCGTACGAAGACATGAGCTCGCTGATCATTCTCTGGCCATCTTCTGGAATCCCGAGATCAGAAACATTCAAAGACTTGGATTCATCCACAACAGCTTGTAGATTTTCATTGTTTACCTGACTTATTGGCGCAGAAGAACTGAATCGAAACTGGCAATTATTCTGGTGATTGTTTCTCCAAGTTAAGTTATTAAATCCCATACGGTAATCACTATGCGGGCATTGAAGAAACTCACAAGTATATATCCTCTCGTTGCTCTGTTCCTCCACGGTCCGCTGCTTCCTTTTTGGGATAAAATCTGACTCCAGATCGATGATCTCTCTCTTAACTGGAGCCAATGGTATCATCATAGGTTTACCAGAAATCCCGAAATTGAAAAGATTTCGATCCAATGACTTACAATCCTCTTCAATTTTCCCACCTTCTTCGACTACTTCCACATCATAATCACTAGAATCACTCACCATAAATGACCTGTTCTCCGTGGATGGGGGTGGATAGCAATCGGGATACAGTTTGCGGGACAAAGCCTCTTCTTGGTTAATAATCGAAAGCCAAGTTGCACTCTCCTTAGCTGTCATCTTATCCTGTAGGCACTTAGATTGTCGCACGAGCTTACGAATCTTGGCAATATCAGGAAACATGTGTTTAATCACAGCTGTCAAAACGCCGACCTTCCATGCCTTCTTCAAATCATGGGGCTTCTTATAAGGAGGTGCTCCTTGATCCTTCGGTAACCCCAACTCCGGCCACCATTCTTCGTCTCCTGTGGGCCACCAAGGCGGAGGGACCCCCTTTTCCAGCGGGAACCGCCGCTGAGGTGGATTACAGTGCTGCATAAGAGCCGATAAAAGTGATCCAAGAGTAGTATCCTGGAGCTCCTGGAGAGTCTGAGGAGTTGAGATTACAGCACTCGACTCCTCAACTTTCCCAGGAATTGAATGCTCCACTTGATACTTCGCGATAGCAGCAGGCCCATTGCGATCAAACCGGACTTTCTCCTTCCACCATGCACGAAGATTGTCAGAGGCCCCCGTTACAGGCTTCCCATTCTCGGGAATTATCCCGTACACAAAACCTTGAGCTTTGCAAACCTCCATCATCTTCAGCATATATTTCAAGATTCCATCCTGTGCTCGAGACATTTTCTTCCTACGCGCTTGTTCTTGAGACTGACGGTGCTTTGAGCTATCCTCGGGCTTGTCCTTACTCTTCTTCTGCTCCTTAAGCCGCTTCAAAAGCATCCGATCTCTCCACATTCGCCTTTCCAGCTCATCCACATCCATTTCCTCATCGCTGAATTCTTCGTCCACTTGTCCCACCGGTTCTGCTTCTGGCGACACGTCCGCATCCCCGTGGGGTCCACACAAAAAATCGAGATTGTCACAAAAGCCCATCTCCTCAAATATGCCCATTTTGCTGACCTCTTTCCCTCCTTCACCGCTTAACCAAGATAACATCGCCTACATACGCACAAATCAATTCTATGCACTACACATAAATCAAGGAAACACTCCAAAAATGCCACAAATCCCACAAATCTGATCCACGAAATAAAGAAAACAAGATACTCAATCAGATCCAAAAACCCTCAACACCACAACACAATTCTTCAATTTCTTCAAAACATTAGATTCAAGAAACTTCATACTCAATTAGTCAATTCACCACAAAAATCCCATAATTCTTATACTTAAACATATGACAAATCTAAACAAGTTGATCATCCAAACCCTCATACGACCAGTGATCTACAAGCTCCTTAAATCACGATGGCATATTCATGGTTTCAACAAATACATCACAAAAATTAAAAAAGGTATACACAAGAAATGATAACAACTAAATATTCAAAAAAATTAACAAATTCTCTAGTTGCCTCTAACACAATAAAGATCAATTGAATTCAAAAACCCAGCAGCCCAAATTTGACCTCGACTACACAAGACTACAACTTTACACCATAGAGTTGACGCAAGAATTTAAAAATAAAAATTGAATCTTTATCACCAAGAAACAAAAAAGGACAGAAATCCATGAAGACGAAAGCTTACCAATCGCCCCTTTGTTTTTTCAGATGTAAAGAACTCAGCTTTCTTCAGTCCTGAATTCAGATAAGATTAAGAAATGTTTAGAGAGAGAAAAGAAGGGGATGAGAGAGAGAGGGGAAGGCGCCAGGGATATTTGGTGGGTTTCTGCTTTTGTAAGAAAAAGGCAGTGAGAAGGTGCGAGGTATTTGGAAAAATGAGTCGTAACTTTTCAATAAATAATTTCACCATGTTGAGTCCGTGTCTTCTTGTGTAATTTTGCTATTTGTATACAAGGGCCTCCACTTTTGCAATGTTTCACAAAAGCCCCAGGTTTTATAATTTTCTTTCAAAATATGAAATTCTTTCATGTTTAAATATGATGAGCATGAACATAAATTTCTTCATCGTGGAATAACTTATAAATAAGTTTGATCAAGATATTATATGCTTGTACATCATTAAGTTTGTTGTTTTAGTAAATCCACGTGTTTCGCGAGGCGTCTCGTATCTTTAGAATGTGCATTCAATAAACTGATCATGCACGATTCTCCGCATTTTAAAAAAATATTTAAGCTGACTATGCACGACTCTCCGCATTTTTAAAATATTTTTTTAATCTTCTGTATAAAATTTTAATTTTCAAAACTAATATGTACATTTTCACAATTATTTTTCTTTATTTTTTTAAATTTTCTATATACGTTTTTAATTTATAGAACAGATGATGCACATTTCACCGCATTTTAAAATTGTTTATCTTGGTTTCCACTGAGTTTCTATAAATATTTATAATTTCACATAAACCATCTGTCCTTAATTTGTAACACTATTTTAATCGGTCCCTCTCAAGATTTTTAAATTGTCTATAAATTACAAGATAAGTAAGTCATTTTACGTTACAAATGCAATTGAAAAACTTACTTTTGTACTTGGTAATTAATTGACCTTTCATATTAAGAAAATTACTTATGCATTATATGAAACAAAACCTAGTAAATTTATATTATTTGCATAGTATCATGCTAATATCTTAATTAATTACAATAATTTTTTTTATCACTAAATGTATGACTTATTATTTCATCTCGTTATAAATTGAAATCGCAATTATCAAAAGAGTGAAATCACTATAATTCAGAGAGCTGCATGGCAATCAAAATTGAAACCTTCATAAGCAAAAGTCATCATCCACATCAAAGCCACTTTAATTTTGTTACTAATGTCTATTCATGTTAAATTTATAGTTTGTAATAATTTGTATGAGTTTTGGAAGCTAAGTGTAGAGTCTGTAGACTAACTCAAAGAAAGAAAGAAAAAACTAAAGGAAATTAAATAGAGGTTGATAAAGTAGTAAAAGTAAATTATTTTAAAAAGTTACTACTTATATATTCTTTCTGTTCAAAATAATTTTCACACCTTCCTTATATAAATGTCCCGACTATTTTTCAAACCTCAAAAACTCACACTCATAAAAGTCAATAAAATATATTTTTAATATTTTATTATTAAATTTTACACTTACAAATTTCATTTTTTTAATTTTTATGCAAGTCAACCTATGAAATTTTTTCCGGAATGGAGGTAGTAATTCATAGTGATGATCACGGGAGACATTTGTTATAACTCTTGAATTTGTATCGTTTACGGTTTAAATTTTGATGTATCCAATATTTATATATTTATCTTACACGTCTACAAATACATTAGATGATGTATTTAATAAATTTTATCATGTGTAACATTCACAAAATATGATAATAAAGTATCAACATTAATAAAGTATATATCACGATTTAGAATATAAAGTATCAACATTAATAAATTATTTGATTTTATATGATTTTCTTCTTAAAATTAATTATACAATGACACTTTGTATGCTAACTGTGAATCATAAATTTGATGAAAAATTGAAGGAGAATATAGTCTTCCCTTCTTTACTTGAATCTATTGCTGAATATCCAAATTCTATATGACAGTATCATGGCAATATACCAAACTGTTTTTACTTGGGAGTTAATTGTCTTTTCATATTAAGAAAATCGCTTATGCAATGTATCAAACAAACCCGTGTAACTTTTTACTATTTATATTTTATTTTTCTGTCTCAAAGTTAATTTTCATTTCACTATTTGCATAAATTTTAAGAAAAATAATAAAATGTGTTTTAATAATTTATTGAAAAAGTAATAATATATATGTTTTAACAAAGTGTTAAAGCAATAATTTATTTAAAAAAATAAAATAAAAGTATGTTTTAATTAGTGTATAATTTTTTTACCAAAAAATATAAGTAGCAAAGGAGTTTGGGGTGAATTTTTTTTAAAATGTAAAAATTAAGTATGAGATGGAGGGAGTGGGGTGAACTTTTTTTAAAATGCCTCTTAAATACTAATAACACCTCAATTTTGCAAGTAATGACTATTCATGTTAAATATACCTCAATTTTGCAAGTAATGACTATTCATGTTAAATATAACTTTGGACCATTTGTAGGGTCTAAATTAATCCACAATAGTTTTGGAATATTTAGGGTCAAGTCTCAAAAGTGATCTCAAAAGTTTGATAGCTAAGTGTAGCCTAACTCAAAAACAAGAACTAAAGGAAACTAAATAAAATTTGATAAAGTAGTAAAAATAATTTATGTTAAAAAGTTACTACTATTTATACAATGACAAAAACTTATATAAGCTCAAGTTCATTGTGAACTCAGTTTATCGGTCATCACTAATATGTGTATATATTATTATTGTATATGCATATACACTATCACTTTTAAAAAATTAAGTATATTTTTCTAAAACAATGATAATATATTAATATATATGAATAACAGTGATACTGATTATACATAATACTGATATTAGTTCATGTGAATTCAAATTTATAAGAGACTTGCTTATATAATTTGTAGTGATGGTAATAGGATGCATTTGCTTTAACTCTTAGATTTGTGCTCCCTCGATCTCTCCGTCCCTTTGTGTATTATCTAAAATGACAATAAAGTAATTATATCTTCTAAATTAACTGTTTACAAATATTTTTAAGTTACACCTCATACCAGTATTCAATACACTCTCAAACAATACATTAACTTCTCTTTAATAAACTTGAAAATACAAAAAAAAAAAAAAACTTGAAATTACCAATATACTCTCAACTTTATACTTTTTAATATCAATAAATAATTTTTTTTATTAAAATCTATGTGATTTTTAATTGAGCAATATAAGATGGAGAAGTATCTTTTATGATTAAATATTTGAAGTATCCAATATTTGTACATTCATCTTATACGTGTTCAAATAAATCGGATGATGTATTTAATTTATTTTATGATGTGTAACATTTATAAAATATGAAAACAAATTAATTATATTGGGGGCATGTCAACTTTCTTTTTCAAGTATCGTCTTTTAACTTGTTGAGTATCATAATTTAGAATATGAAGTATTAATATTTAAAAAATATTTGACTTATAAGATGTTCTCATAATTATTATTTAGTGACACTTTTTATGACAATGGTGAATCATAAGTTTAATGAAAATTGAAGGAGAAGATTTTTCTCTTCATCCCTTGAATATAATACAATATTGAATATCCAAATTCTATGTAACATTATCTGGCAATAAACCAAACCTTTACATGGAAGTGATGAGGAGTTTTATAAACTTTTTTGTATTTTTTTTAATTTCTATAAATTTGAATACAGATTATTAATTTTGCAAAACAAATGATGTACAAATATCCACATTTTAAAAAACATTTTCTTTACTTTTACAAATTTTTTATATAAAATTTTAATTTACAAACACTTCCATTCTTAATTTGTAATATAATTTTTCCCTCCTCTTCACAAGATACAAATAAAAAATTTATTTTAAAAAGAATTAAACAAGATATGCCAGTTGTTTGGATAACTTATGTTACAAATTTAATTGAAAAAGAATTTGATTGATCTGATTCACTTGAAATGTTACATTTGGGACAAATACAACTATATACATCTACAAATAGTTATAATTTAAAAATTATAATATCATTCAATTCAATAATCAAACAACCCAAATGAAAACTAGACATGAAACTCATTTCAAATCATTCATTATGTCCAAAATATATAAAAAACTAAATAGTCATAATATTATTTCAACACAATAGGAAATGCAAAAAGGTAGATTGATTGTTCATGTTCTAAGAAATTCTTGCATCAATTTGCATCTTTATCCAAGACAATCTGCATATTGAATAGAAAAATATCAACCAACGAACTGACCTTAGAATAATGCTTAATCACACAAATGATTACTTTGAATAGTCCCTAATTGATCGTGTACCCTGTCGAATATTTTGAATTTTTTTGGTAAATGACTTCCCGTTGAGTAACCTGATTCAAAACCTTGTCGTGTTGTAGTTTCAACGCCTCTAATCCTTGGACAATTACATTTAATTTCTATTGGAGAAGAGATAAATCGTGATGCTTGCGTCTAGGATACATCACGAGAATCGATACTGACTCTGGATACCAATTGATGCAGCAGCAAAAAACATATACATGTAATCCGTTGATTCAAACTCTGAATACCGGATAATATGATATTTGCGATTATAATTATTAATCCGTTGATTCACAAGAATGCCGAAAGAACAATAAATAAAGCGCGAGATAAAAAGGGACTAAACCTAATTTCATTCAATAATCAAATCAACTCCCTTTATAATTTACTTGAGACGTCTATTTATAATACTAAACAAATCATATAAAATCCTAACAAATAAATAAAAATCTCAATAATAAAGAAATGCAATATATAATATTATATTTTCACATCTTCATCATGATGCAGCAGCAGGAAGCATATACATATAGGGTATGTTTGGTTCGTAAGATAAAAATATCTATCCGTTAAAAACATGCATGATTTTGACGGATAGATATTTTTATCTTACGAACCAAATGAGTCCATAATCTGTTGATTCAAACTATGAATAACAGATAGTATGATCTTCGCGATTATAATTATTAATCCGTTGATTTACAAGAATGCCGGAAGAATAATAAATAAAACACGGATAAAAGAGAGTAAACACAATTTCTTTCAATAATCAAATCGACTCCATTTACAATAAACTTGAGATGTCTATTTATAATATTAAACGAAATTCTAACAAATCAATTAAAGATACTATAAATTATATAAAATCCCAACAAATTAAAAAAATCTCAATAATATAGAAATGCAATATATAATATTCTATTTTCTCATCTTCATCAGCTTTGCTCGTAAATTTCGAGCTCTAGCTCGAACTCAAGTTTAATTAAAATTAAACGAGCCGAGCTAAATAAACTTAACGAGTCAAGTCGAATAGACAGTACTCAAACTCGCTTGACTCGTGTAACAGCTCTAATTGACGTTAGAAAGACTTTTGAAAAAAAAAAACAAAATGAAAATATAAAGTTAATTGGAGTATAAGTTAACTAAGTGCCCCATTTTAACAAACTATCAAAGAAATAAATTCGTGGAGGGAGACTTTTGCAAACGTGAACTAATTTGGCGCATATTATTTGCACTAACCTCTTTGGTAAATACACTATTTTTTGTTTGATTTTTTTTTTAACACTTACTCTTGTATGCACCGTGCAATTCAAGTTTATTTTTTAAAAACTACATAAAATACTACAAAAAACTCACACATGTTATTACTGAAAAGTGTATCTTAAATAGTATAACTTTTCAGTAATAATTTACGTAACTTTTCAATAATAAATAGTGTAACTGTTTAAAAATATACTTGAATTGCACGGTGTAATTGGTGCACAAGAGACTTATTTTTTTTATAAAAAAATTTGTAAATAATAAAATTGAAAAAAAAAATCATTTTTAAAAAAAATTGTAAAATTTTAAAATAAAATTTAGGGGGGTGTATTCGTTTAAGATTTCGTGGGATTTTAAAGGACTTTTTTCTTATAAAAAAGTCTGTTGGTATTCAATCAGGATTTTAAAGGATTTAAAAATAATCCATTGGTATTCAATCAGGATTTTAAAAGACTTAAAAACAATCCACTGGTATTCAATCAGGATTTTAAAAGACTTAAAAACAATCCACTGGTATTAAAAAATATAAAGATTTTAAAGGATTGTTGGGTTTGATGGATTTTGATGGATTCTTTAGTGTATTTTATAAATACCAACAATCCCATCAAAACCTCTAGGATTTCGGTGGACTTTTTTAATTAATGACTTTATTTATCCCCAAATTGATTTATATATAATTATTTATTTTTAAGACCTAAAATAGTTTTAACCTTATAATTTCATCTCTACATTTATAACATCAACGATAAAATAATTACAGTGACGAAGAGTAATATAATATTATATATACATATATACTAGAATAAATAAAAATAATTAATAATTAATCATTAAATAGTATTAAAAAACGATATTGTTCATCCTAACTTATATACAAGATAAATCTTTATTTTTATATAGTATTATTATAATACTAATATTATATATTACATATGTCATTAGGTAATATTTTTATATTGATAATATTTTTTTACGGTATTTGAGTTTTGTTATATTTTACTTTGGTTGCTTTGATTATTCAATTTCGATACTTTTTTATATTGATAATATTAGCATGTGCAGCTCTACATAACTTTATTCGCAAAGAATGTCATTCTGATGAATTTCCAATTGAATCGGTGGACGAACCTTCATCTTCAACATTACCAGTTAATGAAGACCGTGATTTTGAGCCTATCATTCAAACTCAAGAGCAAGAACGACATGATGCTAATGTTTGGAGGACTAGTATAGCTATGAATATGTGGAGTAATGCTATTTAAAATGACATGATATTATGATTTTTTTTGTCTTTAACTTTTTTTTTTTTTTTTTAATTTGAAGGTATGAAAAATTTTGAATTTTTATTGTATGTCACAAATCCATGAAATTCTGCAAAGTCTACAAAGTCCTATAGAATCCATTAAAATCCTTATTTTAAAAGTCTTACAAAATCCTGCAAAATCTTAAAAGTCACCAAAATCCTACAAAATCTTTAAAATCTGCAGGATTTTTTTCAGCTAAAAAAGTCTTTTAAAATTCTAATCCAATACACCCCTTACTGATTGGAGCATTGGTTTTGTTAATTGTGGAGTGTGGATTCCCACCAAGTCAGCACATAAAAAAGAGGCCCAATATTTCAAGTTTTCAACCTCCCTCTCTCTTCTCTTATTTATACAGAAAACGAAAACAGAATTCAGCGCCTCTCTCCCATCACAAATCGCCTCTACTCAACACCACTCAAAGACGATCAACCTGTATGCAATCACAAGCCCTCGCCGTCTCAAACCCCTAAAGCCCCCGCAAAGCGCCGCTGGAAATCGCCGCCGACAATGCACCACTGCATGGCGTGAGTCGCTCAGCGCTATGAAGAGATCTGTAATTGGATAATAATACAGAGACTACCTGATCGCGTTTCCTTAAAAAAAAAGGGATTTGAAAACAGAGTAGGGAATAAAGCAGAAGAAAGCAATGGGGAGGCCGAGGAAGAAGGGTGTGCCGATTAAGAGTGCTGAGTTTTTCAAAGTGTTTCTTCCTCAACTATCTAATCACCGGATTGTAAGTGTTTTTTGTTTTCTTTCTTTGATCTACGCCATTAACATGCATGCATACTTGTGCACACTGTGTTGTTTTAATGTTCTTATCGTGATTTTGGGCAGTGGGAATCGCCAATTTCACTTTTGTGTGCTTCTGGAGATCTCTGATTATCTGTTTTTTGGTGCTGTGTAATTGTGATGCGTACAGATCTTCTATTGATTCATCGATTTTAAGTATTGCATGTGCACATGATGCACAGACACGTTTAACCTGCACGTTTTAGTTATACTCCCTCCATCCACAATATTTAGTCCCGTTGGACTGTACTTATTTTAATGCAATACGTTGGAGGGTATTTTGAGGTCCGATTACGAATAAAATGATCATCTACGAAAGTATAAAAGTATATATTCATAAACGGACCTCACAGTACTCTGTAATACCCTCTGACATATTGCATTAATCACGTGCAGTCAAATATGATAAAGATATTGTGGACGGAGGGAGTATCAATTTACATGTTTCACACTCCTGTGCAACTGGTCTACGGGAGAATGACTTTGTGCAGGATGTGGTTGGGGTGAATGGTTATGATGTGGGTTCTTATACTGTATTTTGCGTATGGATAATTTTATTTGGGAGTGTCAAAATTGTCAATATTTAATGTCTTTGAGGATGATTAATCAAGCTACTTTTGTTTCATGAGTGACACTATTCGTACTTCAAAATCCTCTGTACGCACTCCATATTTTTTTTTAAATATAGTCATGCGTATAATGACCATGATATCCTCTGGCCGAACGACAGTGAAGTTGTGCATCATGCTGTGGCCGTCCGCATTGTTTCATTAAGGTTAATTAGTGTAGTAATCAAGTTACATTTAATTTACATGTCTAATTTAATTTGGGGGATGAATATTTTTGATAATGTATGTAGACATAGTATTAAATACGTGAAAAAGTCTTCAAATGATGTAACTAAATTTAATACTATGTCTACATAGATACCAATTTTTATTAAACATGCTTCAAATCTTCAAATGCAAAATTCTTAGTTTTATCGATGAATTTAGAAGTTTCTTTCTTTTGATCTCAGTGTTATATCTTGCATGATCATGCCTCAGATATCTATAATTAAGTATGATTGTTAGTAATTAATGATGTAACTAAATACGGGCATCTAGTTGCTTGCCTTAGGATATTTGTACTAGTTTTTGTTTGATCCCTTCACTTACATGTGTTCTTATGATGATTTTCTTAGTCAACTGCACTAAACAAAATTTCTTGATGTTCATTTGGATTGTTTTTCATTGTTTTTTATAATGTGCATTAAAAACATTGCATTCTTTCCTTCCTTCGCAGAGGATATCACCAGATTTTGTCAAAGACTTCAAAAGAACAATACGTGAAAAAGTCATACTTAAGGACTTGGGTGGAAAAAGGAGTCATGTTTCTGTGAAAGAAACTTCAGATGGAGTTTTCCTTGAGAATGAATGGAAAAGTTATGTCGATTATCACAGCTTAAAGATGGGAGAATTCTTAGTTTTCAGGTATGACGTAGCTTATTCTTTCGTGGTGAAAATATTTGGTACAAATGGATGCAAGAAGAAGAGAAAAGATTTAGAGTACGCACATGTAAAAATCGAAGATAAGAGTGGAGATGAGATGGAAAAAGAGCCCACCTCTCGCAAGCGGCCCCGAGAGGATCAACCATTGATAGCCAATAATACTCAATATTCAGAGAGGTTAGGCGCTTCTGTTTCTAACTATTTCCATTCATGGAGATGTTAATCCAATAAAATTTGCAGGTTCAAAGAAGTGAAAGAAAGAGAAGAACAAAATTTGGCCTCCAACTGTCCATTTTTCATTTCGGATGAAGCTAAAAGCAAGTTTAAACAATATAAATTGGTGTGTAATAGTCGAACATTGATTTTTCTGAATGTTGTACTAATTTAATTGCTGTTCTTGAGTTGATGCAGTTATGTTGACTGCAGAAAATTCCGGATGAAGTGATAAACAAACTTGGTCTCGATTTAGACACGGACATGATACTGCAAAATGAAAATGGGAAGGAGTGGCCTGTGAAAGTCATTAAAAGTTATAGTTCAAGGATGTTTGGGAAGGGATGGTATCACTTCCAGATTGACAACAATGTGGGGCTGAATGATCGCTGCAAATTCACATTTGACAACAAAAGACCGGCTTGCAAAACTGTCAACGTGCAGATTTTACGCCCTGGGCAAGATCCATTGCCTAATAAAACCTTGAAACGAGGAAGAGGTCGTCCAAGGAAGATTGCAAATGACAATAACTTGATTGCAAATGACAATAACTTCTGGTAAGTAAATACATATCTGATTATATTATAGTTGGATGATGAGAGAGTCGAATTCTGATTGCATGATCTAAAGTTATCTACACACAATGATGAATCGGGTTGCGTTTAATGTATCAACTCGAGCTCAATTCATTTATTCAATTTGTTGATTTCCAGTTATCAAATTTTTTTATTTAGAATTTGATTAGATATATAGTTTGAAGTTATTTTTGTGTTAAAGTTGGGATTCTCCAAATTAAATAATTTTAGTTCTTTAGCGCATTCATATAATCTTTTTAGAATTTTTTGTGCTTAAACTGGATTCTTGATTACCATTGCTTGTCTCAGGGTTCAGGTAAACCCGAATTCCTCCAAGGGAAAAGTTGAAAAAGTTCCTTATTCGGATGAGTTACCGGAGTTCTTCAAGCTTTATGTAGCTGATATATATTCAGAAACAATGGTGAGTCATTGTGGAGTTTGTTATGATGGTATGTTGTTTAATCTGTTGAAACCAAACAATGTGCTCATCTTTTTCTTGTTGGTTCATTAAGAGAATTCCTCCAGATTTTATCGAGGAATTTGGTGAAAATATTCCGACAATTTGCACACTCGAAAATACATCTGGGCTCTCATGGAAAGTTGATATGAAGAAAGTTGATGATTATTGGTTTTTCGAGAATGGTTGGCCTGAATTTGTGGATGAGAATTCATTACAAGATTATGATTTTCTGACTTTCGCCTATGCTCGCAACTCTACATTTTACGTCAAAGTATACTCGTGCAATGGATGTTTGAAGATGGCTGAAAAAATTGATGATGAAACAGCTGAAAATTTGCTGGAAGATGAAGCATCTCAACAAGGTTAGTTCCCTTTTTTCTTTCTTTCGTTTTTCTAAAGGAAAAAAACTATGGGAATATTGCAAAATTTGACATGTCCGTCATATTAGGGAGGTAGCAATTTATGCCTCTCAATTATCAAATTTTTGCAATTTATGTTAAAAATCGTAAAAAATGTATATTTCGCACCAGTTATCTTCATTTTCAAGTGAATTAAAAGACGAGTGATATATCGAATTGTTTCTCTCTTCCAAGTTCGTCAATTTGATACCTCCTATTGCTCGTTTTATGTACAACCTCTCAAATTTAAGTTCGAACTAATCATTCACGTCAATTTTCTAAAGTTTAGCTACACATTAAATTATTCATATCTCCAAAACCATCATTTTAATATGTATCTTGACTTTCGATTTCCCTTGAAAATTGCTTTTTGCGATAACTTTGGGCATAAATTGCAAAAAATTAGTAACTGGGGGACATAAATTGTTACTCTCCTAAAACGACGGACAATTTTCGCTAAGTTTTGCAATTTTCCATAAACTATTCCCTTCTTTTTAATCCATTTTAATGTATTATTAGTTCATGCTGAAAGTCCCAAGAACAGAAGAAACACAAGAAGTAAAAAATCATTTGAAAATTTGCTACAAATTGAAGCATCTCAACAAGGTATTTCTCTTATTTCTGTCTTTCCTTTTTTCTTAGAAGGAAAAATATGAAAACTATTTTCTCCTTTTTCATCAGAATGTGTTACTTATTTCCTGCAGAAACTCCCACGGAAATTGGAAATCCTAAATTTGAACTGCATGTGTCGAAATCATACTTGGTGAATTCATATCTGGTAAGCCCGATTTTACGTCTATCCATCTCAGACGCATTATTAACGTGCAAAATGTGTATGAATAAGCAGCTTATGCATCGCGTAATACTACTAATCAACTAAGGGTATGTTTGGTTCGTAAGATAAAAGTATCTATCCGTCATGACGGATAGATACTTTTATCTTACGAACCAAACATATCCTAATATTTTTTCGTTGTATGTATCGATTGATGGCGTGTGTTTTCATGCAGAATGTTCCAAAAAGATTTTGGAGTTCGCATATGAGAAAAAGGTCAGGAATGGTCACTCTTTGGGTCAAAAATGAGAGCTGGAATGTGACTTTGAGGGATACAGGAGACAGAATTGTTCTTGGCGATGGTGTCACCAAATTTGCCAGAAATAATTCTCTGAAAATTGGGTCTATCTGCACTTTTGAGCTTATTGATTCAAATAAGTGGGCTTTCAAAGTGACTGTTGATGGATAATTCTTCCCTTTTTTTTTAAAAAAAAAAAAAAGTATTATAAAAGTTTTATTCAGAATATATAATCCGCGGTTTTAAATGAATTTGGTTGATCTGATTCACTTGAAATGCCAAATTTGAATTATTCACCAAAGTCATTACCTTCTATTTCATAGGTAATTTAGAGGATTTGCAATATTGAGTGATAATGATGCCCCATGCCAGTGTTTTATGTATGATTACAGTTATTTGCACTATTTTTTTAAAGGAATTATCCAAATGAATACACTATTTTTATTCGGGAAAAACATGTTAACATTGTTTAAATTTTTTTGAACAAGATAGAATACATAATATTCTTACTTTTTTCTCAATTTGTATGTTTACTTTTATAAAAAAAAAAAAGTTTAAATATTTTATTTTTTCGATATATTCAACCTAGAAGTTTGTGTATTTATTCCATTATAGCCCAAAATTTGGTTTTTTTTTTTTATATGCCTATTGATTTATTGAGGTAATTAGAGAATTAGATTTCATTTCACTAGGACCCACAAATTCGATCCAAATATATCAGTTTATAATAAGAGCATGGTCTATTAGAAAGTACTTAGTATATGTTTGCAAGCATTAGTAAAACTAAAAAAGTGCTATTAATTATTCCATCCATCCCACTATAACTTATAACTTGTTTATTTTGTCATTCTTATCCGTTTCATTATATGTTGCTCATTTGCTTTTTTTACTTTTTTTTATAAAATTATTATTCATTTTTATTATTATTTTCAATGCTTTTTACACTATTCTCATTATTTTTTTATTTTTTTCCATCACATTTCATGTACTATATCAATACTTTTATATCCTTCTTAATATTAGTGCCCAAAAGTTATGAGCAGCTTATAAGGAGGATTGAGTAATTTTTATAATAAAATTAAAAAAAAATTTAAATAAAGATATTTTAAAAAGTGTTCTAAAGAATGTATTTGCAAAAAAGTCAATTAATATTAATTTATAAAAATATTTGATATTATTTATTTTAGAGGTTTAAAAGGCATTTATTAGAAACCAAAAGTAAAAAATTACTGCTTTATAAAATAAGTAGTAAGCACTTATAGAAGTAAGTTGAAAATAGGTCATAAGTATTTTATTTTTAAAAAAAAGAAAAAGTGCTTCAGAGGTTACAAACAGGCATAAAGACTCATTTTTTTGCTTATTTCATTTTTTTTATTGTCAAAATATCAAATACATATTTAAATTGTTTTTCCAATTCATAAAAGGTAAAAACCCATCATTCAAGGTGATTTGGTGAAGATCCCCCTTTATATTCCTCTGTACTGTAGCACATATATCTTTCTGCAAAATGTGAATATTCATTCTTTCACGTTGTATAGGTATATTTAACACTATTTCAAGAGTTTAAATATAGAATAAAGAGTAATTTTTTATTTATTTTTACTCTGATTTTATTTATCCAACACTGCGAGCCATGTGAATATAATAGAGTATCACCTTATAGAATGACAGAAAATTTAAATATAGAATGCTCTTTGCTATCCCAATTGCAAATAATTAAAAAACTTATAATAGAATATCAAACCTTCTATATAAGACAGTATAATGCAAATCTTTCCTTATTTTGGAAACATTGATGAACAATTGAACATGACTAAGTCATTAGTCAATAGGTAATAGAAACAAAATATTAAAATATTTTTTCCTTATGTGAATAAATTGTTCTTTGCTTCTTATATCTAACAAATAATATAATGATTGTCACAGTTAGAAATTAATAACTAATGATCTCTAAGTTATAACATTATAATATTGTATAAGACATCAGTACTAATTATATTTGGATTCAGCATGGATGTACTTAAGATTTTGTGTTCCTCATCCCATATGAATTTGAGATTTAAAATTTAATTTTCAAATCTCATATACCACACCTACAAATACCTATAAAACATATCCTACAAATACGTGTATAAAAATCTAATATTGATTTGACATAAAATTAAATCTCACTCTATTCAAATATCAAAACAAACACATATATTTACTATTCATACTTTATTCGAAATCTCTAAATTCTAAAATTTTGACTTGTTCTGCAATTTAAATCCCAAAACAAACACAACTCAAGGATCATTTTCGATAATTAGGTTTAAATCTTTACATTGTCAATGGTAAAATTTTCATGAATTCCATGTCTACTGTTACTAACAGTTGAAATATCATCATACATTCATATCAAACGAAAAAATAAATTTATGTGAAAATGTCTTTTTACATGAAATCAACAAAACAAATATTGTGATAGAATTCCAATAAAATACGATAATATTAAAAAAAAAAAAAAGTAAATACACACTTCACCGATAAGTCTAATGTGCATCATACAATTCAAGTGTATTTTTTGAAAAATTATTTCTATGTATTTCATAAATTTTATTCTTATTTATATAGAAAAGTTAATATAATTTGAAATAACTTTTTAATTTAAATAGAAATAATTTTTCAATATTTTTTTTTAAATTGTACGATACACCTAAGTACATGCAATACAATATTAAGTTCTTTTAATGTTTACACTTCTATACAATAATAATCATTAAATATTAGTGATATCGTCGTCTCGCCACTTCATATAAACTCCTCTTTCAAGCTAAGACACTTCAAAGGTCAATTGGACTCAAACTCCACATTTATATTAAGAAATAAAATGAGTTCCAAGTCATAAAATACACAATTTTATTCACTAATGAGTCATTTAGAGGTCAATTCAAAGAATTATTTTGACAAATATTAATTTGTTAACATCGTTTGGAAATCGAGTTTTTTGTCTGCCTATTAATATAATTCACTCACATTTTATTTAAAATACGATATTATAGTATTTAAGTTTAAAATATTAAGTCTTCAAAAATAATCTTTAAAGATGCAATTATTTTAACATTTAACAAGAGTATAAAAAATTAAATAATAAAATTTTCAAAACATATATATTACTTAAAAGGGTTAATTACAAAATGAGACCACTCATAATACCCTATTTTCAAGGAAGAATACCAAAAATCTCATGTTACCAAAAATGTCATTTTATTTCAAGGAATAACACTTTTGTAATCATTATATGGGGTCCATGTGTAGGAGTGATGTCATCATCACATGCTCACATTTTTCTCTCACCTCACTCTCTCTCTCCTCACGTCTCTCTCCTCACATGCACACAAGAAGGCTTTTTCTTTCTTTATTTTTTAATTTAAATTTTTCCTTATTACTTTTTTTTAAATTTTGAATTCAAATTTTATTAAATTAATATTTTCAATTTTTGAGATTACAATGTAATAGTATGGCTGCGTGGCATGGGCCATTTAAACGTCAGATTTTTTTTATTTTTGTTTGTTTCAATCTTTTATTAATTTTTTGTTTGTTTCATTTTTTTTTGTATATTTTTAATTTCATTTGTTCTTTTAAATTTGAAACGTCAGTTTTTATTAAATTTTTTGTTTGTTTCATTTTTTTTATATTTTTATTGTACTTCTATTTTAATTATTTTTTTACACACATTTTTTTTTGAATTTTTTTTCATATGCAAATTTTAAATACTTCTGTTTTTATTAATTTTTTTACACAAATTTTTTTTAAATACTTCCCACTTTTTATTAATTTTTTTTTTCATATGCAGATTTTATTTTCTGCAGAATATTAATATTATTCTGCATAATATTAGTTTTTTATTCTGCGGAATATTAATATTATTCTGCAATTTTAATTTTTTGAATATCATTAATCTTATTCCGCATATACACCATTTTTTGCCGATAAAGGTGAAGAATTTAAATATACAAAGGCATCATCAGGCTTTGAATAGAATTTAAAGAATTTGAATATACAAAGGCATCAACAGAATTTGAATAATCAAAAGCCAAAACCAGAGCAAAATCTTTTTTTCCTTGCTGTTCCAGAGCAAAATCAAAAGCCTAATCTGATTTCCTCACGCAAAATGGGCCAAGTCCCTTAAAAACAAACATTGGGCTTACCATCTTAAAAAAATAGAATTGGGCTTTAGAAACCTTGGCCCAATGTCATTCAAATTACCGGTTGCAGAGGCTGTTTTTGTGATGGGTTTGCAGACGACGGCTAGCAACAGTGAGAAATCCGACCAACTATGAGGAATCGGAGCAACAGTGAGCCCATGTTCCATCTTTTTGGGTTCTTGATGTGCGTCGGATCTATGGCTGTGAGAGCTCTGAAATCGGATCAATGGCCCCGGGCTGACGAAGATGATGGTGGAATACTGTTTTCGGTGGTGTAGCGGTTGGGATCGGAGTAATTGATTTTCCGGTGACGGTGAAATTGGAGGCGGCTGTACGACTTCGCGGCGAAGGCATCAAAATCCGGCCACCATCTCAGATCACGACGTCGCCTGGATTCAAAGTGCCATTTTGGTTGCTGTGACGGCGGCGATGAGGCGGCGGCGGCAATCTGAGATCTCCAACGATGAGGCGGCGGCGAGGAGAGAGATTTTGGGATGGGGGACCTGAGAATGTGTTTTCAAAAAATTTTGAAATCTGAATGTGATTTGGGGTTTTTATCGATTGAGAGAGAGAGAGAGGTCTGACATAGTCAGTAGCATGTGAGCTACTCCCACTTTTTATTTGAGTGGATCCACCCTCCTGTTAACATGAGATTTTGGGTATTCCACTAGGTAAATACACTATCTTAAAAGATCCTATTTGTAACTTACCCTACTTAAAATCATCAACTTATGTCTCATTACATTTTTTATTAAATTCTTGTCCTAAAAATTCATGGCAAGCTTATGAGAGGAGGAAATCCGAAAAGAAACATATTGTGTTGAGTCAGCATCAAACGTGACAATAGATGGATATGTCGTGAACTAAAATCAACCCCTATGAAATAGTAATGTAATGCCCAACCATACCAACATTATTATCATTTAAAAAATATAAAATAAAAATAGTGTACAAACTTTGGAGTCCGTTTGGATCAAAGAATATGTGTTTTGATTTGAAATCACAAATTGAGTGGATTTGAAATAATTTCCTATATTTACATTTTAAAACCATTCTTCAATCCAAACACGACTTTAAAACCCATTGGGTGTGTATATATCTGACTTTGGGCTTCCATGGAGGTGTTCATCCCACTCCCCCTCAGTTTATTCCAAACTTCCATTCACACCTAATTCCAATCACCACATATTTCATCATTAGCCAACTGGAGCAACACCCACACATTCCTCTATCAAATGATACAAAAAACAAAAAACCCAAGAAATTCCATCAAGGTTGCATTTGACATTCAGGGATTTGAAAATGCTCAACAAAGTAACATGGTTTTGTTTAAAGTGGAGGATAAGAGCATTTAAGATCAAACAATAACACTTTCTCAAGGATAGAGTCATAATAACATGGAAGTTCTTGTTCAAATAAATTTGATATTCATATGAACAATTATGTCCGGAATATCTAGGACTGCTGATATTTACACACTCTTAGATTAAGGTTGTGTAGGAAAACCAGAAACTTCCAGAAGCTATACGTATTACTTGGGAAATCACTTATAGCAAAGTAGCAGTTTAATGGGTCACAGAGTTACTTCCAACAAGTCAGACTATGATACAGAAACAAACTAAAGAATGTAGGAATATTTAAAGGATGTGTAGTACTCACCAACTGAAAGCTGTTAGATGGAGTTAAAAGAACTAGCTCCAGTTTTATCGATAAACACAGGATAACCATCCTTCCAAATGGGGTTCTCTAGTTCCCACCAATCAATTTCCTCCCTGAACAACATAAGCGATATATAATTAACATTTCTTGACTCAAAGTCTAAATTTATGGTCAACCTAGAACTAGAGTATTATGATATTAACTGCCCTGGAGTATTAAACTCACATTAGAGCATGGCGTTAACTGCCATACCAGGACAATGAATAATTGATGCATCACGAAGAAGTATAAATTTCCTGAACGTATAAGGATATTTTTATAGGTACCTGCAGTATTTTTACCATGAACTATAAAATTCTCCAAACTCTGAGTAATATCAACCCTCCCTTGTGCACGAGAGGCTTGAATCATTGTAGCAAATGTTATATCATCTGGTTTACATCCATTTCCCTCCATTTGCGCATATAACTCCATCATTTTTTCCATATCACCAGCTTTTCCGTAGGCATTGATTATACAGTTGAAAAAAGGTGTATCCAGTACCACATCAGAATTTGCCACTTGCCTTAAAACTGAACCTACTTTACCCAAAAGCCCTGCTTTACCATATGAAGATACAAGAGAACTGTATGTAATAGAATTAGGTTTCACACCTTGATGTTTCATTTCCAGGAAGATTTCATCCATCTTTTTAATATCTCCAGCCTTTCCATATACCTCAATGATTATATTATAGGTCACTACCGTAGGGGAAAAGAATCTTTTCGTCATAAAATCCATAACACATGCCATTTTCTGGTACAGGCCAGAATTCCCATAAGTTCTGATCAGGATATTATACGTCACTATATCAGGATTTAATCCCATTAGCTGAAACTCATCAAACCACTTCTCCATTTCCTTAATCCTTCCACATCCCCCATAGGCCCCAATAACAGAGTTAAAGGTAAAGTTATCCGGACAACAGTTGCCACTTTGAACCATGTCAGTTAATGAGTCCTCCATCAATTCAAAACGCTTAGCTTTCCCATATCCATCAATTAGAATATTATATGTGACAGTATTACATTCAACTCCGGACTCCAACATGTCCTTTAGAATTAGCCCAATTACATCAAATAGGTGCTGCTTAATGCAACATTTGATAAGGGTAGAGTAAGTGAAAACATCTGGTTGGCAATTGATGACAGACTTCATATCTTGAACAAGCCTAAATGCTTTTTCAAACTGACTGTTGAGGGCATAGGCACCCACTAGTGCAGTGTACACATCGATGGTAGGCTGAAGGCCATCTAACAACATTGTCTCAAAAAGCAAGCTAGCCTCATTTGGCTGGTTGCATTTGCCAAGCATCACTAAGAGCTTTACATATGTCTGACATCTTGGCTCATACCAATGCTGCTTACGTAGAAGACCAAATATCTACAAAGAGGATGAATCATTCTTTCATCAAAGAAATAGACAACATCACCGATGTCTTTATATAAAGGCTAACTTAGCTTTGAAAAGTTTGGCTATATTTAATAGCTAATTGATTGAGATAATATACATTCCATCAAACTCATGAAAGCAGCTCTACAAATAAATGGAAAAAGAGCCTCTACTATC
This sequence comes from Prunella vulgaris, assembly GCA_026898435.1. Lineage (NCBI taxonomy): Eukaryota > Viridiplantae > Streptophyta > Magnoliopsida > Lamiales > Lamiaceae > Prunella > Prunella vulgaris. The sequence goes on from JAPKLY010000420.1 coordinate 84,407, forward strand.
AGCTGATTATCTATATCAAAGTACAACAGCAAAAACAAACAATTTTAGCAACACATTATAAAATCCCAGTTGCAATACACCAGAAAAAAATTCACAACAAAGAGACTCAAATCATTTCTACTTTCTTGGCATGTACTTCCAACGTATATGCAACAGCGCTTATGTCTGAAGGAACCGCGTACTTCACATTTCACAAAATTGAAATTATTTAAAACATTAGAAATACGAAAACATATTCCCAAATATGTCAAAGAGGGCAATGAAAAACCAAAAAGAAAAAGTGAAAAAATATATAGGTTTCTACCTTAAGTGCAGACTCCCAGCGATTTTGCTTAATTGCATCATTTAGAGCTTCAAACACAGCCTTAGGCCAGAGATTAGTGTACTTCGAAGAGTTGGACTTTCTCTCAATGGCTTTAATGGCAGAATCCGTTCTCAGGATTCTCGAGAGGTCTTTCTCGGAGAATTTGCGAAACTGGAGGGACTGTTGCTGATAATTGCCATCAGATTTAGGGTTTTTCTTGGATAATGATTTTACTTTGAAGGAGGGGATGCGGAGCTTATCTGCATTGAGGAGGTGATTGAGCTCCATTTTCACAGGTTTTATTTCCCAATTAGCCCTGTATCAGAAAATGGATGTAGTAGTAACTGAGTAGGATTAGTTTCAACAGAAAAATTAATACTTGATCCTTGAATTCTTAAATTAAAAAAAAAATATTATTGAAAAATTATAATTTTATTCTTTAAACAAAAAACACCCTTATTTTATTATTGTCAAACCTTGCTCTCTCATACTTCATGTAATTTAAATCTATTTTTAAATAATATCATTTATTTTTATTGAAAAATTATAGTAATACATCAAGTTTCTTATGATGTTCCTATTTTTTAAAGTAAAATTTAATGGATCAAAATGGAGTATAATAATTTGCACGCTAATTTTAGGTAGAAGGGAACTGAATCTACTAATTGCTTTTATAGAGAATAGTATATACTCCCTCCGTCCCAAAACTACTTTCACACTTTCTTTATTTGGACGTCCCAAATCTACTTTCACACACCTAAAAAAGAAACTTTTTACGTTCACAAAAGTCAACAAAATCCACTTTTTCTAATTTTATTATTTAACTTTACACTCACATACTCATCTTTTCTTAATTTTCGTGCCCAGGACTACTATGAAAGTAGTTCTGGGACGGAGGGAGTATGAAATTGTTTCACTTCAAATGAACATACTAGGGGTGTAAATGAGTCGAGTCGAGCCAAGTAGTGCTGAGCTCGAACTCGATCGAGCTTGATTTTTTTAGCTCGAGCTCGACTCGGCTAAGAACTCGACAAACTCGAGTTCGGCTCGACTCGACTCGATAATTTTATTATTTTAATAAAATAAAATATTAAATATAATTTAACTCTTTTTTGTCTAAATTTCAAGCTCGGCTCGACTCGAGCTCGATAACTTTATTTATATATAAAAAATTAATGAAAAAATATTAAATATTGTTCAAGTTCGATTAGGCTCGCGAGCCTCTCGAGACGAGTATTTATAAACTCGAACTCGAGAACTACTCGAGCTCGACTCGATTTGGTTCGAGTCGATTTCGATCTTTTTACGAGTCGAGCACGAGTAGATTGCGAGTGGGCTTGACTCATTTACACCCCTAGAACATACAACTGAAATTAATAGAATTATAGAAATCATGACTTTCGATCTATGTTTACCTTCTGTTTTTTTCCCTTGTCTCCACTTTTCGATGGAACTCTCTAATATTTATTCAAAAATCACTTGTTTTAATTAATTATTTAATTCAATAATAAAAACTTTTCCTTAAATATTAATAGTCTAGATAAATTATAATTACTACGGTGTCTGTGGAAACACCAATATGCGTGGAAACAAGCTCATCGCTTCAGTTTGACTTGAATCACTACATTGCGCACTTGTGAGTTTGCTAAAAAAATTTGGCCAAGCAAAATGATGCATTGCATTTGCACCTAAAATCTTTTTATATTTCATTACAACATAATTCAATCTAAGCCTAAATATTATGAGAAAATAGCTGCCACAGTCAAACACAAATCACAAAGAAAGCAACAGCGATTACATCCATAAAAAAATTTCAGCAGCCAAGCTAATTTCTCAATGAAATAACACTTCGTTTGTACCTGGAACTTAAGAGTCCGTTTGATTCTGCATCATCTCGCACAGCGATGCAACTGCAAGCATGTTTCCCAAGTTCAACTTTAGTAGAAAAATCCAAATTAAGAAAAGGACTACGAAAAATAGCAGGAAAATTACAGTACAGGATACGATACCTTGGAGGAGAATCCTATTGAAGAGCGAGACCCAGAAATATCCTGCATTCAGAGCAAGAGCATTGCATATAATGTTAATCAGATGATACTTTGGGGAGAGGCTGAGATTTCATGCAATAGGAAGTAAGACAAATTTGTAAGCAATGTTTTGGGGCTGTCAGAATTCAGAAGCCTGGCTTAAGTATTTTGTTCTTTAATTCTCGAACTTAATCTCAAATTTGGGTTTGTCCGACAAATATTGCGAACATATACTTCATACATCTACATATACACACTCGTATATACTGATTTCATTCACTTGATAGACCTGGGCAAAGGATATGGGCCCTAAATAAAAAAACAGCAACCGACTAATTTATCCAAAAGGGTGGATAAATTGCCGACTAATCTTTGAATCAAAGTTCAGATTTCACAGGTTAGTCAATGTTATCACACAAGGACTTGAGAAACTCGCATTTTACCTCTAATTCGTTTGATGGTGCTGCTACCATATGACTATACCTAAAGTGATCGGAATCCTAGATGTGCTTGTGCAGCGAATTTACATTTCGTAGTTGCAAAAATTTAACCTAGAAATAAAGAACTAATGAAGTAAATAGGATACGAGTAGAAATGATAAAAGTACCTGCCAAAGATTAAAAGACTGCAAGGCCGGGGCAAAGAGTTTCCACTTTTCGACCGGCGCAATTCTCGTGGAGGAAGACGGCGGCGATGGAGTTGAAAAAGAGAGACGCATTTTGAAGATAAAATGTTTTGAATTAATTTATAAATATAATAATTTTTTAAATTATTTTGTGCATATCCCAAATTAAAAGTGTAGAATTTTATACGTAAATGTGCTTGCAAAAAAGATAAATTACCTAATAATAATTTTAAATTCTATATTATAAAAAAGTGAATTCAATCAAAATAAATCACCCTATCATCTATTTCTGAATCTACGAAATCCTACGTGGCTTAATACAATGCTTACTACCTACTTTTCTAATTTTTTCATAATATTGTATTTTTTAAAATAAAATATAAATAACTGATTACTTCTTTATCCATTTTTTAATTTTAAATTTTTAAAATAAAATATAAATAACCGTTTTCAGTTTCAACATATTCATATTACAATGTTTTATATAATTTTTAATATTTTATAAAAAAACTTAATTTAAACTAATATATAATTTTTTTTAATCCCACGTATTTGCGGGGTTATGTACTAGTTTTGAATAATTCAAAAACAGGCATTAGGTAAAGAAGTTAGTTTTTTTGAAATAAAACTGATTCTACTTATCAGGAGTTTGCAGATAATCACTAAAAATCATTACTAATATATAAAAAAACACATAAAACATAATTCTCATTCTTTTCATAAGGAAAATACATGTATTAGTTAAATAAAATATTAATCAAAACATCAGATTCCTCTGAAGAATAATACAATATCCAAAGATAACACCTGATCACAAGAGAAATTTATACTAACTCCACAAAATAAAACAAACACCTACATAATACATTTCTGCACTAATACAACCTTGTTGGGACAAAACACAGGGAGAAGATATGGCAATAAAAGCAATTCAAGATTGCATCTCCAAGGCTGGGACAAGATCCGGTATATAACCGTGTACTCTGAGTCGGTAGATGCACGTGTGAGAAGGAGCCCCATGGTTGGAAGTGAAATCAAGTCGAATGGTGTCCACAAGATTAGATGCAGATGAGTCCACCTTAAAAGTTTGAGCATTGCTCTTCTCGAGGTCGTATGTGAACTCAGTCAAAAGAAGCATCTTGCTAGGAACCGTTTCTGTATCGGTTGAATCCTGTCCTTGCAGCCATCCCGTCACTCTGCAGTGCTTGGGAGCACTCGACCTATCGTATGCCACACTCTGTTCATAGTAGAATAGATAAAGAAAATGTAAGTAGTGAAGATGGATTTGATACAAAATTAGCAGCTTAGCACCAGAAAAGGTCCCTTCTAAATACATCTCATCCAGGGTCTTTAAATGCTCTACAACTGTGACAGAGAACACAGTGGTGAAAAGTACAAACTTTTTCTCTCAGGTTTTTTCAGTTTAAAATTGGCCAAGTTTGCAACAGAAAACCACATTAAAAATTTTAAACAAGATATAAATACATAATTTGTAATGTTTATAATCTGCAAAGAATCTAAATACAGGAACTGAAGAAAGTAACTAAATCGAGCTACTAAAGCGGAATGGACATAGTTATACTCCATATGCACCACTAAGATAGACTTGGAGAACTTTTCACACAGATTAAGAACGCATATTTAATGTGTTCCTTTTACCACTGCAATGCCTACTTTAACCTTTAGTATACCAAAATTTCCACTATGTTTTAAATGAACATAAGTGTGTTAAATAGGGATATTTTGGTCTGATAAGAATAGTAAATGCTTTCGATAAGTAAAGTGGACTATAGTTTTGGGCTGATGAAATTAGAAAGGAAGTTTATCTTAGCAGTACAGAGGGAGTAGTAAACAGACGTTAGTTTGATATAATGCTTAGGATCTTAAATACTATAAATTGCTGAAGAAAAGGGACCAGCAGCTGCAAACAGATATGACAAACTAGCCTCTGCATCTCTTCTCGACTCTCTATCCTATTGAACACAGACAGTTATTTACATAATCAAGCATCAGCAGATAGGTCGAGTGTTCCAACCAGGTACTTAAAATTAATGTACACCAACTGTCAAGGTGTAAATTGCTTAGAAGGTAAACAAGATGATTCACATCCCTCTCACTTAATAAGACTAGGCTTTTCTTGTAATAAAACCAAGAAGCATATTCACTGGTTTTTTTAACTCACCAAAAACTATAGAGCTGTTATCCTCCACCTAGTATATTTTTTAGTGGTTTAAAGCAAGTGTTGTACACCAATCACAAAAGGCATTGGTGTAAATCATGACTAGTCCCAAAAGAACACGAGTCTAAAATTATTAGTACACAACAAAATATATTTGTAATTAGCATGCACTTTTCGATACATCTATATGTTTTCTAGAGCATCAACAGCAGCATACACAAATTAACTAATCCTCAAGTTAAGGGAAGGAAAATGTAGTTTTTTTACATGGCTAGCGAGAGTATATGTGTATCATATTCTATGTCACTGTTCTCTAAAATAATATCACATAGACTAAACATCTTTTAATAAGAAACCTCAAGTACGGAGTACCTAAAAGCTACCAAGTCAAACAGATATCCACTACCATCTGGCAACATTAGCACTTCATTGCCTTGCAGTAAAGCTACAGCAGAGTGAATGATCCACAAATTTGCACGTCTAATTATCAAAAGTCCTGGATATACTACATTATATTATATACTAATAGAAGTTGGTAGCCGCATCAAAAGAATGTGAGATTGACAAAACAGCACTAGATGCAAGCATGTAACCCCAGGTACAAGAACAAGTCATTTTTCCTGTCATGAGGGAGGGGGATGCAATTTCATTCACTGTTGTTTTTGACAAAGGTCTATTAAAAGATTTTTAGCTACTGTTTTGAATTCAATTTTGTTTTCATTTAAACCTCAATAAAAGTGCAAATATTAAGCAAGAAAAGAAGAATTGTAAGGTTATAACAGCATGCATCAGAATCCATTTCTTAGGTCCATTAAAAGTTTCCTCTTGGGTCCAGTGATAAGTGATAACCTTAGGCATTGCCAATAGTTACAATGAAAGCCAATTTCTACAATGAAAGCCTACAAGTGAAAGGATCACAAAGATGAATATTGCAGAAGCCATGTAACAACACAGTGCCTTATATAGAATGCACAAGTAGCTGCATTCACCATGCACACCAAAGAAAGTAGAATCCAAATGAACAGAGGCCACTTTTATCAACCTTATTCTACAGTTCCATCTGAGATATTAAAACTTTATAACACAGCATGATACAAGAGAAGACCAATTATATCCATATCAAATACCAAGACTTTAAGAGGTTTTATGCGTCATAAATTCTTGAATCATGGCATGACTCGGTCAGTATACAAGAGAACATGACAACAAAAGAAGATCCACAAATTAAACACCAATTAGTAAACATGCCAATCCATTCAATGTTCATTCAAATCTAACCCCCACAATAAACAGCACAAGATAACATAAAATAGGAAGATGAGTAATCAGGGATTACCTTAGCAACGTGTTCAAGAGTCACAGCTTCGGGTACGATGGCAGCCCTTAGCCTGATCTCAACAAAACCAGATCTCCCATTTAGAGGAAAACAATGGCCAGGCTCTCCAAAGCTTGGGCTAATCATCCTCTCTGCTTCATCACTAACTGATTTTCGACTCAACATCCTTTTGGCACTCAGTAGTCTCACACCACCAAATGGTTCTGAATGCCTAAGCACCCTCCCTCCCCCAGATGCCAATGCGTAATCTACCATACCCAACCCATCCGCCGCATGTTTCTCAATTTCCTTCAAGACGATTTCCTCTGCATAATCCTTTATCTGATCCATACTAATCTCAAGACCATCGTCATGGCTGTCTTTCCTAGCTTTCTTGAATTCTTCAAAGAATTCATTGAACTCCTCCTTGCTTAGCAAACTCTTACTTCCAAAGCCATCCATAAAATTCTCAAAAGCATCACTCCTCGCGTCCAAAGCCTTCAACTTCAAATCAACTTCGTCCCCTTTCTTTTCCATCTTTTCATCGAACTCTTTCCTCACCGAACTAATCCCATCTTCGAATTTTTTATCTATTGCATTCACTTGAACTTGCATCGCCTTGACAGTCGTTTTAACAAACTTCTCCACATCGGACAACTTCCCTTCAAAATCCCCAGAAATTATCGACATATCCCCCATGTCACGGCCGGAATTCATCACCATCCACCGAAGCATCTGCACAAAACCCAATAAAACCACTATCAACGCTAAGTTCTTGGTAAGAACGCTGACGACAGTGAGCCAGCGTGGCTTCGATTGCTTTCGGGCCGGGCCAGACTTTTTTGAGGGGATTTGGGATGGGGACTTCCTCGCATCCCTCAAAATCGCTGCGGCAGTGTCGCCGGCAGTGAGCCGAGCGTCTCTGTTATCAGCATCGGCGGTGGCAGCGGCGGCGGCTAAATCTGACCCGCCGCTAGCAAGACTCTTCTCGACGGCTCGTCGGCGAGTGGTGGGCCCTTGATGAGCGGTGATAGACACGGTAGACGCGGACATTTGAGCGATATCGAATCGAATCTAATGCTTTTGAGAAGTAATCTCAATGAAATTGTTGTAAATTGTTCAAACCCTATTACAAAAGAAGAGGGAAAATGGAACTGAAAAACTTCAGATTAGAGGAGAGAGAGAGAGAGATTTCTTGATTAATTGAATTTTGAAATGAAGGAAGCGTCTCTTCGGAATATTAAATATGGAACGGTTCCAAAATTTGAATTAATATCTTTTCTGATCTATTATTATTTCTAACGAATAAAAAGCAATTGACTTTTTTTCCATAATTGTTGTTATTAGTTATTACTATTAAAATTACTCATGTTAATGACTTGAAATGAATAAAATATATTTATCCAATTACAATGTCTCTTTTAAATAGAATGAGAGAAATTATTCAGTGAGGGGCGCTTGGTATAAAATTACTCAATGGGAATGGGAGTGTGAATATATATAGTAATTATAGTAGATAATGATACCAAAATATTGATTTTCCTCCTAAATAGGATAATCATTACCCCCATTTGATTACCATCATCTCATCATATAATCATCCTCCTCAATCATTCCCCCTATAACAATCAACAACATGTATACTTATTCCAAAATTGGAGCACAATATTAATGATGTAACCACCATTAAAATAAACTCTTATTGAACAAATGTAAGGGTAAAGAAGGAAAATAAAATTTCATTCACATTACCATTGAGAAATTTGAAACATGTTTTAGTATAAATTTATTTATATTTTCAATATTTTCTTATTCCTCATCACACCACTTACACTATATTTATTGTGGGAATACTATTTTTCCTAATGTGTGTGTTCAACCAAACAAAAGTAAATAAAAGAGAAAAATTATAATCTTCAATGTACCACAATAAATTTTACAAAATCCAAAAATAGAAGTAAAGTACTCTCATTAGATAATTTTTATTTCAAAATACTTCTTAGTTCATTAGTCCAAAAAAAATAACACAATTTTTAAAAAGACAAACTTCTTCCTATAAAATTTATTATGGATCGATAAGATTTCTTTTAGAAAATAATTAATACTCACTTAGTTCTAAAATTACTTTCACATTTTTTTTATTTGAACGTCTCAACTCTACTTTCACATATTTAATAAAAATATTTATACACCCATAAAAGTCAATAAAATATATTTTTTTATTTAATGTTACACTCACATACTATTTTTTCTTGGTTCACATGCCCAGAATTACTTTGGACCGACGGAGTATTGTTTGAAGTTAAACCATGAAATTAGTTTAAGTGCTTACGTATGATTGATGTTACGTCAACACAAATGGACTCAACATCAATACTTCTTGTGAACTCCTACTACATTTTATTTTATAGTTTTGGTCAACAACATTATTATAATTTATTTAGCATTATTATAACATTTAGATTTTCTTTTACATTTCATTTAGAACTAATTAGAATATATATTTCTGGTAATCACCACATGATGCACTTCAAAATCAAATGAACAGAGCACACAAATCTCAGATGTGATAGAGCAGTCAGCAGGGGGTGCAAAACGGTTGCCATTATCACACCAAGCAAGAGGACATGAGATTCCAACTAATTTTCATGTGAGAAGGCATCTGCGCGACGAAACGGATGAGATCTTGTTCCGAATCATGCTCATGATTTGCACGATGCTGTTGCTTGTGGAGCTCGATAAACTTTGCAATGTTTGGCAATACCATCTCCCTGCAATGCAAATGCAAAAGAGGAACTTTAGCCAAGACACTACCTTTATGGACATCCAACCCCTCGGGTCTCGTCATTTTATAAGCTTCTCCGGTTGTTGGATCAAAATCGACTCTAGGCATTTGCTTCCATTTGTTATGGACAAACCAGCCATAGCTGTAATCGCCCACTATTGGCGTGCCAAGAGCTTCTGCACAATGAACTCGGAGCTGCATATACAAAATTTGAAGTCACTACTAGTCCATAGAGTTGAAAATAAAGGCGATCAATTTCAAACCCGTGTATAGTTTGCACCCCAAAATGGGCTAGTGTGGGGTTTTGAGGGGAAATTTCGCTCACTTTTATGTATAAACTATAAAGTGAAGAAATGGGTTGGGTTTATGTATGGCCACTTCAATGACTTTTTGTGTAAAATTATGAATATTGTGATGGTGTAATTAGTGGAGGGTTAATGTGCATTTAGGGGCATCGGAATAAGAAAGTGTGCAAATAATCACAGAATGAAGAGAGTACTGTATGAAGCTATTTTGAAGCAGTTGTGTAGTTTAATTGACGTGTGTATTGGGACAGATCAAACATCATCACTTTCACAAAACCTGATGTTTACAGCTGGTTTGAGGACACAATTCAATCCATGAACATCCATTGATCGTCGGGCCAAGGACACGATATTTGGTAATCGCCTCTTGTGAAGCTTCCAAGCCCGAATTATGAGCTAGAATGACCTTTTCAGTTTTCCCATCATTAAGAAGAACCTGCAATCAGCAATATCTAGTAAGTATGCCATGATAAAATATTCAGGACATATTAAGCTTAAATTGGAGAAATACCTTTTTGAGTGGCGCACTTATTAAGCCTTCTTTTTGCTTGGGTGAACCTATTACCAGTGCCCAATATCTCTGATAAGTTGCACCGCACGCATGATTCCAGCCCTAAAAACACCCAAAATGAAGAAAAGAAGTTGTCGGTAAGAGAACCAGCAGTTTGCTTATCAAATAATGAAAGCTCTAAATTTAAGTACCCGAGACAAGGATTTCTTCATCTTATTACCAAACAACCACTGGAGATGGGAAATGCTTTCTTCAGTTCTTCCCATTATGAGAAGGCCACTACTCTCTCTGTCAAAACGATGCACCTTGAAATGGAAATGACAGAAAACACAAAGGTTAAAAGTGAATGCACATATGTATTTCACGCAAACAGATTTTTTTTTTAAACAAAGCAAGAAAAACCAAACTGATAAAATTTAGAAGTAACTTACCAACTTAGGACCCTCAGCATAGTCATATGATAATGCTGCAGCTGCCAAGGCATCCAAGCTATTGTGAACCGGCACAATCCCCTATTTTACATACAATGAATTAGCAACTCAAAAATGCAAGAGCATGCATAACACCATTTGCAACGCAGATTATTTAGACATATGCTAATGATGCTAACCTTTACAGGGAATTTGGGAGGTTTGTTCAACACTAGTAAAGCGGAGTCCTAAAATTGCAGCAACAAGAAAAGATTAGTTGATTAGAAACACAATCATCTATTTTGACCATGAGATTGTAAATTTGTAACTGTAAAATTGACCAAGAGAAAAAACTAGTTTATAAAATAGGTTCATCCATCATTAAAAAAATATATAAAAAACTAGTTTATATATATATATATATATATATATAAATAAATAAATTGCTAGTTCTAAATTAACAAGCTCACCTTGTACTTCACGAGTCTCCTCAAGTATGCAATCTCATCAGCATTTGGGTTCAGTGTTCCACTTGGTATAATATCATACCTCTTGGAAATTTTACTTTCTGCAACAGATACTGGGACATAAACTCTGGCACCTACCTCCATTTCGTCACTAGGTCTAATCTGCATTATAGTTCAAGTTATAAAAAATGTAGCTTAAGTATCACTAAGAGCTCGAACCCAAGGCAGTAAGAAATCCAACTCTGGCTCTCTGCTTGAAGCATAATAACCTTCCTCATGGCCACTGTTTGTCGTTCGCCAGATCCTGGCAGACCACTTGCATTGAGACGTTCAATCTGGACCTGTTCCCGGAGAAGAATTATTAATCACAATATTCTTCGCACATAAAAGAAACTTTTATTGCCCCAGTGCAGTAATAAACTAAGGTTAGGCAAGTGAAAAGACACATATTCACATCATTAAGGAGAGGATTTTTCAGATTCACAAAAAGCTACAAGCTCCAACAACTTGTAATTTGCATTTTGCTTTCCAATATTTTAAATGGCTACTTAAAACCATAACGAAAATGGACCAAGCTAGGGTCCTTTTTCTTACATATAGTCCCACTACCAAAAGTTATGCATAAATATCAGTAATTACAAAGGACTGATGTTTTCCAAGAATATAACTTCATTTAAAAAAAAAAAAAAAAAGTGAATGAGCAAGACATTAACTGAGCATGTGCCTTACAAGAAAACATAAAACACAGCAAAAGATATGGAATACATACTAGACCCTTATTGAAATGCTTCTGAATGGCTGGTGGAGGGGCATCCTCAAAGTAATATTTGAGCCAGCTAATGGCGGTGACACGTACAGCTGAGGTTGATTTTCTTCCAGGCAAAGGGTGTCCCGGGAAAGGAGGCAAAGACAGCAGCTGGCACGGTTTTGGACCCTCTTTTGGGCGGCCCAAATGCACTATGTTATTTGATACTCGTATTACAGGGGGCGAAGCAGGTGGTGGTGGGCATAACTTTGACCATGGTTTATGACGCACTGCCAAAATGGCTTCATGATTGAGGAGCCTCTTCCGCATATATCTGGAGGATGGAATTTCCGTTCAAAACTTGAAAAGCAATACTATTAGTAGTAGTCCAAAGTACATGATTGAAACTTCATCTTACAGGGGATGATATCAGTTGTAAAAAAAATTCCCAGTATTGATGTTTATAACTTCAATAAAACTAGTGCACTTTGCACATACCCCAAAAAAAAATGTTTTTGCCATCACTAACTCAGTATCGACATGATCTTCCATCAATAATACTTAATGTTACAAATTTTGCACAAATTTTCAATCTTATTTATGATTTATATCATTTAAAACAACACATTATTTGATCTTGATCGGCATGTGGCATTTTCATCAATCTTTAAATGTTTCCACTGCACAAGTTTTCAAGTATTAGTTATGTTTTAAAACATTCAAACATAACTAACATGGTTTGTTTTTAACAAAGTGAAAAGGTCGTCCTCATACCATGTCTAAGCACGTCAGACACTGAAACAGTGTAGCCAATTTTCATTTGTGTTCTACTGATTAAGAAATAAGTATGTTACAACATTATAATATAAAATTATGAATTTCGTTAAAAATTTAAGAAACTAGAACATAAAAGCGAATCATGATGTTTGTACTATGATTTTTCTTGCAACACTAACAGAAACAAACAAGAGATGAGAAACTTTACACCGACCTGAATATTATCGTGCAAGTGTTATTCTGCTGAATTCATATATTTCACAAACACATTTAACTCTTATGACATCCTCTTCCATGAAGAATGCCATACAACTCCAGACACTTCAATCTGCCAAATTGTAAAGATAATCCTCGCTTTAAGACAGTAAATTCTTTCAATTACAAATCAAAAACTTTTCTAGAACAATATAATGAAGAACTGAGAGTTTTGCTAGACATATCACTGTAGAGATGTAAACCAGCCGAATACCATCAGGCTCGAGCTTGATTCAACTCTAGTATATTTGGTTCGAATATAGTTCGAGTCCGGCTGGCCAAAAGCTTATTCGTGAAGTAAATGAGCCTAGTTCAAGCTCAACTCGAAAAAGCTCATTAACAAATTAAACAAACTCAGTTCAAGCTCAAGCTCGTTAATGAGTTAAACAAGCTGGTCAAGCTCACTTAAAAAAGTTAACAAACACATAAAAATATCCACACTTCAATTTCTACTTACTCCTAGAACAAAAAGAACTCCAAACTTTATGTTACAACAAGCTGAAAGATTTATAATTCTAAGCATAAACACCTTCAAGAAAGCAAATATCCAAACAAGAATATGAAAATATAAATCACATTTCTCACCTTATTCTCTATTTTCTAGTGCAATCACAAGTTGGACACTTTAAAATTAAGCTCAGAAAATGGAAATATAAAACGTGACACAGAATGATTAGCTGAAATTTTGAGAAAGGATACAAAAGATATTCCATAACTGAACTAGATATATGGAAGAACATAGTAAAATCTTACATTCATCATTCCTGACAAAATAGACAAAAGCACAAACGAGCTGTATTTAACCTTCATGCTCACATCGCATTTAAGCACAGATGTTGTAAACGCAGAATTATGTACAATTAAATATAGCTATGTTACAATTTCAAACAGGTGCCAAACAAGCACTTGCAATCATCTGCGGAAAGCAAACAGCTATGGGAGTAGCAGTAATAGAACAATGCTTCAACAGAAGTTTTCTAATTAACTCAACAGGCATAACTTTTTTGGCATTTGCTTTATAACACTTAAATTCGCACTTGTATAATTTCTTGATACTAATTACCTTGAGAACGCTACCGGAATAGACACGCCGTAATCTGGGAGACGCGGACTGCCACCGCAATTTGATGACGCTGCCACCTTCACGACGGCGCCGGGAGGATCAGACAGGGGAGGCAGACGGAGACGGAACAATAGGCTTTCTGTTTTATTCTTCACGACGGCGCCGGTGAATTCAATTTCTCACGTAAATGGATTTCAATTTGGGCCAAGTAATTGGACTTCTAGGTGCCTGAAAACTGATGAAGTTTTTTAGCCCAAATTTGACAATACAATAACCAATGAATACATTATCTTTTGTTCGAAAAAAAAAATTCAAAATATTTTTACTTTATTTATTCTTTTCGGAACATAGTGAAAATTTAAAGAAAAAAAAATTATTTTCCCAAAAACTTTTAAAATTTTCTAGAAAAATAGTCAAAAAAAATTGTGGGTAGTATTTTTAATATTTTGTGTAATGCAAATAATGTGGGCCTTTATGCTTCAAGTTTTTATCTCAAAATGGCCTCATATAATTGATTTTGATCCTCCAAATGGTCACATTAATTATGTGGATATTCCCCATCACTGCACTCTTCAGTTCACCACCATAAATGTTCAATTTATCACACGTACTTTTCCAAAAATACTCAAGACTTCTCAAGTGAAAATTATTTGTGTAACTTCGCCCTCTTTAACAAACATTTGTAAATTATTCGAAATTTTTTAATGAATATTTGTCAAATATTTGCAAATTTTGAATGAACATTTGACAAATGTCCCACCAATTAGAGCTGAACATATGTATATGAAAAAACACGAAATAAAAGACGCAAAACCTATTTGGACAACATTATATTCCTTGCTACTATAATATGTATAATACTAAAAAAATACTAATTTACTTAAAAACTAACAAATACACTCAAACAAACACAAAAATTCTTCAAAAAAATTAGTAAAAAAAAATAATGCGAACACTTCCATGTATATATGAAGAATTATTATCATTTTGTGTCAAAAGCATATGAGCATATGATGTTCAAAATTTTTGTCCAGATTAAGTAAATGGTATTCGATTTATTCCCCCAAAATGAGCAAATGGAATGATTCTAGGTATAAATAAGGTGGGGGGGGGGGTTGAACTGGTCTGTTTACAATTTAGAAAAATATACTTAAAAGTTAATTCTATCTTTTAAAAATGGGGAATCAAGGGGGTGAGTACTCAAAAGGGGGAGAGGGAATATCTATGCCCTAATTATATGGACCCGGATATTTGATCTTCCTTGATTCACTAGTTTACCATTTTAAATTTTTGCTCGAAAATTTTACTAAACAAATGCCTTTTGTATGAAAAAAAATACATTCAATTTTTAGGCCCTAATTATATGGACCCGGATATTTGATCTTCCTTGATTCACTAGTTTACCATTCTAAATTTTTGGTCGAAAGCTTTACTAAACAAATGCCTTTTGTTTGAAAAAAAAAATACATTCAATTTTTAGGGTAATTTGTGAGTGGTGAATAGAGTAGAGCAATGCATAACTCTTTTTCAAAAAATATTCAGGGGATCAAGAACACTCCAACTTTACTATATGGTCAATCATCTATAAGTTATAACACAATTGCACTCGTAGGAATTCTCCAAATCTCTCTCTAAGAAATCTAACTTTGCAATTAAAAAATCCAATGCATTATTGAAAGGAAAAAGATACATCAATTTATATTATTTTCCTATGCGATCAAACCCAAGTATCAATTCGATAGTTCTAACTGATTTAGTTAATCAATTAAACATTTAATCAATCCAGCTTGCACGTGTTAGCCTTCATAACTAATGGTTATTGGCGTGAAAACGATTCTACTTAAGTTCGGTTCACAACTTGAATTGGATCGATCTTCAAATCAGACGACTCAGATCCGGTAATCTTAAATCAAAAGACTTTAACCTTCATGTCAGCTGACTTAGTAAGTGACCTCTACATCAGGAGAGCTTCTTATTAGTTGACTTCACACAAAACAAATGATCTTCATACCATTCTCCACAACCACTAATATTAATCCATTTGATCACTGAGAATACATATATTATAATTACTTTCACAGATAGGACTGATTATATTCAACAATTATAAATGAATTATCGTAATTATTTAGTATAAATAATTTAACTATTAATAAAAATATATTAAATGTACAGTCACTTGATACATATAAGAACTCGATTTTCATTAAAGGATCTAAAAGAAAAGGTTGGTTTTTACTGTTTACAAATAAGAGTGGAAATGCATATAAAGTGTATAACTATCCTTTTCAAATTCATTTATATACATACATAGAAATTAAACCAGTTATCCTTTTAATCATTGGAAGCACGTGACATGGAAAACACGAAATGATTGCGCTACACAATTTTGCAGAGGGTTAGTCTCTTCTTACCATATTCACTGTGCAACTCGAGTGTATTTTTAAAAAATTATATTATTTATTATTGAAAAATTACATAAATTATTACTAAAAAATTATATTATTAAAAATATATTTTTAATGATAATATGTGTAATTTTTTATTATTAGTATTTTGTGTAACTTTTTAAAAATAAATTTAAATTACACGGTACAGCTGATGTATATATACAAGTCTAAGCTCTCTCTTTATTTTCCAAAAACATTAGAGTTGCTCAGGTTTGGTCCTAGTATCGCGTTAATTGGACTCAACCGCAAACTAAAAATTGCAATATTAAACATCAAGGAATTAATATTATTTTATAAATAATACTCCGATCCCTCGGTCTCAAATTAATTTACATTCATAATAGTACACATGATTTAAAAAATAAATAAATACATGAATAAAAAATATATAAAATTTTATGAGCGTTCACGCAAATCGATTTTACTTTTTTTAGTAGTGTGCAAATAATTATAAAACAGCCTAAAATAAAAGGTGTGCAAATTAATTTAGGACGAAATGAATATTAATTATTTGTATTTAATAATATCATTAAATAATACTTCATTCGTCTTTCTGCACATGTGTTTTGAGATTTTGAGACATATTAAAAGAAAGAAAGATAAAGTATAGATAAAATTACGGGTCTAGTAAGGCTCGTTTCTATAATAAAATGATGTTTGTAAGAGCAAAGATAAAATGATAATTTAAATTAAAAAAAGAATGGGCATGCACTTAAAGAACACATAAATAAAACTAATGAGCATATTTTTGTGGAAGAGAAAGAGTAATAGTTACTTTTGTTAAATATTGAGTGTTATTATTAAATATTAATACGTTGTTTCTAGTAAGTAGTATTTTTTTAATTGTGTGTAAATGGTACACGCAAGTGGAACTCAAGTTGCAAATGTTGTGTTGGTCAAGTTTGAAAATATCGTTAAATTTAAAAAATAAAGTAAAAATTTATACAATAATAAATCTTTAAACATAAACTTAATAAAAAATTTGAACAAATTTTATATTTTTTTATAAACTAACATAAAATATACTAATATTTTTTTGGTTTCTTTCCAGTTTTACCAATATTAGATTCATTTGTAGAAGAAACTAATCGATATTGATATTGCAATCAATATTTATCGTCATTTTTTATGGATATTGCGAAAATATCATTATTATCCAGTATTCATAATGGTTACCACAAAAAAAAAAAATAGATTCACCGCGGATATATGGGAAAAATATCAAGATATTTTCATTGTTGGTGTTGGGAAAGCTATTGAAAAAACTTTTAGGGATTAAAGATTTGTAAGTCCCATGTTAAGCAATTCTTATAATCAAATGTTCATGTGGCTAATAATCTTATGAAACTACTCAAACAATAATCTAAGGGCTCATTTGGTTCGTAAGATAAAAGTATCTATCCGTCAAAATCATGCATGTTTTTTGCGGATAGATATTTTTATCTTACGAACCAAACATACCCTAAGATGATGAATTGGATGTTATATTGTGAATTCTAGAGAGAAAATAGAGAGAGAAATATTGTAGTGAGTTCTTTGTATTAAGAAATTCAGATCCCTTACAAAATGGGGTATTTCCCCTATTTATACCCTTGTAAGGGTGAGGTGGCACGTTTTTAAGCTACTTGGCCTCTGATGGTGACAAGTGTCCTCCACTTGTCACCATTCAGGCTACTTGCTCCACTAACCCTAACCTAACCGACCTATACATTCCATATAGGTTCTTCGACACATATATGTCTACATTACCGGGAATCATCCGACGGGTAGAAGGGCGAGCAGTCTGGCAAGCAACTTGGACTTGGCCTCGTGGGCTTGTTGCCTCGCCATCTCTGAGCTGGACGAGCAAGGTGGCGAGCAGTCTGGCGAGCAACTTGGACTTGGCCACGTGGGCTTGTTGCCTCGCCATCTCTGAGCTGGACGAGCAAGGTGGCGAGCAGTCTGGCGAGCAACTTGGACTTGGCCACTTGGGCTTGTTGCCTCGCCATCTCTGAGCTGGACGAGCAAGGTGGCATGCAGTCTGGCGAGCAACTTGGACTTGACCACGTGGGCTTGTTGCCTCGCCATCTCTGAGCTGGACGAGCAAGGTGACGAGCAGCCTGGCGAGCAACTTGGACTTGGCCACGTGGGCTTGTTGCCTCGCCATCTCTGAGCTGGACGAGCAAGGTGGCGAGCAGCCTGGCGAGCAACTTGGACTTGGCCACGTGGGCTTGTTGCCTCGCCATCTCTGAGCTGGACGAGCAAGGTGGCGAGCAGCCTGGCGAGCAACTTGGACTTGGTTTAAATTCCTTTTATCAACATTTGCCCCCCAGCGCATGCTTCAATTTGATTCTTTATATTGAAGGATGCGCTGGAGTTGTAGTTGTGCAACTGAGGGATGATGGAGGGACTCTGAGAATAATGGCGAGTAAGTGCAGCGAGTAGCTTTAAGTTGACCTCATGGGCTTGTTGGCTCGATGCACTCTTGCTCACCTATAATCTTGTCAGAATCAAGATTTTCTTTAATCTTCAATGTTTCATTACCTTGCAAGGTGATGAGCATGTAGCTTTGGTGATATGCATCTCATTCCTGCTCGTTCCTAGCTCGCCTCTTGTTGGCCTCTTGTAGGTCACCTTGGTGGCCAGCTCCCCATCGAGGCGGTCCTCTTGTGGGATTCATGTTTGCCACTTGGTCGTACCTCGTGACACTGATTTGGCCCATACCCACTGGGTTAGGAGTAGATGCCTGGTGGTATGGAGTGGTACTTTGGGCGAGCTAGGTGGGTATGCCGGTGGGAGAGCCAAGTGGGCATGCTGGTGGGCAAGCTACTCTGCCTTGATCATTTTTTTTAACCTTGTTTGTTCCAATTGTTGTGTTTGTCTCTTTGTTGTGAATTTTCAATTATGCTTGCGCTACTGTCTTCTGTTTGCCCGTTTTTTCTTTCTATGGTGCTTATTGGTTCGTCTTACGTTACTTTCAACCGCGAACTTGCACTTAAAATTATTTTTGGGCATTTGGGTTCCTTTGGAACACTTTGCCTTCGGCGTCTGTTCTTTGAGGAACTTTGCCTTAATATTCATTAATGTGGGGCACTAGGTTATTTGTGTTCCTTTAGTAGGGTACACTTTTTAACCTTAGTTTTTCATAGCTTCGCACTGGGCTTTGACAGTAGCATCTTGAGATCTGTTTCTCTTGTATTGAATCACATTTAGACTGTGGGTGATATGGAGTCGAGTAGTGTTTTCTTGATATTCCATGAGGTGCAAAAATCTCTTAATTTGCTTTCGTCAAACTGTCGTCCATTGTCTATGCGATTGAGTGTGGTAGGCCAAACCTGCAGATCAGGTTTTGATGGCATCTTTTCGTAATGTTGGACGATAGTACCCTTGTCTGATAGCCTTGTACACCAAGGCTTGCCCCCAGAATTGCCTCCACACATTCTAACACTTTTTGTCCTTCTTTTGGGGAGAGGCATTTGAGTAGGGGTAGAGAGATTCCCATTTTATATAGTTTTCCACCAACTATTGTATACCTTGCAGCTTGTTTGGCAAATCGTCGTGCCTCCCAGGGATCTTTTGACTGGTCTCAATTGGTTAGGTATTTTCTGATGGGTGTCCTGCAGTCCTCCACTACTTGTTGGTTATCTGCTGCATGTTGCCCCCCATTCAACGTTTGATTTATGCAATCAAACGTTGAAGGATTTTCTATCTTTGTGACGGAAACTTCTGTAATACTTGCTTCTCAGGTACTTGTTGCTAATCGAGCCAACGCATCAGTCATGTCTTTCCATCATGGGCCCGAGTTGGGTCCTTCTAAGTCGAAGTTGACCTCTATCTACGTTGGCTCGTACCCTTGTTGTGGCTCCAAGTCCCCTTGTTCGCATGGTGGGTTTTCTTATCTTGGGGTTGCACCACCTTCACTCTCAACCGATGTGATGGGTGTGTCACCACTTGCTCCTGTGTCTACCTCTATGGGGTTTTTTTGTTGTTGGCCCTGCTGGGGTGTCTGATATCTATTGAAATGATGTCCAGTATGCTGGGCTCATCAGGATGTAATTGTATTTGTATCTCTTTCTCATACATTAACACTTGGGTTACATGTTTTTTTTTATCATTAATAGACATTCTCGTGCCTTCTTTTGATCGTCTTTAATTGTTCCTGCACCTTGGTGTTCATGATATTGACTTTGATGACTAATGAGTCATTGTGGGGTGTGAGGATTCCCTCTAGGTCTGCTTGTGAAAACGTCGAATCTATTGTTGGCTTGGTGGGCACCTCGATCCTGACCCGTCTCTTGTACCTGGTTGATTGCCCGGATTTTGTCCTTTTTCTATCTCCTTGATGGTGGTGGGCATCTGTAAACCGTACCCCCAGCGGGACCCATCTCCTCGAGTACCAAGATTTCTCTGTTTAGTTCTTAATAAGGTGGTGGTGCTGGAGGTCCCCTTTTGACCAGTCTGTTGGGCCTCTTCTCTTCTTCATCACTGTCTCCATCATTTGAATCTTCTTATCTAGGTTACCTTTGTCTTTTTACCAGTGCTTTCTTTACATCGGCCTTCGTACCTAACTCCTTCTGCAGTGCCTCTTGCATGGCCACATATACCCCAGCTTTATGTCTGAATTCCGCATACGTGCTGGGGCATGAAAAATGCATTTCCTTCCAGAGTTCTGTCCCTTTCTTCATCCCGGCCATCACAGCGACAATCTTGGTGTCCTCACTGACGGACTCTCCCTCCAGGAGGATCTTGTCGAACCTCTCGAGGTATTGTTGGTTCGTTTCTTCCACAGTTGGCGTAATGTTAGCCAGCCTATGCTTCTGCGTTTGGTAAGTGCCGAATCCCGAGAAATGGGACAAGAATTCCCTAGTGAGTTGCCCGAACGACTGAATTGATCCTGGTGTAAGGGCCGAAAACCATCTGTGGGCTCGGTCCCCCAAGGTCAGGAGAAAGTTTCTACATAATGTTGCGTCCGATGCCCCCATCGATATCATGTAATCAACATACTTTGATATGTGGACCTTGGGGTCAGATTCTCCTTCATACAACATCACAGATGGGAACTGGATCTTTTTCTGTATCGGGATTGTGATGATGGCTGTGGATAACGGTGAGGTTGGTAGGGATGTGAAAGTTTCTATATTTTCCTTGTTAGCCACTTGCTCACGCAAGTCCTCAACCACCTTTTCAATTTCTCGATCTCCACAAGCGATGACCCCTAGGACGATCCCCTTCATCGAGGCTGTTCTGGGCGCTCTGCATATCGGTGTGCTGCCCCCAGCAGTCCTTCACTTTGGGCAATCTCCCTCTGTGGTCGCTGTAGGTTGTTTGCTCCCTTCAGGCCCAACCTCTCTGATGCCCGCCTCCTCAGCCGATCCTGGATGGGCTTACATTGGTGTCTTACGTCCGACTCACAGGGTTCTTGATGTTGCGAGTACCCGGACCTACCACCCTCGGAATGATGGCTTGGTTCATCGTGTCTGTCACTCTGTGACCCTTCTTGATGCCTAGGCTGCTCGGCTGGTCGCCCAGCTGGTCGCTCACTTGGTCGCCCAGCTGGTCGCCCATCTGTTCGACCCTCTGGTCGCCGGTCTGATAGCCTAGGCTGTGGTCCTAGGCGATCGCACATCATCTGTTTGCCCTTTGAATTTTCTGGGGCAACCCGTCCACTACTGGCATCTTCCTTTTGTGTGTGGTAACTCATCCTTGTGTCATGTCTCGTCTCCGTAGGGGCCGCTTGAATCATTGGCGGACTAGTCACCATCGTTTGCTGCCTTTGTATTTGCTTCAGCATGGTCATTGCCCTTTCAATGTCCTCAGGGGTCTTGACCATAGACTCTATGATGGCTTCAATTTGTGGCACGATCGGGGCTGCTAGTAGTGTCGGGACTCGAGCTAGTTCGGTCTGTTGGCATCCGCTCGTCCTCTTTCCTTTCCACCTCCTGCTTGTTGAGGTGGTGTGTGATTCATCGTGGGAACTCTCACAGGTGTGTCTTGTCATTGTCTCGTAGATTATGTGTCGGAGATATTTTTTGAAGAATCAATTTCTGGGTTTTTCTCCTTAAAGATTTGATGAACACCTTCAAACCTTCAAAGGTTTCTTTCAAACTTTAATCGATCGCAAGTTCGAGCCCTTCCTCTAGCGCCAAATTTTTGAGCAATTCTTATAATCAAATGTTCATGTGGCTAATAATCTTATGGAACTACTCAAACAATAATCTAAGATGATGAATTGGATGTTATATTGTGAATTCTAGAGAGAAAATAGAGAGAGAAATATTGTAAATGGGTTCTTTGTATTAAGAAATTAAGATCCCTTACAAAATGGGGTATTTTCCCTATTTATACCCTTGTAAGGGTGAGGTGGCACGTTTTTAAGCTGCTTGGCCTCTGATGGTGACAAGTGTCCTCTATTTGTCACCATTCATGCTACTTGCTCCACTAACCCTAACCTAACCGATCTATACATTCCATATAGGTTCTTCGACACCTATATGTCTACATTCCCAGGAATCATCCGATGGGTAGAAGGGCGAGCAGCCTGGCGAGCAACTTGGACTTGGCCTCGTGGGCTTGCTGCCTCGCCATCTCTGAGCTGGACGAGCAAGGTGGCGAGCAACTTGGACTTGGCCACGTGGGCTTGTTGCCTCGCCATCTCTGAGCTGGACGAGCAAGGTGGCGAGCAACTTGGACTTGGCCACGTGGGCTTGTTACCTCGCCATCTCTGAGCTGGACGAGCAAGGTGGCGTGCAGCCTGGCGAGCAACTTGGACTTGACCACGTGGACTTATTGTCTCGCCATCTCTGAGCTGGACGAGCAAGGTGGCAAGCAACTTGGACTTGGCCACGTGGGCTTGTTGCCTCGCCATCTCTGAGCTGGACGAGCAAGGTGGCGAGCAGCGTGACGAGCAACTTGGACTTGGCCACATGGGCTTGTTGCCTCGCTGGACGAGCAAGGTGGCGAGCAGCCTGGCGAGCAACTTGGACTTGGCCACGTGGGCTTGTTGCCTCGCTATCTCTAAGCTAGACGAGCAAGGTGACGAGCAACTTGGACTTGGTTTAAATTCCTTTTATCAACATCCCATAACTTATCTTCATTTGAATTTGGTCCATACAAATTACACCTTTTAATATTGGTCATGTAAATTTTAAAAAATTATGATTTTGATCGTTTTACAAACTTATAGGACCAAAATAAATACACACTTTTCAGCATAACTAGTTTATATTTTTAAGTATAAATAATTTTAACTGTTTAATAAGTGCATTGTATGTCAGTTGCAGATGAGACATTTTTCTTCATTCTCTCTTAATTGCCGCTAGTAACATTTTGTACTTACTCATAATTGTTGTTGCAAATAGAGTTCGTCCTATTCCACGGGGCTTAAGCCTGGAATGATAAAATTGTTGGAAATATTTAATTAAGTGCACAAGAGATTTACTTAATTGTTTATATCATATTTACAGTATCTCACATGAGTTTATACACTTCTTTAATTTGGATGTCCCTCGCAAATTTATACACTAATAAAAAACAAAATATCAATTTGTGTGCACACTCACAAAATTATACACATATTTACCTATATGTCACTATTTTATAATAAATATATTTTTCTTAAAAATGTATATCCCCTAGGGTGTAATTTCTTCAGGATGGAGAGAGTATGTTAATATGCGGTGTATATAAATCAATAAAGAAAACATGTATGAACACGATGTTATTTTTACTAGTAGACAACGGTTATTACCCGCTGTTAAAAAGGTTAAAAATTCACTTTTATACATGGTGATATTAAAAGGGGGCACCGAATGGCAGCGGTGTAAAACTGCTATTATATATTTCTTTAACATCGATTTTTGACCGTTGTACTGTTGTAGTATATTAAAAACCACTATTATAAATTCTTAATTGTTCACCTTAACGATTTTTTCCTAGATATAAGAACGAATATTTACCGCTATTAAAAGTACAAACCATAGCGGGCAATACCCGCTGTCGTATGTTAAATACTATTATAAATTATTAATTTTAAAATCTACTACATCTGTTTTACTGCAGCTAGAAGACCGGATATTAACCGCTGTTAAAAGTACATATCATAGCCGGTAATACCCGCTTTCATTAAGCTCAATTTTTTTACAATATTTATAGTGATTTTATAATTTTTTTAGAAAAATCTGCAATACTATTTTCATATTTTAATTAAAATAAAAAAAATTAATATAAATAACATCAAATTGCACCTTTGAAAGGTGAGTAATGGTAATCAAAGTCATAGTGTGTGTTTGGAATGACTCTACTATGACTTTGATTCCTAAAAACTAAGGAATCTATCATAATTCAGCTATTTGATAATTATGACTTTCATTCCATACCTATTTCATTCATTGCAATTATACCAAACACTCCCTAAATTTGTCATAGTGAAACTCAAGTTCACAGTAAATTTCGATTTATTAATTATCACTGTCATGTTTATATAATATTATTATATATATATATTATCATTGTTATGTTATATATTATTTCACTTAAAAAATCAAATATATTTAATAATAATAATATATATGCATAATAATAATATGAGTTAATATGAAGTCGAATATAAATATTGACGTAATCATCAATAAAATATATTGCGAGAGAACGAAACAAAACTGCAGCAGCCAATCAAGACTATGACTCTCCCAGGGAGAATAAGGAGGGTTGATGAAGACGTGAAGTCAGTCAAATTGTCGACTCACTTTATCCTTCAACCTCATATTATAATTTAATCAATTTAATGTGATTTAGAAAATATTAATTCTGATCGATATCTTGATATTATGAATTTAAATTTATTTGATGTTTTTTAATATGATTTATTTTTATTTTTTTGACAATTTTACAAGAAAAATGCATATTTTAAATATTTTACAAGAGCAAAGTATAGAGTTATTTCATTAAAGATAAAAATTTGTGTGAACCCGAGTTCACATGAGCTCAATTTTATAATATACTAATATCATGTGAATAGACAATCGCTGTCATAAAATTTAAAAAAAATAAAAATTCTTCCATCATTAAAACATCAACATTTTATCTTTTATCAGCCTAATTAAAAAAATACTTTTATACAAATCTATTCTGATTAACTTTTTGAAAGATGAAGCATGAAAGATAAAAATATAAAGAGTGAATTCATAAGTGACGAATTAGACATAAATTTTAAATTAATTTAAATGACGACGGCATGTTTATTTTAATTAAAATGAATTAACGACGTCTAGTTCATGTTGATTTGATTATCACAAAAACTTATATGAAACATTTCACACCGTGAAACGATACCATATTGTTAAATGGGTCATATCTATATATTCACCAGAATTCACGGCAATTTCTCATTTTGAATTAAGAAAAGAGAAGGTGACTTAAAAAAGAAAACAATGATTTCGGAATTAATTAACCAATTCATAGATGTTAAAGGCAAAAGAGGACCACATGTCCACACA
This sequence comes from Prunella vulgaris, assembly GCA_026898435.1. Classification (NCBI taxonomy): domain Eukaryota; kingdom Viridiplantae; phylum Streptophyta; class Magnoliopsida; order Lamiales; family Lamiaceae; genus Prunella; species Prunella vulgaris. Next base: position 110,098 of record JAPKLY010000420.1, read on the forward strand.
AACATCGTGGATCACGTAAACAAATAAAAGACTGTGAGGTGATTTATTAATTAATTCAGAATTTTTTTTTATATACATAATTTTTTTATTGTTATTTAATTAGAGAATATATTATAAATAATAAAAATAAATAAATAAGAAATTAATTTTAAATAAGAAATATATTTTATCCTATAGTAACACATGTTTGCCCAAATAGTAAAATAAATTGGGGAGCAAATATATGTTACTATTATAGTAAATGTGTATTACAATCTTATAAAAAGTTGTTATTTTGCATATATTTATTTGTTTTTATAGAATAAATAGTTTTTAACATAATATAAGAGAAAAACCATGTGTATTACTATAAGAAAACATATTGGTTTTCATAAATATTTATTTATTTGTATAGAAATAATTATTTTTTATATAATAACACATATAAAATAATAAAAAAATGTATTAATATATGAATCAATATACCTAGATTTAAAAGAACTATGCTTAAATTAAAAAACACATACTCATTCTTATAAAAGTACATTTTCTCTTACAGTAACACGTATTTGCCCATATTATAACACACATTTGCACATATTGTAACACAAATTGGGGGAGCAAATATATGTTACTATTAGAGCAAATTTGTGTTACAATCTTATAAAAAGTTGTTATTTTGCATATATTCATTTATTTTTATAGAATAAATAGTTTTTAACATAATATAAAAGAAAAATCATGTGTGTTACTATAAGAAAACATATATATTGGTTTTTCATAAATATTTATTTATTTGTATAGAAATAATTATTTTTTATATAATAACATATATAAAATAGTAAAAAAGTGTATTAATATATGAATCAATATACCTAGATTTAAAGGAATAGTGGTTAAATTAAAAAAGACATACTTATTCTTATAAAAGTACACTTTCTCTTATAGTAACACGTATTTGCCCATATTGTAACACACATTTGCCCATATTGTAACACAAATTGGGGGAGCAAATATATGTTACTATTAGAACAAATGTGTGTTACAATCTTAGCAAATGTGTGTTACAATTTTATGAAATGTTGTTCTTTATATATATATTCATTTATTTTTATATAATAAATAATTTTTCATATAACACAAAAGCAATATGTGTGTTACTATAAGAAAATATATTATTTTCTTATAAGTATTTATGAAAAAAATAATATTTTTTGTAGTAACACACATTTATTATTAGATTGTATGAAACAAATGAATATATGTTATTTCTATACAAAACAAATGAATATATGTAAAGAAAACAACATTTAATCTCATTGTAACACATATTTTGCTTATTAGTAACATGCATTTGGTCAAATAGTAACATATCTGGAAGCGAAAATAAGAAAATAAATTATTTTCTCATAAGTATTTATGAAAAAAATAATATTTTTTGTAGTAACACACATTTATTATTAAATTGTATGAAAAAATGTTATTTCTACAAAAACAAATGAATATATGTAGAGAAAACAACATTTAATCTAATTGTAACACACATTTTGTTTATTAGTAACATGCATTTGTCTAAATAGTAACATACCTGGGAGCGAAAAAATCTGGAATCATAGTTGCGAATTTTTTTTTTTAAAAAAAAGCCCAAATCCGACCCAACCCGATAGGATCCGCGAATTTTTTAAATTTACCCGTTTCACGGCGTGAAACGTTGCATATGAGTGTTCCTCTTTGATTATTATTCTTGAAATGCTTTAAATTTTATAATATGATTACGTCTATATATATAATAAGTAAGTTTTATTTGAGATTATCTCATGTTATGAAACTTGTACTTATTAATAAAAACTTATTATTTTTAAAAAATAATAAAGTTTTAATAAAAAGTAATTATCACTTTAAAAAAAAATATATCATTTTTATTATATTTTAAAAGTGATGACTTTTTATTAATTAGTGATATGCATCATATCATGAGACAATTAACTTGCTTCAAATTCCTCAATGGTAATGAGAATGAAATTTTATTTTTCATTCCTTCTTTACCCTTACATATTTTCAATAAAAGTTTATGTTTATGGTGGTTACGTCATTAATGTTGTACTCCAATTTTGGAATAAGTATACAAAAAATAAAGTTGTTGATTGTTGTAGGGGGAATTGATTGAGGAGGATGATTATAGTATGAGATGAGGGCAATCAAATGGAGGTAATGATTACCTTATTTAAGAGAAAAATCAATGTTTTGGTCTCATTACCTACTACAATTACTATATATATATCCCCACTTCCATTATCATTTTATACCAAGCGTCCCCTAAGTTTTCCTATATGTGTGTATTAATCCTATACAAAAACTTGTACTTCAAGCATTAACCTAAATCAAAACGGCTGATTAGTCAAAAGAAAGACCCCAAGAATTTATACTAGTTTCAAAGAATTTTAAATATTGAAGTATGGTGTAGCATTAGTAATAACAGTTAAGACCAAGGATATATGAGATCTATATATTTGAAATACTTCTAAAATCATTTATTTTAAAAATTATCTCTCACAATTTTAAAAATAAACAATTTTAAAAGTTATTTTTAAATAGTTACAAACGGATAAGAGTCTCAACTCTATCCTGAAATATCAGGAGAAGCAAATTGACCTCATCAAAACAGAATAAGATCTTGCCCATCTCATTATATATCGGTGGGACACTAACAAGATCTCGCGAAGCTTGCTGAACCTCGGCGAGCCCCAGAATGGACTTCGTCAGACCCCGACAACCTTCAGGAGTATCAAACCCAGAGAACCTCAAGTCACATCAAGCATAGTATGAAATGAGTCACTATCGGCATACAGATCACGTCCCATTGAGATATATCGTAGAGTATCAAATGTAGAGTAAGGTACTAAAAACCTAGTTTATACTATAGTTATTACTTCATCCATTCCAGAGGAATTTGCATACTTTCTTTTTTTGGACGTCTCACACAAATTTGCACACTGCTAAAAAAAGAAACATTGATTTATATACACTCACAAAATTTTACATATATTTACCCATATGTCACTACTTTATTTATATTTTTTTTAATGTGTCATTTTATATAGTGCAAATTCCTATGGGAAGATGACAAATCTAAGTATATTTAATTTTATAGGATCTTGTATGAAAAGACATATTAGTATTAATTTAATCAATTCAAATCATACGAGACTAAAGTTAGAGTTCAAATGGGTGTTGCAGTATTGTTTTCTAGTATTAGTTACTAGTTATTTATAGGTAGAAGAAATCAAATTGAGTTTCATGTCCGAAGTCTACATTGATCAGATCATCTTGTCTTATTAAAATAAAAGCAATCTATTATGTGAATGGATACCCACGTCAAATTTTATGGCGAAAAATAATTTATTCTATATATTTTGAGTTTTGATTGTAATAGCGATAAATAATATAAAATATTATATATAAATTAACAAATCAGTATATATGAATTATCACCACATGTAGCATGCCACAGTAAATGAACTAACACTATACAACAAAATATGTGATTTTACATGAATTGGAATACATTGTGCACGAAACTGTTACTGTCAGTATTATTCACATAATACCCACCCTAAAATTAAATATTTCGATTGTGTCAATATTAGTTACATACTAATTTCTATAATATACACCTGGAATAATATGTATATGATAATAAATTCAGGGCTCATTTGGTTCGTAAGATAAAAATATATATCCGTAAAAAAACATGCATGTTTTTTACGGATAGATACTTTTATCTTACCAATCAAATGAACCTTCAATGTACTGATCGTAAAATGGTTAATTACACGATTGTATCAATAAAATCATTTTCTGATTTTTCTTAATGATTCTAACCAAAAATATTTTTTTGGGCGCGTAATAAGAATTTGTGTTCTTAAATCATCTCAAAGGGGTTTGCTTTTATTGTTGAAATTCCATTTTCTTTATAATTCCTATCTTGTCTAGAATGGAAAACAAACAAGATAGAAAAACCTTAGAATTTATTATCAATTCAATCAAGGATGAACATAAAAAAATTAGAGAAAAATACAAATTGGTTCAACAAATTCGCACAAATTACAAAATAGTTTATGTGCAAAAAAAAAAAACACTTCTGTGCAAACACAAAAACACTTTTGTGCAAATTTTTATGAACCAATTTGTAAATATAGTGATTTTTTTGAACCAATATGTAAAGCACCAAAAAATTATTACTTGTCTGTATCTCTTATCAAAATTTTCAGGCTATTAAATGGTGAAATTCTAAGGAGGTGTTTGGTTCATGACTTTTGAGAGTGAGTAATGATAATCAAATTCATAATGTGTGTTTGGAATGACTCTACTGTGATTTTAATTCCCAAAAACTAAAGAATCAACTATAATTAGCTGAATTATAAGTTTCATTTCATATCAATCGTTCTCTAAATATTTGAACTATTTACAGTTCACTATACATTAAATTCGATGAGTCACTTTCAACGTTGATTAATTTCTTTGTTTTTTAGTCAGCAAATGAATTAATTATGACAAAACCCCGAATGAGACTGCAGGTTTCTTTCTCTAAAAAACTTACTCCCAGAGGTGTTTTCCCAGAGGTGTTTTGTGAGGTGTTGACACAATTTTTAAGAAAAAGTAGAATATTATGTAAAGTTATATTATTAAAATAATAAAATTAGTTGGATTGTGAGGATAAAGTTAAAGTAATAGTTTTTATTTATAAGGTGTGAAAACAATTGTGGAACGAACGAAAAAGAAAAGTGTGAAAATAATTATGGGACGGAGAGAGTAAATTTTAACTTTAATTAAGACTAGGATGCAGCAACAATAAATACCTAGATTTTATAGGTGATTAGTAATATCCTATATTTCCGGTCATGTCACTTAATTTGCACCTGTCGTGTCTCAATTCTTAAATTATATACTGAAATCAATAAAAATACTAATATTGTAAATTTCTTACGAAAAATTGATATATTTTAAATTTAAGAAAAGTACAAATAGTTCACAAAATTGATATTAATTATAAATTACTTCTGTTAAAAAAAAAATTCTATACATAAAAAGTTATAACCTTATATAAATATTATAAATTAATATATAAATATAATTATTTTTTTTAACCAATATGTAAATACTTAAAACATTGTCATCGTCCTTCCCAACTTACAACAGTTCACTTTCAATCGTGAGTACTTGTGTCTCCAGCATGAAGCATCCCCAATATGATTTTGACTAAAACCTTTCCCATTTTGGGCAACTTAGAACTCATTGTTTTTTCTTTTAAAGGAATTGATTTTTTTATAAATATGTAACCATGAAGGTATAATAGATTAATTTCTCATCTCTTTCACCAACACCAAACAAGAGAGTTGTAAATTACTCTAAATCATTTTGAAGAATATGGAGAGTACACAAAAGAGACAAATACTAACAATTTATACATTTCTATAATAAATAACACACATCACACTAAGGTGATTTTCACCATCTAAATGAATCAGAATCCATCTTAATCCAGCCTGTGTTTCAGCAGAAAGTCCTATAGGATCCAAAATCACCTGACATGCTACCAAATTTGAATCCTAAGCACCAGAACTCATTATAGGAGGGACACCACACAAAATGTAGACAATCTCACAATTAACAAAGTAGAAGAGAAAGAAAATTAAAACCTAAAAAAGATAACACTGCAAAAATTCAAGAACAAATATATATATATATATATATATATA
>JAPKLY010000420.1:115845-250716 GCA_026898435.1 Prunella vulgaris
ATATATATATATATATATATATATAATGGGTCATCCTACCAATTAACACTGTAACTAAACCACAGTCTAATGGAAAAATGTCCGAACCACCACAATATAAATTAAAATAGCATCACACGAATCAATAATAATATATTGTCTCGTAAATTGTGATTATCAATCTAATAGGACTCCTAATAATGATTTTCATATTGATTTATACATGCACCAAACTATGACTCATAGAATTAACAAAAACAAATTACAATTATATTTAATTTTATCGTGTTTTAATTGTTGTGTGTCATTTTATTAACGTATTTATAGAATTTGCACGTATTTTGTGACAGTTAATAATAAAATAAAATAATTTAATTTTTCTTAATTTTTTCGATCTGAAGAATTAAATTGAGATTGATATTTTTAAAAATAAAGGGGTTAGCATGTTATTGTATGCGATGATTCCTTGATCAATAAAGTTTGTTTTTTTTTTTTTTTACATTTTAATATTGTTTTGATTTGCCTTATAAGGTCATTCATATTTTTATTTAAAAAATAGTCTATATATTCTCTTTTTTCTTTGTTTATTATTATTGTTTCTTTTAGCAGTTTTTGTTTATTTTTCTCAAGTATCAGCATGTGATTAGGAGCGAAACCTACCCAATTGTCAGAGCAACTTTTGGTTGTACGCTTGTAGCAAAGGAATCCTTGTGTAATTAGGGTCCACTTGAAAGAATGAAAAAGGCTAATTATATATTGATTATTATCTTAGTTCAAAGGTGATGATGATGAGGAGGATTCAAAGAATTTTAATTACAAAATAAAAATATTTTATGGTGTAAAATATTAAATTTATAAAAAAAAAAATTAATGAAATATCTATACAAATTGGACTTATATACTTACAATTAAATGCATACAAATGAACGCAATTAAAATTTATCATAGTGTAAAATATTATATTGAATTTTTTTAAATAAATTAGTGAAATATCTATATAAATGAATTAGAAACAAAAATGAATTAATTTGATGAATTTAAAAAACGAACGTTACTCAATTCAGGTTTTTATACAATTAAATACATAAAAAAACTAGTGAATTAATTTTTTTAGTAGTGTAAAATATTAAATTTATAGAATTAAAAAATCATTTAAATATATATTAGAAATAAAAAGAAATTAATTTGATGAATTCTAAAAAAAAAGTGACTCAATTTAGAGTTATATACAATTAAATACATAAAATTTAGGGAAAAAACGTGTCACGTCATCATTACCGGTTGGGGTAATTTCAACTCTCGATTGTAGGACTAAAAACTCACTATTTTAAAATTTATAGGACGAAAATAAAAGTCTAAATATAATAGGACTAAAAACAAAATAAAAAAACTAAGGAACAAAAATCTTTATTTTTCAAAAAATTTAACAAATATCTACATCTTAATATTTTTATGCATTTATTTTGGATCGTAAGATCAATACACCTTTGTTGGTGCTTGCTCCATCGTTATTTTATTGGATAAGCCACATAGCATACAAAATATTTGTTCATTATATCAAAATTTTCATTAGGAATCATATCACTAGTTTGAATCAATAAAATTTATAATAATTATAACATAATATTATTAATCGAAACCTTTTATATTTCTATATATTTTAATATTCCTAATTGAATATAATTAATAAAATATTTAGAGTATATCTCTTATAAACTCGAGTTCACATGAACTCGTATTGTTATTAATAGTCACTATCACTATTATTCATGTATATTATCACTGTTATAAAAATATACTTATTTTCTTAAAGTGATAATGTATATTCATAACAGTGATAGAAAATAAATATAATAGTGATAATATATACACATAATCCGTGACAGAGCCAGACATTTTGGATAGGGGACCCGATTAATATTTCTATAAAGATGAAATAATGTTATGTTTATAAAAAAAGTCATTATAAATTTATCAAAACATTTAATTTTATTAATTTAAACTGAACAAATTAAGTTTTGTTATGATTTTGATTTTTTTTAATTGTTCCAACTATATAGGAGAGGTGAGATAGTGTTGAAACTGCAAAAATATTAATATCATTAAAAATTATTTTTCTTTCTTCAGTTAGAACGTAATCAAAATTTTAACTTCTAATTATTATATTGATTTGGAGGATAAATATTTTTAAAATTTTATTGAAATGTTATAGGCACTACATATTGTATACTTTATATAACATACTACTTGAAATTTTTTAATATTAAAATGTGTAATTTTATTAATAACTTTTTTGTGATAGAGAAAAATAGATAATAACATTAAATATTTTCATCATAAACTTATTAAAAAAATACAAAAAAGAAGAAGCATGAAACTAGAAAAGAAAAAGTTATATTATGCAAAAGGATTCAAACCCTTGCCTTTCAGAAGAGAGAAACTATCACACCCCAATAAGTCACACTTAAATAGTAGTAGATAAATTTGGAAAATATTATATGTATAGTAACAAAATTAAAACTTTTAGGGGGCCAGTGCTCCCCCTATCCCCAATGTAGCTCCATTATTGTACATAATGATGAAAATTGAAAATTCAAATTCACCGTAAACTCAAATTTATACAAATTTTTATCAAAAATTTATCATAAACTACTCTCACAAAACTTTTCCCAAATTCACTGGTTATCAATAGCAATAAAAGAGCTCTCTTTATATTTGTATAGTTTATCGAATTATTTTCTTTTCTTTCATTTAATTCTCACTTGATGCAATTGACAGCGTGCATATCAGCATGTGACTAAAAGCAAGCCCTACCAAAATGATAAAAATAAATAATTTTTTTTTGGATCGCAGCATGTATATATTTGAGTAGATTTTTTGTGCACCAGTTATATCGTATAACTTAAGTGTACTTTTAAAAAGTTAAATCATTTATTACTGAAATATTACATAAAGTATTACTGAAAAATCACACTATGAAAAATACATTTTTCCATTAATAACATATGTAACTTTTCAATAGTATTTTGTGTAACTTTTAAAAATTGAACTTGAGTTGCACGGTGCACCCGGTGCATACAAGATTAATCATATATTATATATAAAAGTGATACTCCTTCCATTCATTATTTATTTTTAAATTTATTTTGATAATTTTTTTAATGAAAATTAACACTTTCTCAGTGCACCAATTTTTTAAGCACAAAAAAGGTGATACTTCCCCTACCCTCCAGTTTTTGGGCAAAAAAAACTTAAAAATTTAAAGAAATTTTTTGGAGACAAAACTTAAAAGAGTACTTCACTGAAAAAATAGATAAATTCTTAGTATTTTGAAATTGGTGATTAATAAAGTAAGGGATCATTTGGTTCGTAAGATAAAAATATATATCCGTAAAAAATATGTGTGTTTTTTACGGATATATATTTTTATCTCACGAACCAAATGAGCCCTAAGGGAGTAAGGGTAGATAAAAGTAAGAAATTTTACTAATTTATGTTTATCTTAAAAGTGTTGGATTTATTTATTCTATTTAAAAAATGTGCAAAATTTCACCGTTGCACAAAATATTTCATGAAATTATTTCACAAATATTTTGATTTTAAAAAATTGGAGTAAGCGAGGTAATGATTTCAGCATTCGTCTATAATACAGATATGTACAATTAAAATTCTAAATAATATATTTAGAGACAAATCAATTAAAGTAACATTCTCAACCAAACGGTGTCGTTTTTCATTTAAGAAAATGACGAGGTATTGTTTTGTGACTCATTTGAATATATAAATGGTCAATAAAATTTATATGAGACAGGTAATAATATGAGATCTTTCATTTATTAATAAAACAAATTATTTTTATAAAATAATAATTTTTAAATAAAAAATAATAATCACTTTTATTATATCAGAAATTATTATTATTTTCTCTGAATTTTTTTTATCACATTATAAAAATGACAAATTTTTATTAATTAGTGCAAGTTTGATGATATGAAACGATTTTATACAAGACTTATTCATAATATATATATATATATATTTATTTATTTTCATAAAATCCAATGCACTTATATCAATGTTTTTCTTCAAAATATTACCAATACCATATAGTAATACTGTATTGATTTCACTTCAGATCAAAATTCAATCTAAATTTCCAAATTAAACACATACATTTAGGTGGTGTTTGATTTTAGTTTTAAAAATTAAATTTTAATTTTAAAATCTAAATATTATTGTACTTTGATATTTAAATATTGGATTTTCACATTCTCTTTTACAAAAAATATATAAACACTTTAATCATTATACAATGATTTCAGTTACTATAATCGCTCTTCCACAATAATATATAATTATTAATTTTACATGAAATTAAAGTCTACAATATTTAAATCTCAAAATTAACATACCCCAAATTTTAAAATCCTGATTTAAATATCCACTACATTTTATGATTTAAATTTTAAAATCGTCCAAATCCTCAATCAAACATCCCTTATTGTTCACTAAGGGGGATGTATTCGTTTAAGATTTCGTGGGATTTTAAAGGACTTTTTTCTTATAAAAAAGTCTGTTGGTATTCAATCAGGATTTTAAAGGATTTAAAAATAATCCATTGATATTCAATCAGTATTTTAAAAGACTTAAAAACAATCCACTGATATTCAATCAGGATTTTAAAAGACTTAAAAACAATCCACTGGTATTAAAAAATATAAGGATTTTAAAGGATTGTTGGGTTTGATGGATTTTGATGGATTCTTTAGTGTATTTTATAAATACCAACAATCTCATCAAAACCTCTAGGATTTCGGTGGACTTTTTTAATTAATGATTTTATTTATCCCCAAATTGATTTATATATAATTATTTATTTTTAAGACCTAAAATAGTTTTAACCTTATAATTTCATCTCTACATTTATAACATCAACGATAAAATAATTACAGTGACGAAGAGTAATATAATATTATATATACATATATACTAGAATAAATAAAAATAATTAATAATTAATCATTAAATAGTATTAAAAAACGATATTGTTCATTCTAACTTATATACAAGATAAATCTTTATTTTTATATAGTATTATTATAATACTAATATCATATATTACATATGTCATTAGGTAATATTTTTATATTGATAATATTTTTTTACGGTATTTGAGTTTTGTTATATTTTACTTTGGTTGCTTTGATTATTCAATTTCGATACTTTTTTATATTGATAATATTAGCATGTGCAGCTCTACATAACTTTATTCGCAAAGAATGTCATTCTGATGAATTTCCAATTGAATCGGTGGACGAACCTTCATCTTCAACATTACCAGTTAATGAAGACCGTGATTTTGAGCCTATCATTCAAACTCAAGAGCAAGAACGAAATGACGCTAATGTTTGGAGGACTAGTATAGCTATGAATATGTGGAGTAATGCTATTTAAAAGGATATGATATTATGATTTTTTTTGTCTTTAACTTTTTTTTTTTTTTTTTAATTTGAAGGTATGAAAAATTTTGAATTTTTATTGTATGTCACAAATCCATGAAATTCTGCAAAGTCTACAAAGTCCTATAGAATCCATTAAAATCCTTATTTTAAAAGTCTTACAAAATCCTGCAAAATCTTAAAAGTCACCAAAATCCTACAAAATCTTTAAAATCTGCAGGATTTTTTTCAGCTAAAAAAGTCTTTTAAAATCCTAATCCAATACACCCCCCTAAGACTTTCAATTCATAAAAAATTTAATATTATGATTTTTCTGTACATCTAAATTTCAAAACAAACTTATTGAACTTGAAATCTAGCTATAAAAATTAAATGCTACTCCAGCGAATTTAAAATATGATTATTATATACATAAAATTCGATTATTATTAACACTTAAGTGAAAATACATGTATATATTGTATAGTTATCATTTTCAATTTTATTTTTATACATATTTTACAATACAGCCAGCTTATTTTGATAAAAAATAATAATAACTAATTTCAATAATTCAAAACAACCATATTTCACTAAAAAAGCCAACAAATTTCGATGCCAATGAAATTTAGAAGCAAATACCCGAACATGCAAGTTCCCATGTATTGGGATTTGCACAAATAACTTTGTGCATATATCTTAGTGTTTTTTTTTTTTTTGCAAATTTTTTTATTTCTACAATATTTACCCTACCCTATTCTACCAAAATATGAAAACAAACACATATTTTTAAGGGTAAAGATGTTTGTCCATAATGTGTACGTCCATAATCTTTAATTAAATAAAAATTAATTAATTAATTCCATTAATAATCATGTCTTTAGTGGCGCCCATGATTCCCGCCTAATTATGTTTAAGGCGGACTAATTCCCTCCATCCCAATTATGGCGGGTTAATTCCCTCCAACAAATTTTTATTTTTCCAATGTCATTATAATTAAATTTCTCGTAATCTGCATGCAACATCATCATTAACTTTTAACTTTGTTCAATATATCTTAATTTATTAATTAATCTAAAGGTAACTTGCAATGTTCACAATTTTAAGTTCCTAAGTATTTAATCATTAATCGTAAACCCTAAACTAAACCCTAAATTTCTTCATTAAACAATTTACGTCCACATCATTATTAAATTTTCTTCATACTTGCATGAACCATAAACCCTAAATTTCTTCACTAAATCATCTTACCTTTGTTATTCATGGATGGTGAAATTAATGATCGAATCCGTGAATTGTTTGGTGAATACTCCATGTATGATGAATCTTCTGATATACCAAATTTGAAATCACGGAGGAAATTCCTTCAAATCCAAATTGGGTGAATGAAAGACGTCTCATTTCATTGTATTAAATAATTTTCAAAATATTTTGGAGAGTTTGAAAATTTGGATAATATAAATTTGTGTTATCCGAAATATTCGTATAAATCAAATCTATATTCTAGATAAATTCGTAGATAATTATGGTATAAAAAATTTATCATATATTTTAAATCCCAACTTCTAGATAAATTCGTAAATAATTGATGAACAAGCATTTTGAATATATGATAAAATGAACAAGCATTTTGAATATATGATAAAATTGTTACGTAATTAATTTTGATTTAAAAAATTATAGTTTGACATATTTTTTAAATTTTAATTTTGACTTATTCCAAAAATTTATTTTGGTTTAAATTATCTCGAGTGGTTTAAAATTACTAATTATTGATTTAAAATTACTTTAATTTTAAAATTTTAAAATTTTTGTTTTATTTTTCCGCAATTTTCTTTTTTAAATTTGTGTGAAGACTCTGTTATTACCTGAATTATTTCGTATGTGGCTTGGATCGGATAACAATAAGAGTAAAGAATACTCGAATAATCGTGCAAAAATATAAATAACGCCGAGATTTGCCCAGGTCTTATATTGCAAGAGCTGGGACTTAAGTAAAGTCTATTGATTGTGTAAAGGTTCGAATCTTTACAATGGTGGCCTTAAAACCATATTTATAGAGTATTCTAGATAAGACACGTGCATCAATTACTCTGTGCTAGTCAGCAAAACCGTTACAAAAGTTATTATGGAAAGTCTTCCATAATAAATGTCAGTTTCCATGTGTGGCCTCTGATCGGCGCTAATTATGCTGCACATTTGGCGTAATTGCTGTAATTACTCTCGGTGTATTGACTTTGAGTATGCTCGTGCTCGTTGACATGTACTTTGCTTGTGCTCATCGATATGTACCTTGCTCGTGCTCGTCGACATGTACCTTGCCCGTGCTCGCAGACATGTTCCTTGCTGGTGCTCGTCGACATGTACCTTGCCCGTGCTCGCAGACATGTTCCTTGCAATATTGAGTTTGTGCCTCATATAATAATTTATGAGCCTGAGCCCATATTATTAAATTATTGCTGCCACAACAGACTCGATAACACACTACTTAGTAACTGTACTAATTATTGGTTTAAAATTACTATAATTTTGAAAATTCAAAATTTTTTGTTTTTTTTTTCTCGGCTGTTTGTTTTTTAAGTTTTTGTTGAGATTGCATAACCCACCACTTTAACAACTGTAAGTATATTTATTTTAAAAAATTATAATTTTGATATATTATTTAAATCATGCTTTATCCAAATATTTTATTTATTTATTTTTTCCTACCTATTACTTTAATTTGAATTTGTATTTTGGGTGGATGATTTAGCTTTTTAATGTGATTGTGAAATTATATATAATTTACTGAAAATAATGTAAGAATTATTTACTATAGATAATTTTTTAGAGTAGATATCTCAAGTAGTTTAAAATTACTGTAATTTTAAAATTTTATTTTATTTTTAGCAGTTTTTTTTTTTAAAGTTTACGTGGAGAATCAATAACCCACCACTTTAGCAACCGTACTAATTATTGGTTTAAAATTACTGTATGTTTTGAAAATTCAATTTTTTTTTTCAGCCTTTTTCATTTTTTTAGTTTTTGTGGAGATTACATAACCCACCACTTTAAAAACCGTAAATATATTTAGTGTGATTTTTTTTTAAAATTTGATATATTATTAAAATCATGCTTATGTGGAGACTCCATAACCCACCACTTTAGCAACTATATTAATTATTGGGTAATTTTATTTAGTTTAAAAAATTATAATTCTGATATATTATTAAAATCATGTTTTAAGATTAAGATATTATGAAAAATTAAGGAAATAACCTAATAGTATTACTCTTTTGTGAGGATGGTACTAGAAAATACCATAATAGTATGTAATACTAGACTGTGTAGTTCCTAAAATTCAAAAAATAAAAATAATACTAATATTTATTGGTAATAGTATGTTTGGCAAGTATATTAGTTATATCAAAAATAAAAATAATACTAATATTTATTGGTAATAATGTGGATATTATTAGAAATTATTCATGATGGTGTGTGATTATCAATTGGATTAGTGATTTAGTGATTCTATTTACAAGTATTGATGTTGGGATCCTAATAGTATAATTGTTTTGTGAGGATGGTATTATGAACTACTCAATTTAGTATTACATACTATTAGGTTATTTCCTAGTACCATCCTCACAAAAGAGTAATTTAAATTTAAATTTAAGTAGTATCAGTATTAGTAGTATCAATATTAAGTAGTATCAATATTAGTACGATAAAGATATAGAACTAATTTATTACAAATATATAGAACTAATTTAAATTTGAATTTAAGTAGTATCAATATTAGTACTATAAAGTGCTAGTGAACTATTGATAGTGGTACTAGTGTTCATTCTAATTGAGTTACTAATATTCATAGTGTGAAATACTTAAACACTATAAATATCAATTATAAATCGTCATTATTATTATTCTTAAGATATATTACAAAGATATAGAACTAATTTAAACTTACATTTTAAGTAGTATCAACATTAGTACTATAAAGTGCTAGTGAACTATTGATAGTGGTAATAGTGTTCATCCTAATTGAATTACTAAAATTTTTAGTGTGAAATACTTAAACACTATAAATATCACTTATAAATTATCATTATTATTATTCCAAAGATATAGAACTAATTTAAACTTACATTTAAGTAGTATCAACATTAGTACTATAAAGTGCTAGTGAACTATTGATAGTGATACTAGTATTCATTCTAATTGAATTACTAATAATGATAGTGTGGAATACTTAAACACTATAAATATCAATTATAAATCATCATTATTATAATTATTTAAGTGAATGTGTGCCTTGTATGAGTCGGATTTATTTTCGATCATACACTATCTATTCTATTTCAATATAAGCCAAATTTTAGTATTTCATTAAAGGGTTTTTTAGTATCTACAGTAATTAGTAACACTAATAGTTTTATTCTACTACTACTAATTAATAGAAAAACTAATAATAATTAATTAATCAATATGGACTTAAATTTTAATATTTCCTTCATAATATATAAATATAAAATACGAAATATGGACATAAATATAAAATACGAAATATACTAATCTAAATTCATTCATAATATATAAATATTTCATAATATACTAATCTAAATTCATTCATAATATAAAATTCGAAAAATATACTCACTTAATATATCATAATATATTATAATTTGAAATATAAATATGAATATGTTTATTTAACGAACATTTATTCATAAATTCTCAAGCCTAAAATATCTCAATTTTGGTTTTTGATTACTAAGTATGTATATATATTATATAAATATTATAATTATATGTAGATAATTCACATATATTATATGTATTAATATTAATATATATATATATATATATAGATAAATATGAATATATTTCTTTAACTTACAGTTATTCATAATTTTCAAGCCTAAAATATCTCAATTTTGGTTTTTGAATACTAAGTCAAATTCTAAACCCACGTTGATCACTTGATAATTCTATGCTAATAAAATATACCCTAAATTTCTACTAAATAGCTAGCACAACTAAAATTTATTGTATTATATATATTATGTATATAAATATTAAAATGTATTGTACCGTATGTATGTATATATTATATAAATATTATAATTATATGTAGATAATTTTATATAATTAATCGGCAATCAACATATATTATATGTATAAATATTAAAATATATATATGGAGGAAGAAAAGAAAGGACGACAAAAATGGAGGAAGAAAAAAAAGAAAAAAGGAAGACAAAAATGGAGGAAGAAAATAGAAAAGTTGGAGTTAAAATATGAGTAATTGATTTGGTTTTGGGAAATATCAAATGAAGTGAGAGAAAGAATTATTAAATGGAGAGAGAGAAAATCAACATTTGAATTTGAAATCAAACAAAATTTTTGGGCGAAAATTTTCATTTGACATAAGGGGTATATTGGACATTTAGCTTTGAGCAAAACTTCATTATTACACAAATGCCACAATATGGACGTCCACATTGTGGACAAATAGCACCACCCTATTTTTAATATTTATCAAGTTCTTCACGTCTCAAGATTTCAAAACTATAACTTACTATGCACACCCAAATCCTAAAACAAACATACCCTTAATTTTTTTTATTATGTATATGTAATTAATATAATGTTACTTTATCCATCTCATAAAAATTTGCATCCTTGAAATTTTCTTTTTTTTTTTTAAAAATATATTTTTAAATAAAATATTGACATATAGGTAAATATGTTTAAAGTTTTGTAAGTATGCATCTAAATCGACATTTCTTTTTATAGTAGTGTGTAAATTGATGTGCGATATTCAAATAAAAAAATATACTAATTCTTCATGAAGGAAAGTACTATCAATAAATTGTTATTCAAATAAGTAAATTGATATAAAACATTGTTGTGTTGTAACTTAATTTTATTATTAATTATAAATCTAATAATATTGTCATGTAAATAAAATTGAGTATATTCAATATAATGAATTAAGATATTAATTCATGTGGAGTAAAACTGAAATACTACATAAAAGAAAGAAAAAAACTTATTAAGCAATATTTGACTTATATAATCTCAATGAAAAATGTATATAGTAATAAGTTATTTTTACCACCAAAATATTGAATATTTTTCAACTCTTTCTTTTATTTTCTAATGCTGGTATTCGGTGGACTCTAACCAAACACATCTTCAAAGCCAATTTATTATTATGTTTCATTATTATGAGTAAAATAAAACATAAAAAATAAAGTAATTATCATTTTGATCTTTACAATTTGGTTAAAAGAGAAATAAAATTGTGAGATGTACAAAATAAGAATTAATATTTAATTATTTATGAATTATGATTGTTGATAGAAAGGTGAATGCACTCATGTCATTTAACTTTAAAATTTATAAGTCAATTTTTTTGATTTTTTTTATATGTATTTAGTTTTGAAAAAATTATAAATAATTCATAAACACTAATTATAAATTAGTTTTGTACAAAAAATTATATATCTAAATAAATATGTTTAATTAATTTATAAATATGATAATTATTTGAATTAAGAGTAGGTCTATTGTAAACTCGAGTTCACATGAACTCGTATTACTGTCATTTGTAATCACAATCACTGTTATTCATATATACTATCACTGTTTAAAAATATACTTGATTTTTTTAACATTGATAGTATATATGCATAACAGTGATAGTGAATATACATAACAGTGATAGTGTATACACATGACAGTGATACTTGAGAACCCGAGTTCACGGTGAACTCGGGTGAACTCGGGTTCATACAAGTTTTTGTCTTAAATTAATATATAAATATCAATTTAAAATGAACATGATGATTTCTTTTTCTAAGATTTGGAAGTATATATGTGTGATTGGGTCTAACAATATGTGCGTGTTTTGTGCCACAATGGTAGTGGTGTATAGTAATAAATTAAAAATAGAAATATTAAAATTTATAATTATAATTAGTTATAAATTGTGTATGTGTTACACGCTTTTCTATAAAGCATCGTAAATAATGCCAATATGCATCAATTAGTTGAAACATTCCTATTATATTAATGTAATTTAGGCGGGAACTTGCACAGAGAGTTACTATTTTGTTTTTATATGTATATAGATATAGATTATCATGTATATATATGCTATTACTGTCATGTATATTTATCATCACTGTTATGTATATATACTGTCACTGTTAAAAAATTAAGTATATTTTTATAACGGTGATAATATATATGAATAACAATGATAATAGTGATAACCAGGTGGGCTAGCTCACCTGGTCACCGGGCTCCTCACTTGAGTAAGTGATCCGGGTTCGATTCCCTTGGGCTCATTTGGTTCGTAAGATAAAAATATGTATTCGTAAAAATCATGCCTACTCAGTAATATACCGACGTGTCGAAACTCAAATTGTGCTTCTCCCCTCTTTGCATCAATTATCCGCCATTCATCCTACGTCACCTAATTCTTGATTCCCCTCTCTAATCAGTAATTATTTGGATTTATTGGGAAAAATAAAATTTGACACTTTTTCAGCCTCTTTTGTTAAAGACTTTCGCATAGCTGTTGTTTTTGAAAGTCGAATTGGATTTTCCTAATAGCCAGCGGGCCAAGAATGGGTCCCTTTTGTCCTTTGCCTTCATGCATTTCATTTATAGCTATATAGGTACGTCTCGCTCTCTGTCTCTCTCTCTGAGTGATTGGAGTTGCAGCAGAGAAAAGCAAAAGAATGGCTGAAGGGTATGCAGAGCGTTTGCTGCAAAAGGATACATACTTTGAGGGGTGCCCTGGATGCAAGGTTGAACAACAGAGAGAGTTACAAAGAGGGGTTCCTATCAAGCAAGTTTTCACTATATGGATTATTGTGCTTTCCACTGGTAATGTAATCAATCTCTACAAGGGTTTCTGGTGGATTTTGTGTTTGCTGATTGTTTTTTCATTTCCAGTTTGTTTAACTTGTATCAGAGATGCAATATATATGGAGGATTGAGTGGGTTTTGCTAGAAGATAAAAGATTAATAGTTGCAGAAAGAAAATGAGAAGATTTACTTGATTTCTTTTGAGATAAATAATTGTGTTTAATCATCTATGATTTGATAATGGGTTTCTGAAGTATTGTTTGTATTTTTCCAAGATTCTGATGCATGAGAGAGAGAGAGAGAGAGAGAGAGAGAGAGAGTCTCTTATGCAACATCAGATGCAATTATTTATTTGTTTTTTTTTTTTTGGTTAGCTATGCAACTTGCTTCATAACAGGGGAATTTCTCTGCTTTTGGTATCTATTAGTATTATGTTATGTTGATTCATACTTAAAGCTTTCTCTTTCTTGCATGCCCTCTATGCAGCTCTGGCAATTTCATCTCTCTTCCCTTTCCTTTATTTCATGGTAAGTATTTGAATCTTTTCCTCCATTTTCCTACTATATTAATTTTTTGACATGTTTGATGAATACTTAGGGAGCTTCTTTTTGTAAATTATGTCTACCTTTCTCTGTTTTCATCTCTCCGATGATATCTTGTTGCAGATACGCGATTTTAACATTGCGAAAAGAGAAGAAGATATCGGTTATTATGCTGGTTTTGTAGGTAGCTAATTAGCTTCTTTTTAATATCAAGAACTAGTTTCCAATGGCTAATAAATCTTCAATTTGCTCGATCAAAGTCTTAATAAGCTTCGACTTGTGAAGGGTCGTCCTATATGCTTGGACGAGCTTTGACATCAACCTTGTGGGGAATCATTGCTGATAGATATGGTCGAAAGCCTGTAATAATTATAGGCTGCGCCACGGTGTTAGTAATCAATTCCTTTTTCTTCCTTTTAAGATTATACTTCATTTTGGGAATCCTAATAGTTGAATGTTTATTCATTTGCAGTGCTGTTTTCAACACTCTATTTGGCCTCAGTGTGAACTTTTGGATGGCCATTTCAACGAGGTTTCTTCTCGGGTGTTTGAATGGTTTACTCGGACCAATAAAGGTACTTCCACAAGCTCGTCGAACAAATTACTTAGTGCTATAGCTACATTTGATAGTAATATCGAATTCTTCTCTTGTTTGGCTTTACTCTGTGGTCAGGCGTATGCATGTGAAACGGTTCGTGAGGAGTACCAGTCTTTGGGATTGTCTGCGGTAAGCAGCTATTGCTCGTTTTACATTACTTTAACATGTATGTAGCAATAATCTATCTCTCTAGCATTCTTCACACAACTATATCTGAGAATTTGACTTTACTTTTTCGTAGGTTAGTACAGCATGGGGTACAGGATTAATTATCGGACCAGCTTTGGGAGGCTATCTGGCTCAGGTACTTATATATATATATAGCTGGATGAGTGTTGGTTCTATGGCCATCTTTGCTTCGTGAAACGAATATGACGAGGCCAATGAGAAATATCCAAATTAATAAATCTCTATCTGAAACTTCTAAGGAATGTATCTTCTCCATTTTCTTTCAGTTTAATGCATGATTTTTGCCTTTTCTGTTCTGTCTACTAATACATGTACATACATCTCACTGTGCATTTAATTGATCAGTTTTTTCTTTTCTTTATTCATGTAAAATATTGGGACTAAGCCTGCTGAGAAATTTCCTGGAATATTTGCATCAGATTCACTTCTCGGGAGGTACTTCTTTAATCTATCTTTCTCCCCGCCCCAGCTTATGGCGTACTCTAACACAATGACATTGTCTGTAGATTCCCATACTTGCTTCCATGTCTGATAATCTCGGTGTTTGCAGCCATCGTATGTGTATGTTGTTTCTGGATTCCGGTACGTTGTATTCCTTGTCTTTTTGCAGCAAACGTTACATGATTGTACTCTGTTGATCTGCTCTAAATATCGAGAAATGTAGGAATCGTTGCACACACATAAACCTTCTAAGGGCTCTTATGATGCTTTGGAGGCTGCTGCTCAATGGTCCGATGGAAAAGAGATGAATGAAAAACCAAGCCTCGTCAGGAACTGGCCCCTTATGTCATCCGTGATCGTGTACTGCATTTTCTCGCTTCATGATATGGCTTACTCGGAGGTAATTTAACATCACGCAGCCTAGTATCTACTTTGAATGTCTCAAGTTTCTTTGCTTAGTCAATTTATCCGAATCCTAGCCATGACTTCAAACTCATCGAGCATCTGGTGCACGCTCATGGCTATCTTTTCCAGACAATGTGAAAGATGAGGAAAACTTCTATGAACCTGGTTCACATAAGTTTTATGGTGAAATCAGATATTCTTTAATAGGGATACCCTCGTAAGCTAAAACGTGACAATTCATATGATAAAAGGTATTACCTTGAAAAGTAGTTCACCTAAATCTGGTTCACAGTAGACTACTTCACAACCAAGGAGACATATACCAGTTTCTCTTCATGATTAATCTTCTTTAAGTCCAAATATTGTTCATATCCGTCTTACTTTCGAGCCGTTCTTTCCAGTTGCATTCCTTTCTGACCATTTTTGCTTAAAATCAATCTTTTTTTACCTCAACAGATATTCTCATTATGGGCAGAAAGTCCCAGAAGACTCGGAGGCTTAAGCTACACAACTCAGGATGTCGGAACTATTCTTGCAATCTCGGGTACGTCTGGATGCTACTAGTACGAAATCCTCAGTATCAGTATGCGTGGAATCTAATAAAGACAAAAACCTTCTACTAATAGTAATACATTGCTTACTATAAATATATCTGCAGTTTGCTGATGCCTTGTTCATTTCTTCAGGTGTGGGCCTTTTGATCTTCCAATCTTTGTTTTATCCAGTCATGGAGAGAATCATGGGTCCCATCAGGCTCTCGCGTATTCTAGGAGTACGATCTTGAAACTCGACACGTGTTTGGTTACAATGCAGGCAAATCATCTCACCAAAATTCTCTTTCCGAATGCAGATCCTTTCGGTTCCTCTGCTAACAAGCTATCACTTCATCGCCATGCTATCAGGGGTCGCCCTCTTCACGGTTTTAAACTGCGTATCCCTGTTGAAGAACGTCTTTTCTGTAAGTCCTCTCGTTGCAAGCCTTCCTGTCCAAGTGATGTCACACTTACCAATGTCTTTTGTTGCAGATCTCCATCGTGACAGGGCTCTTCATATTACAAAACCGAGCTGTGGTAAGTCTTTGATCACCAATCCTGCTTGTGTACTTTATTACACGATCATCATCAATCCGATAATTCAATTCAACCGAATGATGGCAGGACCAAGATCAGAGAGGGGCTGCAAATGGGATTGCCATGACCTGGATGTCTCTTGCCAAAGCTGTCGGTCCAGCATCAGCAGGAATACTGTGAGTTTCTCTTTGATTTCTTCCGTTTGTGCACATTTTTTCTGGACGAATTCGCCAAGATCAAAAGTACTTTCCGTATTCTTGTGCATTGGCATCCGGAGGTTGACAATTTCGCTAACATGCAGTCTTTTGTCCTGACTTCGCGACGTGTGAATGCTAAACCTCAGTAATATGAAACAATATAACACAGATTTTGTGCACATTCGATTTTTCTTTGACGAGTGCACTAAGAATTAACGCACTTTTGCATTCTCAAATGCAACCTCGCGACATATAAAAGCTAGACCTCGCTAATATATAGTAAAATCTTGACAAATTACTCCCTCCATTCCATTTTCTAATTGACGTTTAAAGTTGTTTCACATTTACTATAGTTAGAGTAGGTTTTATCATGAAATTGTTTTGAAATAGTATCAAAAGTTGGGATCAATAAGATCTATGACATTTATAAAATAATATCATTGACCCAGTTTTTTGATACTCCTGATGAGATTTTATTTTGGAGCCAAATTTCCCTTTCAGAAAAATGAAACGGAGATTCCGTGTGCATGTTCACGTGTTCTCTTTGATGATTGCACTATCTTTTGTGCTGACTTCGCGACGTATAAATGCTAGACCTCAGTAATGTACATATACAATGTGATACGACGACTTCTTAATTTTCACATGCTGTTGTTCAAATTCAACTTCTGCAGATTTTCTTGGGCGGAAAAGCGCCAGAATGCTTCTTTCCTTCCAGGTACGTCGCGCTATCTTCATCTAGTCGAGCAACTTCCCTCTTCCCGTTTTAACCTGCTCGATGCAGCAGATATTTACGTGTGTATGGTTGTTTTGGTGCAGGTGATCTAATGGTGTTCTTCGTGCTGAATGTGATCGAGGTGGTTGCAGTTTTACTAACATTCAAACCATTTTTAGTCGAGAGACATATTAATTGAGTACACAACATTTGATTTAGTTAAGATATACAATAATTGCATGAACTGCATTGTGTGTAAGCCTGCAGGAAATGCATGCAGCAGCAAATATAGTGATTATTGAGTTGTTGTAATCTTATTAATTCTTGTACCAAAATTTAAATAATTCGTACAATGATGTATTTTTAAACGATATTATTTGTTTCATCGAACAGTAATACAATATTACTTGATTAGTGTTAATAATTTATATTCAACAATTTTAATTATTTTTATTAGATTATATTAATAGTAAATCAGTTTTACATTGCAATTGATACATACAAGTGTTACTAATTAAAAAAAATCAATATTGCGATATGAATTTACAATTACTTTTTTTTTTATCACATTACCAAAGTGTTTGGATAGGGTAAAAGACGATTTGTTTAAGCAATTAGGATGCAAACTATTTCATCTCAAAGTTGTTAGATTTCGAAACTATAACAAATTGTACTTACTAAAGAAAACTAATTTGTATATAAAAAATTAAAGAGTAGTTGCATAATTCAATTAGTGCTTAAATAAAAATCATTTAATAAAAATATTACTACAATTTATATAGGAAATAAAAAATATTAGATACATAATTTATTAATACAGTGTTAGCTACGTCCACGGGCAGAAAAATGAATCTTGTAATATTATGATTTGAACGATCTAAAAATTACAGAGATCATAAGTTAATAATTGTGTAATTTATAAACTTCTACAGGCTGAGCTTGACTGCAAACTGAGCTCAAATGTAACGTACATCTGATCAGCTCAAAAAAGAGTTCAGAGTATTCCAATAACATACAGCTAATGTTATTAAGTGAAAATAACTAATTTCAACAAACAAATTATTATTCAATTAAAATAATTAATATTGTTCTGTAAAAATAACTTAGTAATGTTGAATGAAAACAATTATCATATTTCAAATATATACAACATTGGAGTGTATAAAGATTTGGCAAAATTAAAATACATTTATACATAAACTATTTATTATTTGATTAATAATTCCTTTCAATATGTATATTTACATAACATCATGCATGGTCATGATTGAAGTTTCTATCTATTCTCTGTTTGTCTGCAAATCAAAATTTATTTTATTGCTTTTACTAGATGCAAGCATGATGTGGTCCATGTGGAGATCTAACATTTTCTAATGAATTGTAGAATAGGAGATTCCAAAAAAAAAAAAAAAAACTTTGAAATTCTCATAAAATGATAAAATACATTCTATGCAACAATATTTTTTTTCTACAAAAAGATTAAAATCATTCTCTTCCCTTGAAAGGTATGCCAATCGACACTTACACACCCGACTGGATGAGATATAATATTAATGTTCACCCAATTAGACAGTAGTCAATGATACTATTTATAAAGCCACACAATTTCACTACTATTTTTTGTTACAGCCAGCATGAACAGATGGTGTTGGGTCGATGTTAACAATCGTCGGGCAAGATAGGATGCATATTATAACGAAGAGTGTGCGCGCTTTAAATGATAAAGTTATCTCTCTCTTTTAAACTTGCATGTTTATAAAAAATGATCATCGTTAATGCGCGCTATAGGAGTTAAGTCAACATAAATACATGCATGAAGAAGAGTACTCAAAATTACGTTTTAATTGTATTTTCTATTTTAGTCGTTCTATATTTAGTGCATGCATCGTTACTTATTCGTTCTTCGTTTCGATTGTAACCATAAATGTTTTTCCTACTATAAACATGAACGTTTCCCATGTTAATAAAATGTGCACTACATAGATTTCAATAACTATTATTGCTTTACACAAACCATTAAAAAAAAGAAAAAATCTTATTCACTTTTTAGAAGTATATTAAAATGACAAATTTCGTGTCATTTTTATGTTGACATCCTTACTAATAAGTAAAAGAAAATGAAATTTTCGGATCTAATATATTTATTTTTTCTATTTGAGATATTCATTAATTTTGAATATAAATTTATAAATACGTGACATAACTAATCTTACATTATATACAATAATCAAATGAAAATATCAGTATGATCAGCTCGTCACTTATCAATATTTTTTTTCTTTTTAACAGTTCTCCAACGTAAAATTTCTTTTATTTCATTTATTAATAAAAATAAATGATCCAAAACTTCTCTATCTCTCCAGATTTTTCTTTTTTCTGCCACTCCAGAATACATTTAATATTATATTTATTAATATAATGAAAAAAATCTTTGTAAAAAACAGATGAAGTATTAATTATACATCACAAAATTGGCAAACTATTATGGATACCTTGTGCATATTCACCAATATTAATATATAATTATTGCTTTTAAAAAGATATTTACGATGATGTAAGAACTAATACTACGACGTGTTAAAAATAACATTTTTTATTATTTAGTAGTGTCGATGCATAAGATGTACATAATTTTTTTTTCAATAATTTTTAAGATATAGACAAAGTAAAATAAGAAAATGAGTCAATCGTTTTTCTTTTGTCTAAATTTCAAAATAGATAGATACATAATATAATAATGAATTAAATGAAAAAGAATAGAATCAAAATTCTATCTATCCGAAAAAATTTAATCTCATTTAAAAGTTGAATCCTGTAGATAAGTATATTATCAATCCATTTAAAAGTAGATTTTATATGAAAATAGTTCATCGTAAATTTATAATAAAACTGTTTTAAAATATCAAATATTTGGTAAAGTCTATCAAAATATTCATTAGAAGTATCAAAATTTTGGATTAGTAAAATTTGTAACAACTACAACACAATTTCATTGACCCATATTTTTTATACTTCTGATGAGATTTTTGATACACCTGATCAAATGCTTAGTATTTAAAAATTGATTTATGATAAACTTATCATGAACTATTTTCGTAGAAAAATTTACCTTTATTTAATTCTCTAATTTTATCCTAACTTTTATGGGGAGGAGGTCCAATGAGTAGACGTTCTAACATCATGAATTAATTTAATCTCATTTTAAAATCTAAATTTATTAAAAAAAAAAAAATTTAATTTATTGAATTATTCAACAGCATCTCTTAAAATCTGTGATAATATTTTTAAGAAAAAATGGATCATTTTAACAAAAACGTTATAATTTAAAAAATCTTATGTGATAGACTTTTAGTAGAATGGATAATATTTTTTTAAAAAATATAGTCACTTTTAACAAAAATATTATATCACTTTGAGTCATTTTACTGTGTACTATGAGAGTGGTACACACTTGAATTTGAATTTTTTTTATTCTAATTAATAATAGTAATACTCCAAAACGTAATAAGGAATACCCTGGTTACAAACATACGTATTGTTCAGCGTGTACTGTGTGTTTTGAAAAAATTAAAATTAAAATTAAAATTGAGTTTAAATATTCAAGTACATGTCATGCACATATTATATACCGAAATTTATATATATCACCTTTTACTAAAATTTTACTTCCTTTATTTCCAATATTTATTATCACTTTCTATTTTTGTCCGCACCAAATTTATTTTCATTCCCTTGTAGGAGTATTATTTTATTACCATACTAATAAACAAACACTTTATTCTCTAGTGGAATCCACAATTATTCCACAATATTTTTCTTTATCTAGTTTATGTCATTTTCTTTAAAACTCTGTCCACACAAAGGGAAACAATTTTAGGGAATGGAGGGAGTATTATTTTTTGAAAAATAATAATTTTTAATTAATAAGTAATGAGTAGGTTTTGTGTGAAAATTGTTCATATAATGAAACCATTTTTTAAGAAGCCCACAAAAATAACTTAATAATAAACCTTATAACACAAAGTGGTTCATATCATGAAAATGATCTATACAATACCTTATTAGTAAATAATCCATTCATCCCATAATTATTTACACACTTTCTCTTTTTTATCAGTCCATAATTATCTTATATTGAGCTCATCTAAAGAAAAGAAGGCGGTGTATATTTGATTTAAAAGATAAAATTATCTATCTTAGCATGTTTTGACAAGATAAATAATTTTATTTTCAAACCAAACATATTGGTAAAAGAAAATAGTGATAATCCATGACAAAAATTTGTATGAATCCGAGTCCACGGTGAACTTGAGTTTATCAATTATTACTGTCATGTGTATATTCTATCACTATTATGTATGTTTGCTATCACTGTAATACATATACATTATCACTATTTTAAATATTAAATATATTTTTATAACAATAATAATAACTATATATAATAATAATACGAATTCATGTGAACTCGAGTTTAGAAGAGACATATTCATAATCCATACAGTAAAAGAGAAAAAAAAAAGGGACAGTAAATAGTGGGAGTGTCCAACTTGATTATGCGTTTTGACTCTCTGATCTGTACGCATACCCTTAACAGCGTCTTCTCTCTCTCTCTCTCTCTCTCTCTCTCTCATTCCCCATCCCCTTCTCTCTCTCATTGCAATACAGTTTTTATTCTCTGGCCTGCTTTAAAATTTCCCCAAAGACAATATACAGTAATCTTTAATCGCTCAGCAATCCAAGAATTTTTTCAGGTCCGATCGCAAATAAGTTTTGCTGTTCAGCTGTGCTGATAACTTCGAGGTTCTTCTCCAAGTAATTTTTTGCCCCATCCGTATGTATACATATGCAACTGAAGAATCGATTGATTATCGGCATGATCGTGTATATAAATATATATGAGTTGAATGCGCGTCTATAATTGTTTCCTATTAAATTTTAAAATCAATTAATCTCCCATTGATTTTCTTCTTTTTCTCTTTTCTTGGTTTTCTTGCCAGGGTTTGAGATGCTGAACAGCTAATGGTTGATTTTTCTGGAGCTCTTTTGTATATCTATGATAGTTGTATTTCCTACTTTTATAGGGTTTCATTTTTCTTTTTCCAATTTCAGTAGGGAACTTTGATCGGGTAGAGAGGCCATTTTTTGTACCTTTGTTACTGTCTAAACATATGTAACTTTTGAATTTGTATTATTTATGTGGGTTACTTTTCTCCATTACATTTTGCATGTGAAGCTATCTATTCTGCAATGGTATACTATTTGATGCAAAGGGTGCGGTGTCTCTGTTACCATGGTTCGATGTAGCTGTATGATAGCATTCTTGCTATGCGATTTTGTTGAACTTAATTTTTGCTTGCCTGATATATACACTTCTATATCAGTTATTTGTTCAACTCTGAGGAAGTGTTTGTCTTTTGGTCTTGTTATGTTTCACCACCCACCTACCGACTGACCTATGTGTATATATTTTGACGCATTTGCATGGAAAATTTTGTAGACTGATTTGGATCGGATGAGTGCTGGTCTTTGATCATCTGGAATTTGTAGAAGACAATTGTGGTGTGGCATAAATGTCAATGGAGAGCTTAGCACAGTTGGAACTGTTGTGTGAAAGGCTTTATAACTCTCAAGACTCAGCAGAACGAACACATGCTGAGAACACTCTGAAATGCTTTTCGACAAATATTGATTATATTTCACAGTGTCAGTTTATTCTGGACAATGCTTTAACCCCTTATGCGTTGATGCTGGCCAGTTCAAGCTTGTTGAAGCAAGTAACCGAGCATAGCCTCTCGTTGCAGCTACGCCTTGATATCCGTAAATATTATTTAATTTTCAGTTTATGTTGGGCCTATCAGTTAAAATGTTTATTATCTGGAATCCTTATATGATTTGATTTTGATATTAGCATGCTATCATCATAACATAACAGAAATTTAGCTAATACGAAAAAAATATCATCGCATTTTCATTTCAACCAAGTTCAGACTACAATTATCATCATGGAATGAGTGACATAACTGATTAATTTTTTTCCCTTTCTTTCTTAATGCTATCTGATTTTTTTTGGCATTTACTGTTTATGAAGGAAACTACCTTGTAAACTATCTGGCAAACAGAGGTCCTAAGCTGCTGCCATTTGTCGTTGGATCTTTAGTTCAGCTTTTATGTCGACTTACCAAGTTTGGATGGTTTGACGATGATAGATTTAAGGACGTGGCTAAAGAATCAATTAACTTTCTGGAGCAGGTACTTTTCTTTCTTTTTGCTTCTTTTTTATATTAAAAAAAGTATGCGCTCATGTTATATTGATGCATTTCTCTCTTTGCTCGTTAGAAACCTCAAATCTTGTGCCATCTATATTCAGTTGTGAATGTTTCACCAAATTTGTAACAGCGAATCCTTAAGTTGACTTGTATTTACATATCTGCAACATAAGATATTTACAAGATTCTTGAAGTGTTCTTTCTTGGTTTTAGTGTATACTTTAGAATGAGATATAACTAAGTAAACCAGCAGAAAAACTGATCTGTGATGAGTCTTCAGTACATAATTATGTTAGCTGAAGTAGAACACTTCAGAAGCGATTATGAAACTATGGAATATTCAAGGTCTCTATCCTTTACTTTTGTGCACTCGATCTTGCCAATCTGATGACAAGGTCCAATTAAGTTCCTTGAGTATTTCTACTTTTGTTCTGTTGCCATTTCTAAGAAACAGCTAGCATATGATATAGTACTTCAGAATGTAGTTAATTTTGCGTGTAAACTGATACACATAGATTACTGTCCCATAAGCATATTAGTTTTAGTGTAACTAATTTTTTTAATGAAATCCTAATTGACTTTGATGACTATTCACATTAAAAGAAAAACAGGAAGGGCTTAGAAGAGCTTGATGCATTTTAAAATATTTCCTTATTATGTGGTTCTTCTCATGATAACCAGGAGAAAGTAAGAACTTAAAAAACGAGGCTAATATTCACTTTATTTGTCATAAATTTTGCTTAAAATGCAGATCTCTTTGTGGTTGTTAGAGGCGTGTAAGGTGTGCAAGGCGTGGAACATATGTGGCTCTGTGTTCTGCATTTTTTTGGGTCAGGTGCAGGAGCTGTGCACAACCTGGCCTCCTGTCACCTCATACAAAATGTGTTTTGTGCACTACTATTAAGATATAAAGGACATTTTAGACAAAAAAGCTTTAAGGAAAAAACCCTGTGCAGTAACATAAAATAAAAAATCGTGCTGAATTCTGACCAGTGGTTTAAGGTGAATTTGGTTAAAAAAAGAAAAAAAAAGAAAAAGCCTGGGCTCCTTTCTCTGAATCTCGATTGCCATTACCTAGCATATTCAAACCTCAGCGTGCCTCCACCAGTCAGTTCCGACAGACACCATCATTGCTTCAGTACCACTGCTGCTTGCGCTGTTCATCATTCACTTTTTTCCTTTTGTGTGTGGCCGAATATTATCCCTTGCGCTGTGCTACTGTTACTTATGCTTTTTCCAACACTGTATCTCCTCTATTAGCAAATAATTGACAAATCTTGATTTACATAAAACTAGCCTATCCAGATATTCATCAAATAATAGAACTCAGATATTATTTTTATTTTAAACGGAAGTCTGCTTAATGGATATTTGACCTAACAGATACTGACATGTGCCAATGTGTTATAAACAAACTTAGCTCATTGTTTGTTTAGATGCACAAAAGGCACACTGTGGGTGCTATCAATCCCCTGGTGTCCTTGTGCTCTTCTCGCCTCTGAAAACTATGCTTCTTATTATCATGAGACAAGTTGTTGTAGAGCGAGGCATCAGGCATCAAAATCTGGCTGGCGTCTTCTTGTTTTGTATGTTCTTTTATTTGTGTCTTTGGACTGCTAAGCTGATTGTGGCACATATTGCATACTGAACCCCTTCATCCCAGCTTTCCAGACGCCAGTATATAAGTGCAAATACCATTCTCTCTTTGTAAACATATCACTTGGTGTTTGATTTTTTTCTCCCCTTTGAAATATATCATCCTCCGGTGAGTATGATGTTGATGAGACATTAATCTTTCCAGATAGTATGCAAATTTTAACTTAAGCTTGTCTTACTTTCCTTTGCTATTTCATGATCAAAGTATTTGTTTGCTATAATGATTGTGGCATGACATCTAAGACATTCTGCGTTTGTCAGGCAACATCAGATCACTATGCTATTGGTTTAAAGATATTAAATCAGCTTGTTTGTGAGATGAATCAGGTTGGTCTTACCTGAACTTCTGTTAAAGAGCCTTTTTACTTAGAAAAATGGGGGTATGAGAGGATGCCTGTTTTATGGCTATTATGCTTCCACCAAGATTACATGATATCAATTCATTGCCCCCTGTATACATAACTAATTGATGTTCTGGGGTGGGTTTTCCCTGCCTCTCAGCACGTTAGGCTTTAGTGACTCGTCCCTTTTTCTGTTGGATAACTTTCTGCTTGTTATAATCTGATTTGCTTTTCTTGACCTTGTGCTCTCAGCCAAATCCAGGATTGCCTTCATCACATCATCGAAGGGTGGCATGTTCCTTTAGAGATCAATGCCTTCTTCAAATCTTTCAGATATCTCTTACTTCATTACATCAACTTAAAAATGATGGTATATTGCTGCCTATTGTTTTTCTGTTACATCGGCAAATGTGTTCTCCGCCCACTTCTTGTTTTGACGCATGAGTGTAAATACTATGTTCTGACCAATGCAGCCATCAGCCGATTGCAAGAGTTGTCTCTCTCGTTGTCATTGAAATGCTTGTCTTTCGATTTTGTTGGGACATCAATTGATGAAAGCTCAGAAGAATTTGGGACTGTTCAGGTATATTGCTGAAGATATGATCAGAAGTTCAGGTTGCCTAACCTTTAAATGGATGATTGTTGTAGAATTGTGTGGCAAGTTTTTGTTGTTCTTAAATTTATCATCTGAGTTTGCAGCCTAAGGAATGTTTTTTGCAAGGCTTGTTCTGTTGACTGAGTTTAATTTTACAGATACCATTGGCTTGGAAGCCTGTATTGGAGGATTCTTCAACGTTACAGATATATTTTGATTATTATGCACTCACAAAGCCCCCTATCTCCAAGGAGGTTAGTGTGTTGCCCAATTTCACCCTTTGTAATACTACTCAGATGGTTTTCTTGATGTTCTATTTTTTTTTCTGTGTTTGATGCTCTTATACTGGTTTGGTTGAATACAGAAATATAACATCAGCAAGATTGTGTCGTTATATTTATTGGGTTGTCATGCTCGTTACTGGGGATATTAATTTCTGAATGCATATATCCATATTTATTATATTGAATTATGATTCGAATTATGCATTTTATTTTAATTTCATGATTTTGGATTTCCTTTGTTGTTTGACCTCTTCAAGAATCCTCTATGTGTTCTTCATTGTTAATATTTCATGCTTCCCCCACCCTCTCTTTTGATTTCCAGTCATTGGAGTGCTTGGTACGGTTGGCTTCTGTAAGGCGCTCTCTTTTCACCAATGATGCTGCACGCTCCAAGTTCTTGGACCATCTAATGTCTGGAACAAAAGAAATCCTAAGAACTGGACAAGGTATGTATTTTTTTATTCCATTTTAAACTGCTTCAGTTCATTAGTATGCAATTAGTCTATGGTAATCTACTAATTGTTCTATTATTCATTTTTTATCTACTGGTCTTTCTGAGCATTTGTAAATCCAACGCACAAAAGAAAATGTAAACCTGTCGTTTCCGAAAATTGCTTGATTCTGTAGTTCAAATAATGCTGCTTGTAACCTTTTAAAGTGGTATTACTCTTTATTATAGCTTTCTTCTGAGAATTCTTTCAGCAAGAGTAAATATACCTGAATCAGTGTGTATTATTTTATCTAAATTCTGAAAGGTTGGAAGGTTAGTTTGGGTTTTGTGTCCATCTTTAGTACTGGCTGGCTGAATCCCTTATTGTCTTTAAGTACTGAATTTGACATCTGTAATTGTTGCTGGATATAGTTATGAAGGGACAAATTCTGATATCACATTTTTTGCAGATTCAAGAGACTCTTTTCTTTCCTATTGAAATAGTATGAATTGCTCTCTTTTGTTGAAGTGCTAATGAAATCTTGTGGGTTCATTCACTACTTGATCATATCTTTGAAGAGAGCACACTAGATGTAGAAAAGTGGAACTTTAAATGTTTTGGAGAAATGTGGATCTGCCAATGTAATTCAGGACTTTAGGAATGTTATTTCATGTATCAGGAGCATGTATGTTTGAACAATATTTTGATCTGATGGAAAAGATGGAAGCATTATTCAGTGATGGTTACACATTTTAGTTTCTATGTGAATCCAAATTTTACCAGATAGATAATAAGCCTATGGTACCGAACATTATTTTCAAGAAGTTGTTGTGAGCCTTTGTAAAGTATCCTAGTTAGAGTTCCACACTGATTCTTGGAGAATTTTTTTACCTATTGAAGAATCCTGTGCGGTATAGTTCTCCCATGTGTAACCACCAATTATTGTTACATTTTTTTCTAATGGTTTTTTGTTAAAGCCTTTTGTCTTCCTGGAATGTTTCCTGACACCTTATTATTTCATATTTGAATAATGTTATGAACTGGAAATTAGGCCTTGCTGACCATGAAAACTACCATGAGTTTTGTCGCCTTCTTGGACGATTCAGAATTAATTATCAGGTATTTCCGTTAAATATACTTTTTATATCTGACCTGACCATGTCTTAGTGTTGTACCTTAACTTGGTTCTTTGTTCTGTGTGCATATGCTCTCAACTTCTTCTGGTTGTCTCTTATTTGGTTTTCGCCCTGATAGTCTCTTGTACGATTAAGTGTCTAAATAGCAAAAATTTCAAGCTCACAAGAAAAAGTGAATCCTTTGAGGTATTTCAGTAGTCATAAAATGGTAAAGTTTCTTGCACATGAATATGAAAACTCACATTTAACATACTTGATTAATTCAAATATACACAATAAAAAGGGATTAGGGGGGCAGTGAAGTATCTATCGTTTTGTCTTATATTTGACAGTTTCAGTACTAGCATGTGCTGTTCTTCATTAAATAAGGTGATGCCAAAGATAGGGCACGGAAAACATTATATGCAGCCTTAGCCTTTTTTTGATTTGGCTTTTTCATTCTTATCAGCCTTTTCCTGCTTCTACTTTCTGTGCTGCTGCACGTAGTTGGATGTGGACTGTGGTGGTTTAAATGGTTATTCACCAATATTCCGCTTGATGGATCTGTTTGGTTGTTATCTTTAGAATAAGTGGACACACTGATGCTTTTAAATGGACATTGACCAAAGAATTTCTGTTCCTAAGTTATTGTACCCAAAAGCTAAGCAAGATTAGGAATTTATTTGTTTACTCCTTTTAAGTCATAATTTTTCTGAGAAACAAATGCAAGTACTGAGAACTCATCTAGGAGAAGATGGATGATCTGTTACATTGCTCTTCTAAAGAATTACTGAGGTTAAGGGCATTAACTGATAAGCTGTTGAATACTTGCCTAATTTTTCTGGTAAGAGGAGAAAAGTATGGCATATAAAAATTCTGGCCTAGTGTATCCATGGTATTGGTCTAATAATTTCGTTGATTAACAGAACCTTTTCTGATTGTTCTTTTGGGGATTTTTTGCTCCTAGATTGGTGGGCTTAATAATTTATCCCCTTCCCACAACTTTCTTCCATGAGGCTCTGTATTTATGTTTGCTTTATGTTTTGTGCATAGTCTGCCTGCTTGGATATATTCTTGTAGGCCAGTTATTTGGTCTTCGATAACTGTCTTATCCAGGTTATCTAATCATGTGTGAATTTTATAATTAAGTTTCTATAGCTAAATGGTTATTCTGCTGCAGTTATCGGAACTTGTGACCATGGATGGCTATGGAGATTGGATACGCTTAGTGGCGGAGTTCACGTCAAAATCTTTGTTGTCCTGGCAGGTAAGAGGTTTGAAATAATTAATTGTGAGTTTCTCATATAATGATTTAGCTTGAGATTAGTTTTATGGAGTGAATGTAGTCTCGCCATTAGGAGAGGCAGATTTTTAAAAAAAGATTATTTTTTGTTTATCAGTGGGCAAGTAGCAGTGTGTACTATCTTTTAGGGCTCTGGTCTAGGTTGGTGAGTTCTGTACCCTACCTGAAGGGTGGTGCGCCGAGTTTGCTTGATGAATTTGTGCCTAAAATTACTGAAGGTTTTATCACTTCAAGATTGGATTCTGCTCAGGTTTGGTTCCTTAGAAAAATGAAAAATCCATTAGAGACAGGAAATGTCGGGTTTTATAAAAAAAATTTCCCCTTGTTACTGCAGGCTGGCCAACCTGATGATATTTCAGAGCATCCACTTGACAATGTTGACCTTCTTCAAGACCAGCTAGATTGTTTTCCATATCTTTGCAGATTTCAGGTTAAACATGGCTTTGATAAGCTGATGTGGTTTTGTTATGCCATCATGCGTCTTTTATTTTAATTATTTTTATTTACTATTATTGTTTAATCTAATATGTTTCTTGTTTCAGTATGAAAACAGTAGCTTGTTCATTATCAATATCATGGAGCCTATTTTAAAAACCTACGTGGTATGCTAAAATTTTATTCAAGATAACTCTTCTCTGTTGCTATTTCTTCACCTTGTGGGCTTTTTGGACACCAGTATATTCATGTCAAAGTATTGTCCTTCTTAATAGGAAAGAGCGCAGCTGCAGACTGGTGATAATAGTGAACTTTCTGTAGTTGAAGCCAAGCTTGCTTGGATTGTACATATAATAGCTGCTGTTTTAAAATTAAAGCAATCTGTTGCCTGCAGGTAACCTTTTCTTTTCCTGGCATGTTACTCTCCCTGGTAGTTTGGTTTCTTTAAAAGGATAATAAACTATGTTGAGCTGTATGCCTCTCAGTGCTGAATCACAAGAAGTAATTGATGCCGAGCTTTCAGCTCGTGTTTTGCAACTAGTCGGCGTTGCTGATAGTGGGCTACACAGTCAGGTAATCTTGGAAATTATGTATATACTTCTTTTGGAATGAATTTAGGAGATCCACGTTGAGTGAACAACATAGCTAAAGCGAAACATTAGCATTCTGGGCAAGCTCTCTCTCTCTCTCTCTCTCTCTAATCTCTATATATGTGTGTGTGTGTGCGCGCATGTATGTATGTCAATGTGGTGTTTCATGCTCTCTTAGACAAAAACAAGATTATTTGAAAATGTTTCAGTTACGGCTTATTCCTTTTCATGTTGACACCTATTTTGGTTTTGACAAATTTTTTAGAAGAGAGAATTTAGAAATGCAAAATTTTAATACCTAAATATAAAGTTTTCAGCAAATATATGTTAATTATTCAAGTGATGGATAACTTTTCCGATAATCCTCTCCATTAAAGATATATCAGCATTGTTTGTGATGATAAATATCAGAAATGAACATAGAAGGTGAAATATGTCTGAGTTAGAAACAATAACATACTTTTCAGCTGTTTCTGGAGGACCCAGAATATGAATCGATATGATTGATTATAAAATACTATGGCTTCTTCGGTTGATTAATTTTGAACTATAAATTCACTGTATCTCTGTGATAATGCTGATACACTATTTTCAAACATGTGTGCTTGGCAGAGATACAGTGAGTTAAGCAAACAAAGGCTTGATCGAGCAATTCTTAGCTTTTTCCAGAATTTTAGGAAGTCTTATGTGGGTGACCAGGCTATGCAATCATCAAAGGTAGTATTTTTTTTTTTAATCATGATGAGATTTGTTTCTTCCCCTTTGATATAAGTATGGGAGGCTCTCTGTTTTGTTGCAGCAGTTGTATGCGCGGTTGTCTGAACTAATTGGACTTAATGATCATCTATTATTGTTGGACTTTTTTGTTCGGAAGATCGCTACAAACCTCAAGTGCTATACACAGGTGGTCTTTTGTTGTTTGATCTTCTTGGTTGATAATTATTTTCATGTTTATGGAATTTTCTTTTTCTGCATCTCAAAATTTCCTTATTGCAGTGTGAGGAAGTTATTGACCAAACCTTGAGTCTATTCTTGGAGCTGGCATCGGGGTTTGTTGCTTCTTCAATATTGTAGAATATATGTATGGTTCTCTTCTCTTTTGTTTTTATAAGGTATATCAATGTTATACTGTTGCAGTTATATGACTGGAAAGCTACTACTCAAGTTGGAAACAGTCAAATTCATCATACGCAATCACACCGTAAGACATTCCCGATTGGTTATCTGTGTGTTTCATTAATTAATTAATCATTAAGCTTTTCTTTTCACCTTCTTGTTCTATTCCTTTAACTTCTTTTTTGTCATATGTTCTGGATTTCTTATTCCAGAGGGAGCATTTCCCATTTCTTGAAGTGTACAGATGCTCCCGCAGCAGAACAACATTCTACTACACCATTGGTTGGCTAATATTCCTGGAGGACAGTCCCGCCCTCTTCAAGAGTTCAATGGATCCTTTGCTGCAAGTATACTTTTTCGCTTCTTCTGTGTCCTCCCCCTGCAAGTCGGACTACACTATAGATATGTATATATATATATATATATATATACACATACAATCTTTCATGAAATTTTAATTGGGTGAACAAATACACTATTTCAACATTCTTTGAAATATATGTTACCAAACATATACAATCTTCGTGTTTGAAGAATTTTTTCTAGAGGATGCACATTCACTATGAAATATCATAGTACTAATCACCAAAGATCTATTCACTTGTATATTAATTTTGCCATTTGATTCTTGAAGAACATGTCAAACATGAACACCTTGACGAATTTATGTGGCATATATCAGGGAGACATAGTATAGGAGTTCTTTTTTGGCTATAAGGGATTTCTCTAGAAGTATTTTATGAAAATAAAATGGTGCTAATTACATGCCTACCCCGACCTGACTCATGACTTTCAATTAGTAAGGAGCAAAAGGGGTATGAGCAGACTTCTTGGAGTCCATAATTGTAGGTCCTCTTATACAAGGACCATTTTCTGATTTTTGTTATATTATTAACTTACCCATGACTTCTCTGGATGCTGAGAAAGCAAATGAAAATTAAAGGTTGTCAAATTTGGATTTAATTGCTGAGTCCTTATAGTCATCACTGATCTTGGTAAATTTGATGTTTCTAGATTTTTGTGATTTAATTGTTGGCGATATTAACAAATGATTTTTGCCATCATGTAGGTGTTCATTACTTTGGAATCAACTCCTGATACCGTGTTTCGAAGTGATTCTGTGAAATATGCTCTCATTGGATTAATGAGAGATCTAAGAGGGATATCCATGGCCACAAACAGGTTTGGTGCAGTTGAATGTGACACTATTATGGGTTTCTTCGTACCATGTATGACTCCATTATTCTCTTTGTTGTGTTTCAGTCGCAGAACTTTTGGGCTCTTCTTTGACTGGATTTATCCGGCTCACATGCCACTTCTGCTAAGGGGAATCTCACATTGGGCTGACACACCTGAGGTTAGATCACTATCCTTTATAAGTTTTATCTTTTGCCCTTTTAACTTAATTGAAGAACAAAAATGCTTATGGCAGATGTCTGTGATGTGTCATTTAGTTTATCAAACCCAGTAGTTTGGCATTTAGTTCCAGCAATTGGTGTACAGCGTAACACTATATCAGCTAGTTGATAATGTAAGTAGTAAGAGTTTTTTTAAAACAAAGCAACCACTCATAGGAGAATCCTGCTGCGATTTTTCTGCCAATTTTTTCTCAGTCTGTAGAATTTTATGGTTGGGTTGTTTAGGAAGTGAAGAAAGGAGGTAGGCTAGGTTTTACATGGTTGGCTTTGGGGCGGAAGTCTTCTGATGGTAACCTTTCTTATCTACACACACACACACACACACCATCTTTTCCCTTATAAGAAACAAGAAAGTTCATTAATAATGGTTAAATTATACAAAGGGACAGTTGCCTCACTTGCCGAAACTAGATAGTTCTATCTCTTGTTAAATGTGAAACAAAAATAGGTTCAGAATCCCTCATGGTGAGAGATCCGCTAAACAAGCCTAAGCTGACCCTATTCCACACTTCCTCTAAGGGTTCCTCTTCACCCTCGAAAGATTCTTCCTAAAGCACAAGACCAGGACCATCACCCTCCATAAAACTCTTCCTAGTTGTTAAAAAAATCTCCAAGATTAGATAGGTACAGTTTATTGATTGAGGATGCAAAATCCTCCGCAAACATGGTCCAGTCATCGGATTGATTCCTGTAGAAGACACGAATCTGAGGAAAAACAAATGAAATAATGTTTTTGTATCACTTCATAGGTGAGCACATAGCACTATCAACCTTTAAAATGCTGATTCGCAGGTAGTCGGGTATGTGAACTTTTTTGATAGATTTAATTATTTGAAGAAAGGAAACAGGGGATGGCATTCCAAGAAAAGAGCCGATTATGGAACACCATCTCTTAGATGAACCCATAGCTGATGATAGAATGATTGGTGAATCGACAGATCCATTTGCAACCTTTCAGTATCACTAAAATACCCCTAGAGGGTGATAAGGGTTAGTGGGACACAAAGAGTAACTTTTCTTATATTGAAGAAACCACAATGTTGAGATTGGCATAGGCTTTTAGCAATGCGGAGTGCGGACAGCTTCTTTATTAAATGTTTCCAGTGCAACTGTATACCACTGATGTCCGACTATGGGCTTTTGTTATCTGGAATACTGGCTAAGGATTCTGGCATCAATCGTTGGAGCTATTTGGTGAAACCATAGAAACTTGCATGTTGCTTGGAGATCCAAGTGAAAGTGAAGCAATATGTTATTGAGTTTGATGTCTCAAAGTTCCTTGCTAACTTATTTTTTATTTTTCATGTTCATGTGGTGTGTGCTATGATATGCACAAATTCTTCTAAAAATATCATAATGCAGTATCGAATTAGCCCCCCTCCCCTAAGGACATTGTTTGGTTAAGGATGGGCCCATCCGGATGGGGATGTGCCATCCTCCATCCCGTCCAATTTTGGATGGGCAAATCCATCCCCCGTCTAAATACCCATTCATACCTATTATACACCTATATCCCTATTTTCACAAAATTCCACACAATCACATCATAACATTTTCATCCCACCTACTTAGTACCTGTTTTGAAACACTTAAAACAACTTCTAGAATAGCTTTTTTTCAAAGCTATCTCTCATAGCTTTTGAAAAAAAACTATTCTAGAAGTTGTTTTGTAGAGTTTCAAAACAGACACTTATTCTCTCTCCTACTTTTATTTTATCCACTTATTATCTTTGCTACTTTTTTTTTACCCACTTATTCTTTCTCCTACTTTCACAATCATAATAATAAAATAATACATCACTTACTATCACAATCATTATCACACTAACTAACAATAATAAAATAATACCATCATATTGATTTGATATAAAGTTCCATCCAACCCTACTTCTCCATCCTTAACCAAACATCACTTTACTATTCACATGATTACCCCCATCCACCTTTTCCTATCCCATCCACCATCATCCCTAACCAGACATGCCCTAAAGGAGGTGTGATTCTTGAATCTGTGTATTGAATTCTCCACGTGGCGAATCCGGCTAATGAATTCTTGAATCCGCTGAACAAATCCTACCTGTCAAGCATTAAATATGTTATTTCAATTTAATTTTATTATGTCATATAATTTAAATTGACAATGTGACAATCGTTTTAAATTGAATTCGCTATTATAACTTATGTATTGAACTAATAGAACTTGAGTTGATGTTTTCTTACATAATTATATTAAATTATTGAATATGATTAAGTTTTGGGTGACAAAATATAAATTACATACATTTGATTTACAAAATAATTTTTTATTTTTTTTTAGGTATGGTATAGTAAAATATGAATAAATAGACGTATTTTTAAGGATTTGCACCCTATTATTTTTGAAAACTTTTATCCCAAAACCCGTATTGTACTGTCCCCGGTCCCGTGCAACATGGGGTGTTTTTAACATGTGCTTCTGAACATCTTTTGAATTACTCATAGATAATGATGGAACAGAGATTCTGTTGGAGTTGTGGTTCTCCATATCAGGAGGGTTTGTGTTTCTAGGAAATGTTATCCAGGTTTGAGGAAATTAAGAATGACAGTGGTTTTGTGATCAGGACAAGGATCCTCTTGGTTCTATACCTATTGAGACTCTTTTGGAAATTATTGAATGATCATCTCATGTAAAACCTTGGAGTTTTAACTGCCTGGGAGAGATCCATTGCAGATTTTAATATTTTAACATGCCCATTCATGTCCGGAAAACATTTTTTCTTGTGGAAGTGGAACAATTTTTTGTTGAATTGGTGCCATGAGGTTTAAAGCACTCCTAACTCTTGATTATATTGAATACCAGCTCAGCTGAAACATAAGATCCTAAACTGAAGATACTTATATTTATCGCTAGAACCTAACTGTTTTGCTGACGGAATCTCTGACCTTATATGTCTTGTGATCCTTTCTTCAGCATATTCTCTTTTTCCATGAAGTGATCAATTGTATAAAGAACAACTCAGCCCTACTCATGTTGAATAGAAAACAATCTTACCTAGTCTTCTCTACATTCGTAACAATTGAAGACTGTTTCTGGTGTCACTCAGTTATCTGTTTTATGAACATGAATAATATGTGACCTTGCATTTGTTTAGGTCACAACACCGCTGCTGAAATTCATGTCCGAGTTCGTGTTAAACAAAGCTCAGCGTTTGACTTTTGACATTTCATCTCCAAATGGGATACTTCTTTTCAGAGAAGTCAGCAAGCTACTAGTTGCATATGGCACAAGAATTTTATCAGTTCCAAGCACTGCAGATATATATGGCTGCAAATACAAGGGTATATGGATTTCCTTAACTATTCTTGCCAGAGGTAAGAGTCTGTCTCATGCTTTGGAATATCATTTTGTAGTTTTCTTCTGTTTTTATGGTCTTTTAAAAAAAGAATTCTTTAGTTTGCTATTCTTTTAAGTTGATTTTTATGTTACTTGAGACAGGAGTTATTGAAATATTAAATAATTTCCCTTCTGTAATAGATTCGGTCAAATGAAAGGCCTCAGGCTCAAATCAAGTCATCCATTTATTGGGAAAAAGTTAAATTTGCCTGTATCTTGTGATATGGTGATGAGCTTTTCCAGCCATCTTTGTTTAGAAGCTACTTTTATCATATTTACTGTGCGTGTTTTAATTTAATCATGTTAGTGTTCCTTTCTTTTCATAATTCTAGACTCCAAATACATTGCTTCATAATGGCGGAGTATACCTTAAATTACTAGTACATTTTACATGTGTCAGGTCTTTTGCAATTTATATGCAGCTACATGTAAGTTGTTGAATAATATTATTAACACTTGAGCCAATATGTTACAGACAAAAGTTTTAAATTTATCGATGTTATGCTTGACATTTTCTTTATGTGATTGCACACAATGAATGGCATTCTTCGATGCAAGTTATGAGTTGGTAATTGAATTCCTAATTTGTAATCCTAACCTAAAGCTATCATTTAGTTTAATACAATAAATTTGTTGCACCAATAGATTCAGAATGTGTGAAATTTTAGGTGGATCGCCTTATGGGGTTGCTAATACTTGTAGCATTCTGTCTTGGCACACAGTCCGATAGTTGAAAAGACAACATACCCTGTAGAAGCTTGTGCATTTGGATTATATCTTCCCATCTCTAATGTTTTTTCTAATCTTATTACAGCGCTTGCTGGAAATTATGTCAACTTTGGGGTGTTTGAACTCTATGGTGATAGAGCACTTGCTGATGCTCTTGATATTGCTCTTAAGATGACATTGTCAATTCCACTAGCTGACATATTGGCTTACAGGAAGGTTTGTAATTATGCTTCTCACTTTTTGGAAAGCTCCGTCAG
The DNA here is from genome assembly GCA_026898435.1 of Prunella vulgaris. NCBI lineage: Eukaryota > Viridiplantae > Streptophyta > Magnoliopsida > Lamiales > Lamiaceae > Prunella > Prunella vulgaris. The sequence goes on from JAPKLY010000420.1 coordinate 153,195, forward strand.
GTTCCCAACATTATTAGCTTCTGAAGCCTGCTTTTTGTCTAATTTTGTAAGTTTATGATGTGGCCTTGTTCTACCAGTGGTGTCCTCCCATAATCTCAGTTAGAGATTGGAGACCCAAAAGACGAGTACCAACTTCTTTTACATAAGTATTTTTTATTTTGATTGAACTTTATAGAACCAATTCCTTGTACATTTGTTACTGGCAGTTATGTGTAATAGAAAATCCTGGATGTTCGAACTTCTAGAGAGTCCATTAAAGACTATATTCACAGTTTACTTTTTTATTGTTACTACATATGTTATTAAAAAATTTAATGTTGTGTCATAAGAGTTAAATCAATGAATATGTCGAGGCTCACGTAAAAATATATTCCCTTTATCAGATTTTAAATTGTGAGATTCTCAGTAGTTCCTATTTTTTGCAGTTAACAAGGGCATACTTTGCATTTGTGGACGTCCTGTTTAGCAGCCATCTTCTTTTCATTTTGACTCTTGATACCCGCACCTTCATGCACATTGTTGGTTCACTTGAATCGGGTCTCAAAGGTCTCGATTCTGGTATATCCTCCCAGGTTTGTGCAACAAACCATTCCTGATCATTTATTACTACTGTATATATCATATAACTAACTCTATTCTGCAAGTTCTCTAAATTCCGATACTGATGCTATTTCCTTGCGCTGTTGAACCCTATGCTTAATTGATTACTGTGTAGATTATATTTTTAAATACATCAATTTAGCCCACAGGATTAAAGCCTCTCTCACAGTTATACTGAATATTAAATTTGATTTTGTGGCAGTGTGCATCTGCAATCGATAATTTGGCTGCTTTCTATTTCAATAACATTACCATGGGAGAGGCACCCACTTCCCCTGCTGCAGTTAATCTTTCTAGGCACATCGCGGAATGCCCCGCCCTGCTTCCTGAAGTAAGTTTCGGATTTTTTTTAATTGAGTTTTAGACTTTTTATTTTGGGTCATTTTGAACTGCACAAATTGCATTCGCTTGAGATTGTCTAGTCATAATTGCTAGTCATTTTGGTTCATTTTACTAAAGCTGGAACTGACAGATAGATGCTGAATTTTATATTTTTTGTGAAATATTTGGGATTGCCTTAGAAGGCTTATTTTGGTAGCATGACCTAATACTAAGATCCACTTAGAGTGTGTCGTTTTTGTGTTCGGTTGATTGGTGTGTTGTATCCACATTTGTTAAAAAAATTGAAAATAAAGAGTTTCTTGTAAGTTATGTGAAACATCTAAGATTGGTGCTGATGTTACTAGATTTTACGTGAAATTTTAGACAGTAAAGAAGAAAAGCTTTGGATATTATCTACATTCACGCATTCTATAATTCATGCTTTGTATGAGTAGTTACTGGTCCTGGTAGAAGCTTTCCATGAACATATTGAGTCTTTCAGTTGAACACATTAATGTCGCACTATTTCTTTGAGACTGGAATCTCTTTTGCTAATTACTGAAAATTTTATCATCCACAGATACTCAAAACCCTCTTCGAGATTGTTTTATTTGAGGACTGTAGCAACCAATGGAGTCTTAGTAGGCCGATGTTGAGCTTGATACTTATAAACGAACAGGTGGTTATTCTGAATTCTAACTTTTTTTCCTTGTTTATGGAACTAAAAGTTTATTAGAATCAAATATTCCGTGCATTTAGCTGCCAATTGATCTGATGGACTATCACTTTTATGCAGATGTTTACAGACTTGAAGACTCAGATTTTGGCCTCGCAGGTAAATCATATTTCACACATATAGATGTTAATATTGCTTTTTTTTTTTCCTAATTCATCTAAATCTTTTATCAATTCTACATTTCTGGGAAACAGAAGTTTATGGTTATTTCCAGCAAGAATGAATAACACAAATTGCACGCACAATCTATGCACAACCCAATATTCGGCGCATTTTCAGCTCATGGCATAATAAAACATGAGTTGAATTTTTTTGGTCGCAGAATTTATCAATTGTCCAATTTTGGTCCAAAAAAATCACCTTTCTTTATTTACTCCTAGTATTAAGAAATCTGTCCAATTTCGGACCCAAAACCTCCGAAAATTTGAAAACTGTGTCGTTTTATGTCACATGAAGATTTAATTTGGGATCGAACTCGGATAGTAGAAAGTTATGCGCCAAATTGGATGCTTCTGTGGTATAAAATGACACCCATTTAAAATTTCCAGGGATTATGGGCCAAAATTGGGGCTAAATCTAAAAGGTTAACTTTTTTGGAATAAAAATTGGATAATAGACAATGAAGCCTCATAAAAAATTGTAATCTCTGCCTGCACCACCACCACACATGCGTGCAAAAAAAAAAAAAAAAAAAGACTGAGAAACTATAACATTGATCGGATGATCACTCATATTTTCTTCAATTTGCAGCCTGTCGATCAGCATCAGCGTCTTGCTGCTTGTTTTGAAAAATTGATGGCTGATGTTGGGCGAAGCTTGGATTCAAAGAACAGGGACAAGTTTACGCAAAATCTGACCATATTCAGGCATGATTTCCGCGTGAAGTAGCATTTCCTGTTTGCTTAGATTTGTATTTCGTGTTTAGGGGTATTAAGATGCCAAATGGGTGCTTGAGCCTTCTCCCGAGTTCAGGCATCGTTTTTGTGGCACTTGATAATGAAGTATCTTGTTGGTGATAGAACTTACATGTACCATAACTTAAAGAATTTTGAGGGTCGAGGAAGCATATTAGGGTTGGTAGGTGGTGGTGCTCTTTTTTGTGCAAGTAGAGAGAGCTTACTTTTCTCAGCTCCCTTGTTTCTTAGCACCAAAGTAATGCATTGCATTTGATTCTTTGATTTTTGGATAGCTGGGCGTGGAAAGTATAGGAGATATATACTTACACCCATACATCTTTTATATAGATTGTACAAAATGCCTCCCCTTTTGGACTAGCTTCTTATCCTATATGCTACTTCTTTAGGTTTTGCGTTTGGAACATTTTCTTTTTTGTATTGCTATGGTTCAATGATCTTGCTCGAAATGCTTCTTCCAGTTTCTCTTAAACCAAGTTCGTCGATCCAAACACAACCTCTCGTTTATCGGGGCTTTGCTTAAAATTTTCGATACTATTTGCAAATATTTTTTCAAGTGATTTTAAGGACGTGGGGTTTTTCTTCGAAGGTTAGATCCTTTGGTCAAATGTAGTCTTATGGTATCTGGGTGTAGGTTTAATCTTGTATGTTATTGGTGCATTGTGGAATTTACGTGTATTATTGAAAATATTAGTGGAATTATCCTTGCTAATATTGAAATGTCAGTCCACGTTAAATTGATTTTTTAAAATGAACACGAGAAATTTTTGCATAATAGGAGATTTTTTTTTTTTTAATTCATTTGAGTTGCACAGTTCTAACTTGTGCACAATATATTTTGTCCTAGATCTAAAAGACCTTGTATCCTTGGCTTGTTATTTTATGTTGATGCTTTTAGGGTATTGTGTGGAGGATCCTTCAGAAAGAAATGTAAATGGGTGCCTTGTTAATCAACAGAAGAAGAAATAATAATAACTAAAGGCTTAGTCTTGTATGTACCAGTTGCATCGTGCAATTCAAGTTTATTTTTAAAAAGTTATACAAAATACTATTGAAAAGTTACACATGTTATTACTGAAAAGTGTATCTTTAATAGTGTAATTTTTCAGTAATAAATAGTGTAATTGTTCAAAAATACACTTGAGTTGCACGGTGTAATTGGTGTACAAGAGACTTACTCATAAATAAAATAAATATGCAAGTATGATAGTATTATGTGCATGTAATGCATGTGCATTACTAATATTATTCATTGAAAAATAAATTGATGCTATTATTTTTTGTTGGTGGTGCACAAGAGGGGTACAATAATTTTTTTTAATTAATATTTGTTAGTAATGCACTATGTACAAGAAGTAGATTGTTTGCTAGAGATGCACATGGTAGAAAAGGTGTAGCAACCTGATAGAAAAGGATAAATTATTCTTCCTCATGGTTTTTGTTTACATGGAAAAAGGAATAAGTTAAGTTCTTATATGTGCAATATAATTGAATTATTTTTTCCTCATGGCTTTGTCTACATGGAAAAAGGAATGTACGTTAAGTTCTTATATGCATTGAGCAATTTAATTGTATATTTTAACACTTGAAGACCTATTTATTGAATTTTTAGAGTTGTTTACAGAAATAATTAGAGATGATCAACCATAATTTTTTTGGATAAACTGTAAATAATTATTTATTGGATAATAAAAATAATATTAACTGTTTAAATATAAATTTGAGTTGCACTGTACATATGATGCACAAGAGATATGATCAAGGAATATATAAGAAAAAAGTGAGCGCTAATAAGTTCTTCAAAAATATAATATTATACACGATTATTTGATATTATATATTTGGCAAGGTTTCATATGCACTAGTTACACGGATTCTAGATTCGTGTAATTGGGTCAACCCAAATTCTAAAAAAAATCCATATAATTCAATGGTGGTCAGTCGATGTCTTGTATGGCCATAATTGAGCCATACACCTCTGTTCAATATTTCCCTTGCCACTGCAATAGCCACTCATTGGATTTTTGAAGCCACCATTCACCTCCACACTCCAACGTCGGAGTTGGAAGCTCCGTCGGAGAAGAAACTCAGCCATCCCCTGCATCGCCCAACTCTACCTCTCGCCGGAAAGAATGGAGAGAATCTCCATAGCAGCAGCTGAAAAGCCTGAAATTCACGCCGGAAAGAAGCTCTCTACAGCAGCCATCTTCCACACTTCAACTCGCCACAATAGCCGCGCTCCACTCTGGAAAAGCTCGTTTCCCTGTTCTTGCTGAAGAAGACGTCCGCCGTCGCACCTCGAAGAAGCTGCCGAAAATTTGCAACCCACGTCACCGCCATTACTTTTAATTCCAGAAATCAAAAGCCAACCATCTCAACGCTGAAAATTGTCGCGCCCAAGCCCAAAGTTTCCAGCCATTTTTCGATTTGAAGAAGACAAGGGAAGAAATCGCTTAACTCATTGTTTACCGTTTTAATTTTTCTTTTTAGTATAAAGTTTTGTGACTTTTCTTTTTAAAGTTGTGTAACTTTTCAACGTAAAATTGTGTAACCTTTCAGTATAAAGTTGTGTAACTTTTCTATGTAAAGTTGTGTAACTTTTCAGTATACGATTGTGTAACTTTTCTGTGTAAAGTTGTATAACTTTTCAGTTTACAGCAGTGTTAATTCAATATATAGTAGTATAATTTTAGTGTATTGCTTGAAGTTTAAGGAGTATGGTAAACTGCGTCATTTGTTTTAAGGATTTTTCTTGTGAATTTTGTGCAAAGAATACTAGACATTTACATAAAAAAAATAGCTAAGTCAAAAGTGTGAAAAAAATTTCAATGACTTTCAGTACGAGTTGAGGTTCAAACCATTGACCCCTCACTTCTTAAGAATGAACATAACCACCAGACTACAAGCGAATTCTATGAATAAATCCGAATTTTGTAATATATGAAGGAGCTGCGAAAACGGATCATAAGTTGACCCAGTTGCATGCGCACCAAGTGCACAAGAGACCCACTCTATATATTCGATTAAATTGAACCAGAAAAAAAGCTTGGAATTTCGGTGGGTATTCTATTGGGTTTTAAGTAATGTTTTTTAAAAAATTAGTGATTTTTAAAATTTAGGGTTTAAAATTGTTCTTTTTGTATTTTTAAGTAAGACATGTTATAACTTTATGATGTAAGAGAAAATAAAAGTAGAATAAATATCGGTCCTTTCTTGGTTATGAATTTAGACTAAATCTTTTATATATTAGGTGTATTGTGTAAATTAAGTTATTTTTAAAAATTATTCATGTTATTAGAAAAAAGTTACTATTCTTTATATTGAAAAGTAAAAATAGGAATAACTTATTAATAATAATAGAAATAACTTTTTTTTACAAAAAAAAAAATATTTGAGTTGCACGATTCCTCAAGCAATAGAACTTTATCTCCTCATTCTTGGTAAGGTGGTATTATTTTCGAAGGGAAAAACTCTTAATGTGAAATATGTTCACAATTTGGAGTCATTTATTACATTAAATCATTAGTATTACTACTTTAAAAATCAATATCATAATATTTTACATGCCGAATTATGTGAATAAAATATTATTATATTAACTTATGTGCAATAATATTAACAAATTATCATATTACAAAATGAATATAATAATAGTTTAATACGATAAACACATTTTAATGGAGACTAACATAAATTTATTGAAATCCTACAGATAAGAAAAAATTAATGAGTTGAACTTTATTTATGTGAATTCTTATGGTATTTTGTATAAAATCGTGGATATTGTGAAAATAAAATTTTAAATATTTTTTTAATTTTTAAATGTATAAAGAATAAGTCTTATGAGAGATTTTCTCATAATACGAGATTACTTATTTCATAGCAATTTAAGATAAAGATCATTCATATGAAATAAGACAAATTTCAATAAAAAATCATTTAGCAAATAATAAAATGGTAAAGTTATCCTTTCCACTTTATTGAATATAGTTTAATCTATTGACAAAAGGTATATTTAAAAGTATAGTGCAATAAAATATAAATAAAAGATGTTTAAAAGTAATTAATTGTAAAGAATAAGGCTGTTTTTAATAATTTGTTCAACCCGGTTCTCAATTTCATCTTCATTTCACATATGTGAACAGCGTTACGCTGGATATGGCGCACACTTTTCACTTATGCTACCTTTTCTCATTTTACTATCTACCTCCACGAAAAATACGCTTATATATTTACACGTAGTTTAATGTAATATATCGAAAGATATTACATGATATTTTAATATATATTATGAACAAATAGAATATATGCGATATTGTTTTTATTCATAACGAACATCACAATATCTTGTAATACCTTCCGATATATTATATTAAACCACGTGTAGATATGTGAGCATATTTTTAATGGATAGAGAGAATACTTTTTTATATTTTTGTTATGTTTAGGGTTGTAATATTTTTAAATTGAATAGTTATATTGTAATATTAATAAGTTAAATAATTAAATTGTAATATTTTTAGGTTGAAGAATAAAAAAAAAAATGTTTAGCACAGACTGTTGGAAATAAATTTAAATATAATGTGAATTTTGCAATAGAGTAGAGCGAATGGACGTAGATGAATCAAATGACATCTCTCTGCGTTGCGCTTCACTTTTTACAAAATAATGCAAAATGCTTAATAAAAAGAAGAAAAAGAGATTCAAATAAATATTAGAAATACCATATCATCATGTGTTAGACGCCATCACCATGAGGCTCTAAAAGAGAGAAGAAATCTATCACTTCAAAAACAACAATCAGCAAGAAGGGGACAAACATAAAAATGGACTAAAAGAAGGGGACAAACAATTACATAAACTACCGTTGAAGATTGATACAAATACTTTCCTATTACATTTGTTTCTATTCTACAAACCACACCAATCAGAGGGGGTTAATCAGTAGCAAATTGCAAACCATGCGGGCTGATTCGTAGCCGTAGTTTTATGAATCGAGTCCATATGATCTACCTTACCAAATGCACTGCACTACAACAAAAATCTATACCTTTGCAAAGAGTCGAGGAACATATACATTGACATGAGTTGCAAACAGCTAGATAAGTAGATGAAGAATACAGAGGTTACAATATGATAAAGTAACCAATTTGCTTCAAAATTTGAAACACCAGCAATAGATACCACCATCCCGGACGAAGGAATCTCTCGTAACCAGATTCAGTAAAATAAGTAATAAATGACAATCCAAGCAACAAAATCTCACTTGCTCAAGAAGGTGGTTGGATAAGCTAAGCTCTTGAAAACATGAATATAATGTCGAAAGCTTAAAAAATGTTCCAAGTGTTTGCTGAATGTATGAGAGATGTTATTAAGCTAATAACATAGGGTGTTCAAGGTTTTATAATTTAGAAGAGTAAAAAGTTGCCAACTTCAAACAAACTCCTTTAGTTTGGGTGCATACTGATATATTAGAAGCTCACTATCTTATTTTGACCGAACACGTTACAATTTCCACTGTGAATCAGATCTAGCATCTTATAAGCTCCAAAAACTTCATACGAGCTTTAAGCATCTTCAAGATCAGGTTGGTAAAAAACTTTCTTGTATTTCATGATGTTGTAGAGCCATTCAACAAATCAAGATCATCAGAAAACTTCAGTAGACTTTCATTTTTATAAAATGAAAATAGTGCATGTTACATGATGAATATTAATTATTTGACATTAACTTGGATTGGAATCTATTAAAAAGGGGCACTTCCCAAACCCTAGTGACACAAACTAAGATTTAACAAAGTGAAGAAATTGAATTGTATCAAAAACAGCAATCACAATCAAAAGGGCACAAAGGGGTACCTCCAGCATCAGATTTCCCAAACCCTAATTCTTCCTCTGTATATAAAGTTAATCCATCAGCAGTTTTTCTTCGTGGCCGAGAAGTGAGGTCCACATGATCATTCTCATTCAAGGATCTGCTCTTCTTACCATCATCTCTTACCATCCTTGTCTTGCCATTTAATTTCACCTTTGCAGATGATGCTACTTTGTGTGGCTTCTCGCTGGTAGACGCTTTCTTCTCATCGTTTACAGGCTTCTTTTTCTTCTTTGCGGCAAAGATATCATCAATCTCACTGCCCATCTTCTTCCGCTTAAAAGAGGGCTTCTCTGTAGAAGGACCCTGGTGTGAGTTTTTGTGCGGCATCTTAGCTGAAGTCTTCTTCGTCATCTCGATATCATACACTACATATCAAATAATCAGTTAATATACTAATTACTAATGGGGGTACTCTAAAAAAAACTATAAGTGATTTATAATCATCTAGAATTGCGTGTAAAAGTAAAGTTTTGTGTTCTCCATCTGAAAGTTCCACTTAAACTAAAGTGCTGAGAGGGTATACATCTACCTGATTCTAACTTCTCATTAATATTATACTATATTTAAATCTTTTATCAAACACTCATCTACTTCTAATAAACTTTGAAATCACTCATCCCTGTAACTATTAATCAATTTTATCACAATCACTAAATTTAGTCACTCCCTCAAAAACATAATCTTCTGCAAACCCCCTAAATAATGTTAACATACCGAATAAATTAGTGTAGTAAAAACCTTACTTCAATGGTCTTCAGAAAAAATTAATTGCAATCCTACTATCAAATCAATATTTATATGGTCTTGATCAAAGTATAGACAATCCTTATCGAATAATTGCATTTCCAACAATTACTATATAGTCAGAAATTTAGTCAATTCATCAAATAAGCTCAGGAAACTATAAAAATAATTAGAACAGAACTTGGTCGCCAAAACAATACTGACACAGAGGAACCCCTTTCTCCCCTTCCTCTGTCGATAAACCCAACAATCAGACTTCTCCCAGGTCCCATTACTTTCTCTACTCACTAAGAATTAACCAGATTCAAGTAGTAGCTCTAAAACAGCATCTTAAAATTTTCCCAATGTCGAAATAATCTACCTCAAAATCTCTGTTGAATTGGATATACTTCATTACGTGAAATAACAACTTACCAGTTACAAGTCTTCAAATGGCGAGGGCGCGTCTAGCGGACGACGTAAATAACTTGCTTGAGGAAAGAACAAAGAGTTCACCGGCGCCGATAGCCAGGCCGCCGGCCGTCGCGACTCGGGAGAGATGTTTTAACCGCGAGAAACGAGAACCCTAAGCAAAATTGTAAAGTAAACTATAGAAATTAACTTAAAACTTCGGGCCAATAGGGCCGGTTATAAAAAAAACAGATCTGATGGGCTCGGCCCAATTTAATTGGGCCTATAATTTTAAAGCCCATTTCGTTAACACGTTCATATTGACCGGGCTGCCGATGCCGGCGACGGTGCTCCGACTTGTGTATCAATGGAATCATGGACAATTTGCCTCGCAAATTCATGCTTTGTTCAACAATGAGCATTCCTTCCTCATCCATTTCTCTCACTTCGACAGCTATCAACCTTCGCCCTCCTTCCATGGCGACGCCCTTTTCTCGATTCTTCCAAATTCCGTCCGCCGCAAAACCCCATTTGCTTCGGTTATATTCTGCAAATTCCGGCCACATCAGTGTGAGTGTTCCCCATATTTTTATGTGTTTGTTTTCTTGGGCAAGGCCCAGTTGAAAGTTCGAAAATTTGAATTTCGTTCAGCATCAAATGAAAGAAAAATTTTGTGAGTTTCATGTGTTTTTCTTTGAGTTGAATTGATCAGCCTTTCAATTTTATCCTCCCTTTTGTTGTGTTAGATGAATGGAACTAAATTGAGTGCCCCATATTAGAGTAATCTAGAAATGGGATTTGCAGTAGTCTTCCAAATGGAGATGTCGAGATAATAATTCGGTTGCAAGAAATGGTTATGATCTACCAAATTTCTTTATTTAGCTATAGCTTTTCATAGATGCTGAGCTTAAAAAGTGATAGTGTAACTAGTTTACAATTTTTCACTTCATTATTCTTCTTCTTTTACATTTTTGTAGTGGGTTAATGCTCTTGAAGAATTGGTGTCATTTATATGTATAAGAGTTCTGATGTTCTGTCATCTACTAGTTGTCATAACCTTTTCTTGTGCATATCTGTGTTGTGCTGAACGCCCCCTCCACCTTTCCCTTGACACATGTTCTTCTAAATTGTGTAATCGGCGCAAATAGAGGCCAGAATCATCAGATTTTGACAGCAGTTCTTTGGAGAACTCAGGTACCTTTGGATGATAAAACTGCACGATGTTTCTGATCAATGTTTTCCGCATTTAGCCAGTTAATGTAGCTAAATTATTGTTCCTGAAAAAACTTCAAATGTGTTTGTAATAGGTTCAAATGAAAAGAGAGAAAAATCTCAACCTGTGGCATCCAATGAGTACTTTCGATTTGCCCTCCAAACTTTTATTATTATTGTTGTTGACTGCAATTATTTCTGTCTATTTCATTGTGCCTTCATCTTATTGATCTATACTTGCAAATTATGGTTGCCACTCTGTGTGTTTTGATTTTGTTCTTCACTTGGGTAAAAAAATAATGGGTTTTCTTTTTGGGTAAAGAAAATGTTGAAAAAAGTAAATGTTCTTACTCTTTAACCAGTTATTTGGGCTAAGCATTGATTTTACTGTTGGTTTAGTATCTTAAGTTACATGTATGCTTTATGGTTTCTGTTACTTTTATATATTAAACCCTAAGTTATGATCCTTATGACAACTTAATAATTTCTAATGGTATCTTTTGATGGCATGTTCAGTTTATATCGTTAAGGAAGTAATAATCTTTTATCTTTCTGATGATAATATCTCATTTTTGTTTGCTGAGCTTTTCAGGATACTAACCAGATTGAAGAGATACGGTATGTCAGGAGTTTTGGCCTATGGCTTGCTTAACACTGCTTACTATACCACTACTTTTCTCGTGGTGTGGTGAGTGGTTAACTTAGACGCAATCACTATTGAAGTCTTTTATCTGCATCTTATGTTTCGGCCGTTGGTCGGTTTCATGTCCAAAATTTTATATTCTGCACTCCAAGAAAATTTATATAAGTTCACAGCTGTTTAAGGAATCGAGACTCAGATGTAGCTAAATCAAAAATGTAAATGCTGCCAACAATATCAGTGAGTGTGTGCATAAGTTATATACCAAGTTTTAAGAGCTGTTTACATTCCCCGGAGAATATTCCTCAATCCAAGCTGGTTACTTTGTTCTTTTTCGTGTTTATTTTTTCCTATTTGAGGTCTTTCTGCATTAATCTAGACTTGAGTCTTTGAAAACATGATCCTTTAGGGCAATCTCTCTCCTCCTCTTGGGGGCCTTGGGATGGGATGAACTTCATTTCACAGTTTTTAGGAAATCCTTCTGTAATTTCTATCTAATATTTTGTGGCGTGGCTGGAAATTCTTATACATACATTCTATAATTTTTTCTGCTACATGCTTCTATGATTATAATCGCATCATATGACCTTGCTGATAGGTTATACGTGGCTCCTTCACCCGGGAGGATGGGTTATTTGGCAGCTGTTGAAAGGTAAAATAATCTCTGAGGTGTTCCCTTAGGGGGTTTAAGTATAATGAGACAGTTCCGTTATTTGCAGGTTTCTCACAGTAATGGCAATGGTGTGGGCAGGGAGCCAAGTAACAAAGCTCATGCGAGCTGGAGGGTGAGCAGCCCAACCATATCTTTAACATCTCCATAGGGGTTCGTTTCAGTTTGTTGCTATTGCTTCTCGATTTTCTTCCTTTGGTATGTCTTTTACTTGTGGTATGATCTTGAGTTTTCAGAGAGAAGGTTGATCAGATATTAATAGATTGGTCATGTGGTTTGTTCTTTAAATTATAGTAACTAATATATTTTTCTATATTGTTAAAAGAATGTATAAAGATCGAAAATGAAGTATGCGAGTGAATTCTACAACTAAGTGATCTTCTCATTCAAGCAAATAAATGAATGCATTGGTCTTATGTAAAACAAATATATTGTACCACTGATTCATAACTATCATTTTATAGTGTAACAACTCATACCGACAAACAAATATGCTTTAATGAAACAACTAATATTGTTTAAAAATACACACGAAATACAAACCAATTGCATTTTGTAACTGGTTCAGGTCTTTGCCATGAAATTTTGGTCGTATCATCACAAGATCGCCCCTATTTCTGTAGTTCACTAATTTGGCAATAATGATGCACTTTGAGTGTGAATGACTCTTGTGTGCTTTTAACTGTTTTTCATAACTTGGGGCAGGGCTCTGGCACTTGCACCATTTGTCGATAGAGGATTATCGTGGTTCACTGTCAAGTTTGGGTTTGAATCTCAAGGAAAGGTACTCAAATCGTGAAATTCAGTAAGTTCTATCTTCTACACATCACATGGTTTCTGATTTTCGTAACTGTCATCTTTTAGGCGTTTGTGACAATTGCTGGTTTTTGCTTCGTGTTGGCATTCTTGATGTTTATTGTGGTGACCTTACTCTGGGCATGAAGCTTTTCTGGTCGTTCCATCATCGTCCCAACATGATACGATTATCGAATAATTTACATAGTAGGCTGACCCGACCCGGATAGCCATGAATTCACAGCATATTCTTGAACATGAAATAGATTATGATTTTGTTTTGAAGCCAAGGATTAATATTTCATTGCATTTTGAAAGCTTGTAGATTGATTGGTTCAGGAGTCATCAGTCATGAAATTCTCTTTAAGGGAATTGTTTCCATTGTAATTTGTATATTCTTTATTAATAAGAGTATCTCCAACAATCCTTTTAAAATAGAGGATCTCTGAAACGATACTCTTTCCTTGGCAATTCTATTTTTACAATTGTCTTAATGTTACAATTCTACTTTTACACATTTAAAAAAAAAAAATTACTACCTCCGTCTACAAAAAAATACGTTCAGATATTTGCACTTGGTTTAATGTAATATGTCGGAAGGTATCTTTGAAAGTATGTCATATGTACTAAATTAATTTATAAATAGTATTAATTTTGTAAATTATTTTATAATTTTCTCATGTTTATCCAAGGAATTCCTTTTTTTTTTTTTTAAAAAGCAGATCAAAATGGGGTGAAGTGATAGCAACAAAATTTTCTCTATATTAAATGAGTTTAAGTCAATTTTGTTTCCAATAATTCAAACATTGAATTTGATCCTCAATAACCCTTGTCCAAAACAACAGAGAAACAAGTGTATGTAAATATGGGAACTGAAATAGTAAATAAGGTGAAAATTAAACAGATTCTAAATTTGATCTTACAAACTAATGTATGCATTTCCCAGGGAATGAATTTCGGGCATTTGTATATTAATTTAGAAAAAATGAAAAATAACTATATTTATAAGTTAGTTTATAATATTTATACAGAAGTATATTTTATTTTTGCATAAAAGTATATATTTTTTCTATATAGAATTATTTTGTAATTAATGTTAAAATTTTGTACTATTTTATAATTTTTTAATATATTACAGTTTTTTTTTTTTTTTTGTGTGAAATTAAGAAGTGATATATAAGAGCATGACCAATGGAAGATAGAATTTTCACATGACATTTAATTGTACTTGGGTAGAGGCACTAGATGGTTGGGTGAGGTAGAATTTGGAAGAGAGAATATTATATACGGAAAATTACAAAATAGTTCACAAAATTAATATTAATTGTAAATTAGTTTTGTACAGAAAAAAATGTGCTGCAGAAAAATAAAAACATGCTTATATACAAATATTGTGAATAAATTTATAAATATAATGTCTTTTTTAACCCATATATAAATAATCTCATTATATACTATGTTATGTTAAACTTTTAGTTGGACCTCATTGTTTCTTTCTCCCATATATATACCCCTCTATACATATAAGAGCATGACCAATGAAAAATAGAAATTCCACGTGGCATTTAGTTGTACTTTGGGTAGAGGATCGGGGAAGGTAGAATTTGGTGTACATCGAATTGACTTTGTGGGGCCCCTTTTTTTCTTTTGCTAATATTTTGTTTCATAATTTTAGGATTTATATATAGGGTGGAGGAAATATCGAAAATATTGGTATATTACACTTATCGTATTAAAAAATATTGAATTTATCGAAATTTTTGATACAGTATGATAGTATTTCGGTATACCGCAATATACCGAAATATTTTTGGTATATTGAAATATTTCGGGGTATAACGCAGTATATCGAAAATTTTATTAATATTGAAAATATTTTGGTATACCAAAAATATTTCTGTATATCGAAAATATTTTGTTATATCACGGTACACCGAAAAAATTAAAAAATTTGGTATACCAAAAATACCAAATTAAATTTTCGGTATACCGTTGTCATACCGAATTTTGGGTATGAAAACGATATGACTTTTTCCAATATCAAAATTCGGTATACCAAAATTTTCGGTATGACGACAGTATGATATTTTTCAATATCAAAAATTTCGGTACGATAACGATATTACGATTTTTTTTTTATATGATGTACCGTCCACCTCTATTTATATATGATATTTATATAACATTTGTTTTTCTGTGGCCGTATGTCATCCAAAATATTTTTATATACTACATCCGTCCCTTTATTAGTTGCTTATTGTTTTTTTGACTAATATTGAAAAAAGCATAAAAATATTGATATAGTTAGGGGTGGAGCAAATACCGAAAATACCGGTATACCGTACTTACCATACCGAAAAATATCGAATTTATCAAAAATTTCAGTGTACCGAAAATATCGATATGGTATGATATTTTCGGTACGGTATCGATATAGAATTTTAAAATTTTCGGTATACCGGTATATACCGAAATACCGAAATATTTTCGGTATAAACCGGTATACCGAAATATTCCGGTATACCGATTATTTTCGGTATACCGAAAATATTTTGATATACCGAAAATATTTCGGTATCTCGGTATACCGGCATATACCATTTTGGTAATTTAATATTAAATTTAATTTTATTTAATTAAAATTATACTTAAATTATTTCGGTATGGACCGGTATGGCGGTATATACCGGTATGGGCGGTATACCGACATAGTCGATATTTCGGTATGGACCGGTATTTCGGTATATATCGAAATATCGGTACGGTACGGTATACCAAAATTTTCGGTACGGTATGCGGTATGCATTTTTTGTGCGGTATACCGAAAATTTCGGTACGGTATCGGTATGCAAAAATGCATACCAAAAATTTTGGTACGGTATACGGTATGGGCGGTACGGTACGGTATGCCACCCATAGATATAGTATAGGTGATGTGATGGAGAGAAGAATATTAGAAAAAATGGAGAGAGAAGAGTATTAGAGAAATGTATGAATATAATATTGTTATTTTATTTACAAAAATGGTATGAGCAACATATAGTGGAACAGACGAAAATGACAAAATGAACAGCTCATAGTGCTTGGAGGAAGTATTTTTTTTTTATATAATTTGCATGGTATTGCAACGGTGTTATATATATATAGTATGTATATTTTTTTTTTATTTGTACATAGTAATATATTATTTAGTGAGATCTTTTTAATTTATGCATTATTTTTTGGTTTCTCATTTTTTGAATTTAACTAAAATTCTTAAAAATTATTTTTCACAATTTGTTCAAATATTACCATTAAATCAATATTCTAAAAATTACGAATTTAATTAAAAATTAAGTAACTGATTTTTTAATATAAATTCATTATATTTATTTGAATAAATTAATATAAATAAAATTAAAATAAGATCAATATTGAATAAATTAAATAATGTAGATAATGGAATTATTAATATTTGTACTTGGAATAATTGGAGAGTTCGTATAAATTGACAAGTATAATTTAGTTTTGATGTGACAGTTGACTGTCTCAAAATTTAAAGATGAGATTGTGAAGGCAAATGGAGATGCTCTAAGACCAAGGTTATCAGCAATCCCTTCAACATAGGTCACTCAATTGAATATTATTTTTCTCTCATCCACCTAGACAACCTACTATACATCTATTTATTTTACTTTTATCAGCAACCTCTTCAACCTAGATTAGCTAATATTATATTATTTCATTATTATTTTATTTTATTTATTATATATTATTAATATATATATTTTATTTTAAAATTAATTAATAATTTTTTTTACGTACTAATAATTTCTAATTAACATGAAAAAAGATTATCACACAAAATTAAAACTAAAACTTGATTCATTTGGAACATGTGATGAAAATAAAACTAAAAATGCATAATCTGAAAATTACAAATAAATAAGATGAAAATTACAAACTTGATTCAATTACAATCACCAAATTTTTGCCAAATGTGCTCAATCAAATCATTCTTAAGATTTTTTTTTTAAAGAAATCATTCTTAAGATTTTGATGAGCTTGCATATTGCGAAAATATGGATTATTTGAATCTGTCATTGAAGATGAAGAGAAATTATGAGAATTTTTTTTAATGTGCTCCAAAATATATCAAGAGTGGTCTCTATTTATAGAGAATAAAAATACAAAATTTGGTATATTTTTTTATTTTTTTAATTAGTAATTTTTAAGATAAAATACATTATTTATAAAATATGAGAAATCAATCAAGAGCTTACATGTGTCAACAAATGATTGGCCCCTCATAGTTGAGTAGGAATCTATGTTGCACGGGTGCGGATACGCAGATGCGGGTGCGATACGATATGAGTTGGGGGATACGAGTTTTTAAAAAATTTAGGGTGCGAATCGTTAAGGACACGTCTATTTATTTATATTTTATTATATATAATATCTAAAAAATATATTTTTATAAATTTATTATAAATCATTTATATTTTTTATCACCTAAAATTTGAGAATATTTAATAATATAATATAATTATGTAAAAAAAAATATCAATTCGAATTTCATTAGTTCAATACATAAATCATAGTAGGAAATTAAATCTAAAATGAGTGTCACACTATCAATTTAACTTATACAAAATAATAAAATTTAATTTAAATAATATATTTAATACTTATAAATATGATTCGTGCAGTGGATTCGAGAATCCGTTAGCTGGATTGCCACGTGGAGAATCCGACACGAGAATTCAAGAATCTTACCCCTTTTAGGGTGCCGGTGCGAATCCAATACTGCATTATAACATTTTTAGAAGAATCTGTGTATCATAGGTAGGAATGTTGTGACACAGCACGGGTCGACGCTCTCTTCTTTTCCCATTTTAATTTTTTTTTTTTGTCTTTTTCCCACGACCTACCCTCATAAGTCCCTAATAAACATGGTCTAATGACAGATTAATGAATAATTATCTCACCTGATTACATATTCTTTGCTTTTCATAAAATAAATTTCTTTCCTACATCTTTCTATTGACAAAGTAAATTATAAACTTTGACATATTTTTTTAAAAAAAATTGCATTTTTTTCTCATCAATCACGAGAATCCACGCTTATGGTCCAAAAACTCAATTTTCACACACATTTAATTAGTCCTAAAATTGTGTGTGAAAAAATGATTTGAGACTAAATGTGTGTAAAAATTGAGACTAAATGTGTATGAAAAGAAATTTGGAACTAAATATATGTGAAAATTGGATTTTGGCACAAATTATGGGATCAAAAGCGTGGACTCCCATGGCTGTTGAGACCAAAAATATAATTTTCTCATTTTTTTGAACTCGAAGGAAGGGTAAAAATGGAAAGAATGTTGACCGACTTAACCGATTACTCGGCGACTAGTCGCTAGTCGGCCCTTGTCGATTTCCATTAATTAATGTTCGGGTGGCGACTAGGTTGACTAGACACCAACTAGACACTGATTAGACCGACTAAATGTCAACTAAGTTGTTCCCAATTAGGTCTGTTTCTCTTTCTTTTAATTTTTATTTGGCAAACCTTAAGTAATTATAATAAAACAAAATTATAATAACCAAAATATTAATCCCTTCTGATTTTTAAATTATGACTTTATTGAATTTTGAGTTTCAGATTATTAATACTTATAATTTTAATATTGAAAGGTGGTGATAATATTTTTTTATTATTTTATGTACTCTATATTTTAATTCATTAAATAATTAATTATATTTATCGTTTAAGCTAGTATTTTTGACAAGTTTCCATTTAGTCCCCGATAGTCACTAGACCCTAGTGGTCCGACCGATATCAATTAGCGACTAGCAAGTTTTAAAACATTGAGGGTGTGTTTTGTTTAATGGACAAAATATTCAATCCTGCTAGCAGGAATAATCATGTTTTAGTAGGATTGATTATTTTGTCCATTAAACAAAATACACAGTGAGTATAAGTGATTAGAAGTAGTCTTTTTCGAAATCGGTTCAACGGTTGAATTGGAAATAAGTCCAATTACTCTCTTAAAACTGTATTTAAGGTTAAATTGAAGAAAAAAAATCAATCAAAACCAAAAAATTAAAAGAAGGTAAAATATATTGAAATGTCTTGATTATTTTGTTTTTTTTTTCTTCATTTATTTAACTTGTGAGATACACCCAATCATATACTACGATGCAGAAAAATTGTAAGCCAAAATTATTTCAACGGTTAGAACAATTGAACCAACAATCGGTGCTTGTCCAATTTGATTGTCGATCCTATTATGAAAATATTCCTTACAGACGCGATTGAATGTCAGTCAAGTTTATACATAGATAAGTCAAGCTTACACCTAGATAAAGTTATAATGTACACATATATAATGGGATAGTGATTGATCATGGTTTCCATTGCCAAAAATAAGAAAAAATCCAATTAGGTATATCAAACAAGATATACATAGTAATAAATACGCGTGTGAGAATCAAAGTTCAAAACTGCATGTTGAAGCTATTATGTAATAAATTATATATTTTCAAATTTGGATTTAAAGACATATAAGCTGTACTTATTACATTGTTACTTAATTACTTTCCAAGAAATAACCCTTTTCCTCACTTTCTATATTTTCATGATGCATGTAACCGCCTCGCATTGAAGGGAGATTGGGATATTTTTTCCATAATCACAGGATTTTCATCATTAATTGCTCTTCAAGATTGATAATTGATAATGTGTATATATACATACCCACACATACTCTTGTCCTTTTATACCTTCAATCAACTTTCAAACGCCATTACATTCAATTTAAGAAAAAAAAAAAAGCTCTATGGGATCCCTAGAACCATGCCATTCCGAGGCCTCGAATATTTCGGTCACATCGGAAGAATCGCCCGTAGAAAACGACAAGAGGAAGGAGAAGGAGGAGGAGGGTGAAGGGTCGGGCACGAAACACGAGACGACTTCTCGTATCGTGCTTGATCTCAAGCTTTCTAATGATGATTTGACGAGTAAAGCCACTTACCCTAAGTCAAAGCTAGAGTTGAATCTTTTCAGCTCTAGTGATGGTGGCGAGTACGAGGGAAACCCTAACCCTAAACCCTCGGACCCGAAAACCTTCACGTGCAACTTTTGTAGGAGGGAATTTTCGACGTCTCAAGCTTTGGGAGGCCACCAAAACGCCCACAAACAAGAGAGGGCGCTAGCGAAGCACCGCCACAATGTGGTAGACATGACGGCGGCCGAGGGTGGCCCACCTCCGTACGGCCACCCGGGGTACTCCTTCTACCCCTACTCAACGTACCATCATGTACCTTTATATGGACCATTCAATAGGTCATCACTTGGGGTTAGGGCAGAATCCATGATTCACAAACCCTATTCCTTTCACACTCAGCTTTCGTCGTCTTCGCCTTTCACTTATCATTATGATCATGAAAAGATGCCGAGTCGACCCTACTTGATAAGGTCACCAACACCACCACCATATGATGGATTGAGGATTGAAAATTTTCAGTCACGTAAGGCAAGTGACAACATTGGATTAGGGTTTGATAAATTTGGTGCAACCCTAACTCTAGGGTTATTAAACCCTAGTGGAAGTAGTCCAGCAAAAGCCAAGGGTAGTGAAGATGGTAACAATCAAGGGCTGAGATTGATAAGTATCGATGATGATCCAATTGATGCTAAAGAACTTGATTTGGAACTAAAGCTTTGAGATTGATTAATTGTACCTTTTGATTGGAATTATATTTTTCTTTTTACAATATTGTGTTATTTTTCTTTTTTAGCTAGGGTTGATTGATTGGTTAGCTAGATCGATTAATGTATCTTTTCCTACATTATTTCGTGGTCAAAATTAATTAAAGAAATTATATAAGTTATATATATTTTCCTTTAACATGCATTGTCCTTTCTTTAAAAAAATAATAAAAAATCGGCAGCGTTGATTAGTTTGCTAAAATTATTGGATCTCTTCCTACATAATTTCGTGTTGAAATACTAACTGAAAAAAATTATATATCTCATAATTATTTCATAAAGTGTGATTACTTCTTCTTATATGTTGATTTTAAAATTTTACTTAAGTTACATTGTATATTTTTTAAATTTGAATTTGAATTTCAATTAATTATGAATACTATTGGGTATACGTAGAACTTAATGTATATATGATGATATGTCCATGACAAATTGATAATGTTAAAGAGTTAATGTGGGTCATGCATGAAGTATTGTAGACGCCCTCGATTAACTGATGAATTAATTATATCGATAATATGGGTGATCATGTGAAAATATATTTTCACATCTTTCAATTAATATTTAGATTATCATATGTGATAGGTTTATAAGTGTGGGCCGTGGCAAGTGAAGTTTAATGTTGGAGATCAATCATCTTAATCATGAGTTATATATTTGATTCAAATTTCAAAAAGTTTCTAAATATGGTATGAATACTCATCAATATATTCAAAGGTATCATGTGCACCTGGTTAAAGTGGTGTCCATGAGACTTTCTCGTATTTAAATTGCATGCACAGTCTCATATGCACTTGGTGAACAATGCATTCACTTTGTTTACATTGAAAAGTGTAATGTGATTATATTGAAAATTTTATACTATTATCAGTTTTCAGTGTAATCAATATACCACTACAAGAAAAAATGGATACGACAATAGTGGAAACCCGTTGTTTTTCTATAAAAAAATGCCGTTGTAGAAGCTCCTGTTGTAGTAGGTATCAAGTTTAGACAACGGTTAATGGATCGTTGTCTTTTCATTGTTACTACAACGGTTATTAACTGTTATCTATACATATAAAATATGTTGTTGTAGCACGTGCATATCCTTTTTTGTGACTATAGACAACGGTTGTGAGCCATTGTCTTTGCTTTGTTACTACAACGGTTATTAATTGTTGTCTATACATATAAAATATGTTGTTGTAGCATGTCCATATCCTTATTTGTGACTATAGACAACGGTCTTGAGCCGTTGTCTTTGTGAATTAAAAATATATATAATTTCACGGGTCAAACCCACGGGCTGAACCGATCCGGGTCCGACCCGCGCGAATATCAGCCTCCCTTTGCGTGAGAGGGGATTTGAACCCGTGACCTCTCGTATATGTGAATAAATGTCTTGCCATTTGGGCAAGTGGTATTTCTTGTTCAATATTTCATTATAAAATATATATATATATACTTTTTATTTTAACTAAGTGTTATATATTTATTTTATTATTATTATATTTTGTAATTATACTAATCTAAAATTATATATTTTAATTATGTAATACATGTATATTTAGTTTTAATAAAATTATCATATATATATGTAGTTATATATTTCTAAATATTAATTCAAATCATTATAAATATTAATTCCAACAATTCTATTAATTCAAAAGATTGATTCAAATTATCATTTTAATTTAAAATATTAAATAAGTTTAAATCACACTAATAGTTAGTAGGTGTCTAATTATTCGATATTCAAAATATAGTATAAAACGTACACAAAGTTAAATAATTCAAAATTGACAAAGTTAAAATATAATTCAAAACATACACATCAAATGTATCAACGTCTCGGTCCCTTCCCACGTCTACGGTGTCCTTCAGAGTCATGTTGTGAGTGAGAATCATGTGGTGCTCTATGGTGGTCCTTGAGAGTCATGTGGTGAGTGAGCATCATCAAGTAGTAATTTTACACTATTCCATTGAAGAGGTCATGGGTTCGATTCCTTAGAGCATTATTATTTTTTTAGCACCAAAAAAATTTGACTAAGAAATTTTATTACTTTAATTCTTTAGAGCATTTTTTTTTAAATATAAAAAAATTGACTAATAGATTTTTTTTAAAGGGACTAAGAGATCTAGTTAGTTAAAAAAATTGACTAAACTTATTGTGATGACTTAAAATTTATCACAATGTATCTCGTTTTTTTTTTGTAGTAAAAAATATTTTAAATATATTTTTAAATTCAACTCATATAATAAAATTTTAATTAAAAATAATTAAATTAATATATTTGAGTAAAAATAATAAAAAAATTAATTTGACATATCAATATATATACAATAAAAATATATTTAAACATTTATCAAATTATAGAAATTTGCATGAAAATAATTTTTTTGGAAAATAATAAGAAAATGTAATTGAATTGTGTTAAATTTCTTTTTTTTGTTATTCTATTTCTAAAGTATAAAAGTGTCATATTTCAAAATAATATAAAGTAATATATGTTACTACAACGGTCATACATCATATATTATAGTATATAGTCTTATACAACACCATTTGATGAAAATATAAAATATTTTACAACACCGCTTTTATAGTGATATACAACGGTTGCATGTTGGTTGTCTTTCAATAATTTATTCCTAAAAAACATTGATATACAATGTATATATACAACGGTTCAAAAACTGTCGTAATATAATATTTTTTTACAACGCCGTCTTTTGCGAATAGACAACGGTTTGATTTTCAGTAAATTTTCTTGAAAACAAAGATATACAACACGAATATACAACGGTTCAAAAACCGTTGTAGTAACATACTCTTTAATAACAACGCCTTTGTAGTATAGACAACGGTTATAGATAACCGTTGTCTTTCAATAATTTTTCTTAAAAACACAGATATACAACATAAATATACAACGGGTCAAAAACCGTTGTAGTAAAGTACCTTTTTACAACGCCGTTTTTTGAGATTAGACAACGGTTCACCAAAACCGTTGTCTAACATCATATTCCATCAATAAAAGACAACGATTATACTTTACGCAACATATTTTTAACTTTAGAGAACAATTTTTAGCAAAACCGTTGTCTTTCTGGTGTTGTAAAACATCATTTTTCTTGTAGTGTACACTTTTCAATAATGAGCTCATATTTTTCCATGTAAACAAATTCAATTGTTGAGTGAGTGCATTATATGCGAGATACCTATGAGACTTACTCATTTAAATTATGATATAAAATATTGCGCAGATCTAAGATATATGTCAGCTCTTTATCCCAACGACTTTATTTTTCTTTGCACTGTTATCGATTTTTTCAATATTAAAAACAACATTTTGGTCCTGTTGTTCTTTAAACCTATTTTTTTTGTGCGTGTTGTTTTCTCATTATGTTCTACATCCATTTACACAGAGGTATTTTTCTCTGTGCTTTTGTACTATACAGTAAACATGTTTTCTTCATAAAATAACACAATTTTTTGTACCTTATGAATTCTATATATAACAAGTATACTATAACACATACTATATTTGTTACTACATGAACAAGTATATATATACTATAACCCATACATGCTAATTTAGTAATATAACATAATTGTTCATATAGTACCATAAATTTGCGCTTATTTTTTAATTACTTTTATAGTCATTCGAAGTTTTTTTAGAGGCCTTTTAATACTTCTGCTACAATTTTTTTGATTGTGTGATGTATATGTGTTGTCAGAATTTATGATTTCCTCTGGCGTCATTGTCATTTTTTTTGTTCGTTGTGTTTTATTTTTATGTTGTAACATATTTTTCAGTACCTTACGAACTTTCATATATTACTAGATGAATAAGTATATGCAACTACATATATAGCTTTTGAGTAGGTCTCTTGTGAACTCGAGTTTACATGAACTCGTATCACTGTTATATATAATCAATATAATTGTTATTCATATATATTATCATTGTTATAAAAATATACTTGATATTTTGACAGTGATAATGTATATCTATAATAGTGATATATAGTGAATATACATAACCATGATAGTGTATACACAAGACACTATGACAGTGATAATTGATAATCCGAGTTCACCGTGAACTCGAGTTCATACAAGTTTTTTGTCATAGTTTGTTCACTCGATATCCGTCCACTAATTGAGTAATCTGGGGAGTGGGGACACATACCCACCATCCACTAGCGGGGGACTTATTTCAAGTTAGAACAAATTTTTGTATGGACTGACTCAATATCAGGAAGTGATCGTACTTTATGAGTTTTGAACGTGAGACCTCGAGAATGTTGTTGATAGGCGAATGAGAACAAAGAGGATTAAGAAGTAACCATGGATGATTAACTCTAAGCTGCTCGCCTTTAGTTCACACAAACCCCCACTCCACACCACCAGGTGCCTCAATCACGCATGTGTGTATCAGTACCACGTGGTCCGCGCAAGTGGCGAACACACATCTCACAAAGGTCCACCTCGAAGGGAAGTTAGCTACCAAGATAAGAGGGAGCACATCCTATAGAAGACGAGTAGGTGACAAACAAAGGGCGAACATGAATGAGACTAACTTCTGCAAAGCTACACACATCCCACTCTACAAGAATGCTAAGCACAACACATCAAGACAATTCTGCTCGCACCACACTCAGTGGGATTCCAAATGCAAGCAAGACCCATATAAAGAGAAGATTATTCAATATCTTGTAATTAGTGCTTAATAAGGGGCAAATTGACAAATGTATGGACACTTGTCAATCAATTAAGTCATTAGGTTAAATAATGTCACCTCACATCTTGTAAATCTATAAATCGTGGATTTATATCCATTTCAAAGGATTCCAACATTTCCAATACAAAAAATCATATTTATTATTTCTCTCTCTACATTTCTTTCACTATAAACTGTGTTTTAAAAAGCGGATCGGACCGGCTGGTCCGACCGGTCCGACCGCTACTCGGACACCTCTCCGGGCCGCTTTAGTACGTTGGACCGGGCATTTTCAAAAGCGCCCGAAAAGCGCTCAAAAGCGGTAAAAACCGGGTCGGACCGGTCACTCGTTGGACCGGCCGAAACGGCGCTTTAATAAATTTTTTAATAAAATCGTATTTTCTTACACAGAATTAACTAAATTAATTATATATATTATACATATTAAGTATAATTTAATAATATAATGTCTAATTTTAATTCATAACCCTAGATAATAGATATAGTTTCACTTCCTGGAAACACAACTCTAAGTCTCCACCATCCTGCAGTATAATATCTAACTTTAATTTATTATTTCAATAAAATTTATTCATATGATATATAATTTATTAGAATATATATATATATATATATATAAATATTTATAATTATATATTATGCATTTATGATGTCACACCGGTTCAACCGCTTTAAAAATGGTTAGACCCGATTGAACCCGGTCCGACCCAAAATATTAAAGTGGCCGGGTCAACTTTCGCTTCCGCTTTTAAAACACAGACTATAAATTAATCATAATCATATTGAATATTGTTTGGAGGAGTACAATCTTCAATTAGCCACATAATTAATCTTTATTACTAAATTCCTCCAACAAATGTATAGTTATAAGGGCATTGTAGTTGTCCGTGTAGCCTAAAGTCTAAAGTAATATTTTTTTATTTAAGTAAACATTTTATATGTAACACCTACAAAATATTACATACGAAAAAAATTCTAACACCTAACATCGAGACTAGTCCATAATACGTTATACATTTTAGAAATTAATTTTATTTAACTCATTAGCAATTTATTTATTTTTTCTTTTCTTTTTTTAAATAGAATTATTGGTTAATATTAACATACATAAATGATAAACATTAATTCTCAATGAACCAAATAATTCTCCATCGGCGTTTTTATCAATATTATTGGTGTTTGATCTGGAATTATGATGCAAAGCTTTCGATCAGTGTTTTTCATTATTTGATCTGGAATTACGGTGCAAAGCCTCCTGTATGCATTTTTCATCAACACATCGGTGTTTGATCTAAAAAATACGGTGCTAAATTCCTCCGATCAATGTTCATCCAAAAGCTCAACGATCCTCCAAAGACGTACAAAGGTGATTACTGCATAAAGTCCTTCTAAAGGCAGCTATTAATTCAAAATAAAGTTTAATGCTCTCGAATTAACGTTTAACTCCAAATTTCAACTTTGGACCAACTCTGATAAACTTGTAAATCAAGTTAAGACCAAGTCAAGATTTGAAGAGAAAAATCAGATAAATCAATAGAGATTGAACCTGAAACAATCACTTGATACGATACATAGATTCTTTGTAATATTATTTTCACATAATTAATAAAGAGACATTGATTGTGAAGAAATTTCGCAGGTTACACATGCTAAAAAAATCGTGCAATTTAAAAAGTAGATCTTTATAAAATGTACTCCCTCTATCCTATAAAAGATGCACCATGGCACAAAAAATTAAAGAGTGGGTCTCTTGTGAACTTGAGTTCATATGAACTCGTATCACTGCTATGTATAATCAGTATCACTCTTACTCATGCATACTATCACTATTATAAAGTTATACTTAATTTTTTAAACAACGTTAGCATATATGCATAACAATGATAGTGAATATATACATAACAATGATAATATATACACACGACAATAATAATTGATAAACTCGAGTCCACCGTAAACTCGGGTTCATACAAATTTTAATCAAATTTGAAAAATGTAGAAAAAGTAAAGGTATTGCAGAATTCATATATAAATAAAATAATTGTTTGTGAGAGTAATAATGAAGGGATAATTTTCATTAAAAGATATGTATATTTTTTTAATGGACGAATAAATAAGAAAAGTGTACATATTTTTTATGAATAGAAGAAATATTTATTTGCACAAAAAGATAATTTACTTTCACTTATAATTTTCAGTTAAAATAATGATTTTTAGTGAATATAACTTGAGTGATTTACGTATAGATTCAAAAAATCATTATATTTACAAATAGATTTACAGTATTTGCAAAGAAATAAATTTTTTTCTACACAGAAACACTTTTTTTTTTACAGTCTTTCAAGTATACATAATGTTGCTTTAAAAAACAATGGATATTATTTAAAGGTATAGTTTGTGGATTAAAAAATTATGTTATTCTTTTTATATCTGCATAAAAAGAAAAAGAAAATAAAAAAGAAGCATTAAATTTATGCCGCAAATTACGTGCCACTATGCGTACGCAGTTATTCCAAATAAAACAAAGTCAGGGCGGAATCCCATGAACTTTCATGCCATAAAAGTTTCTCTAAATAATAAAAAACATATAAAAGTCCACATCGACAGTACGTTGTGCAGCATCACTTGTACGCCCCAAATCATCAGAAGCTGAAGAATCAATTTCGCACCCACACTGACCGTCGATCAATTGTATTCAAATACCAACTTCTGGTTTTCTTCGAGGAAGAAGAATTATGCATTCTGCTGCAGTACCTGAGTTTCGGATCTGACTCCGAAAATCTGTTTCTCACTCTTCCTCATCTCTCTCAATTAGTCGATCAATTTTTTATTTATTTTTATGTTGTATTTCTTTTCGTTTTTCAATTTTTTTTTTCAGTTAATGTGTCTGCAGTCATGAATAGTTGAAGTGATTGATTAGGTTGGCTGTCTCGATTTTTTTTCTGTTTTTCTGGTTGGACTGTCTATATTTTTAGTTGATTTTTTTATGGCTGCTGAAATCTGACTACGCCATGAGGAAGAAGCTTGATACGCGTTTTCCCGCGGTAGGTTTCTCTCTCTTGTTCTTCATTTCTTCTCTCTTTTGCAATTTGAGTGATTAGTTGTTTCCATTTTCTTCATTTTCTTTCCTTTTGATCTCGGAGTGATTATGCTAAGTTGTTAATGTTTGAATTGTGCGCTTTGAAACTCGTGTTTTTTAGTTCGTCCATTTTTTTTTTTTAGGTTCTTTGTTGTAAATGTTTGAATTTTGTGTTTGTGCTTGAATATTAATTACTCGCTTTCTGGGATTTTTTCCCCTAAAAGTTTCAATATGAAATCAATTTGAGTTCCGACAATTAGCTTTCTTATTTCTGAATTGTATTTCTGCACCGTCAGTACGAGTATTAAATTTGCATCACAAAGTTGTGGTTGATTTGTCATTCTTTCAACCCACTTGCTTTTAATTTCATGTTCATGTCTCAATTTGTTCGAAAATATTTCACCAGAGTTTTGCATGTATAAGAAAGTGTGTAATATTTAAATCTGCATAGATGATATACTTTTAGATAGAGAGTATGTGTCTGTATAATTGTTTTCTTTAAAGCACCTATTAAAACTTTATTAGGTTTGAAAATTTAAATAGATGTGTTTAAAGTTACTCATGAACGGTGAATTTGAAGATGAAAACTTTGGATAAAATTAAGTCCTGTGTAATGAAAATGAGTGAGACAGAGTATCTATTAGGGTTTCAAACAGGTAAAACTGGAAAAAGCATACTTAGAATCCAGTGATCTTGTATCTGCATTTACGAGTATGCATTACATTACTACATTGGGCCACATCTCTCACCTAAATAAAACTCCTTTAGTCTAAGTGCATAGTTGGTTTCATTGTGTATCCCCATTTAATGCTTTCTGCTTCATTAAGTTGAAAATATTTTTACAAGATTGTGTAAAAATGACTGCTCTGTATTGAATTTATGATTTTGAAAATAAAGCATTATTTTTTATCTCATGGTGTATTCTTCTGTATGAGAAGAGCAATATACGAGTATGTCTATCTGTTTTATATACGTCTGTTTCTGAGTTTGGAAAAAATTGAAAGGAGAATATGTTGTACTTTTCTGGTGAAAATGGGTGAAAGAAAGGCTTATTGATAGTTTAATATAAAGCGGGAAGATTTCGTACATTCAATTTTGCAGTGATTGTTTGAAGGAATTTCCCTCCGGCCTTCCTCTTTTCCATTTAAAGGACTTTACAGCCTTTTTGTTATCAATAGTTTTGTCAGTTAAGCACTAGTTTGTACATTCTGTACATGTATGTATACATGCAGAAAAATAATCTGAACATGCATGCGCACACACATAAGTTAGTATAACCTCTGGATCCTTTTTATATGGGTGGGGGTGGGGTGGGGAGATGGAAGAGCCAACAGTCTCAGCGATTTGGTTGTCCATTTCAACAACTGGTTCTGAGTTTAATAAGTTGGGGTTTTGCAGTTCTTCCTTCCTTTTGTTTCTAACCCTTAGCTAAAGACTCTATATTTAGGAGAAGCGTACTTTCTCTACTTGTATTCTTAGATGTTCGTCCTGCATACACAATATTTCCATGATTTTCTGCCAAATTCTAATGAAAATGTGTTTATCTCAGGCTCGGATAAAAAAGATCATGCAAGCTGATGAGGATGTTGGGAAGATTGCAATGGCTGTTCCCGTCTTAGTCTGTATGTATTAATTGCATATGCTGGGTGCTGACTTCCATTGTGTCAGTGAATCTAATACTATTGGCTATTGTGACATATTATTGCAGCTAAAGCTTTGGAATTATTTCTACAAGATCTCTGTGACCGTACGTATGACATAACTGTGCAGAGAGGAGCAAAGACTGTCAATTCGTTGCATCTGTGAGTAAAACTACCTTTTACAGCTTGTTCTTCTCGACTCTATTATTTAGTTACCTTCATTGATTATGGATCCTGATAACCATGCCTTTATGCGACTCCAGTAAGTAGTAACACTAAGAACTGTGAAGAAATTCCACAGCTGTTTGATTGTGACTTAATGCATTTGTTACATGTTTTTGCAATTAAATCTGCTTCTTTTTATGGCTTGTGTTTTCTTCTAGTTATTGGCATTTCTATTTTAGCTCATATCTTGTCATGCAAATCATGTTGCTCTTATGTGTCTCCTGCGGATGCTAACATTTCACGATTACTAAATAGTTTCAAACTTGTTATGCCTTTGGAGTAAGTCCATGTTGTTTAATCTAAACAGGATTTTCCACTATCACTTTTTGAAATACAAAAATCATGACTTTTTAACTGAATTGCAACTTAACCTATTTTTTCTCTCTCTTTTTTTTGATAAGTCCTATTTTTTCTCTCCTATTTTAACATAAAAAATACGTGTTTACTCTATTCTGTATTCCTAATTTTCGACTACTATTGCACCAGTAGGACCTATCAATATCAATTAATAATTATTTAATATCACTAAAGTCACACTTAATTTTTTAATTATAATGAGATCTACACCCTGTTGTTTTGTATAATATAAATCATCTAATATGAAATTCAAACCCCATAACTATCTACTTTTAATATATCGTTATCTTCTGATGTCGTTCTGTTAGAATCGGCATCAGCATATCATCTTAATAATTTATCATATAATATGAATATTTGAAGTAGCTCCTACCAATACAAGGTTCTGGAACTTGTAAATGCATAATTGCTGAAATTATGCCTTAAAAAATTACTCTAAATTTTCCATGTCAAAATTCATTAGAACTATTATATGCTCAGGTCTAAACCTATTCATTTTCTATCTCAACATATAGTCCCAAATTTATATTCAGTTTCACATATTAACTTATACAACCCCAAATACTCTTGGAATTCTGAAAATGAGAATTCTCACCAGTCATCAGAAATAAATACAAGTGACCGATGAATTATAAGATATTTATTAATGCAACTCAACTTTGGTTACGGATGTCCTCACTTGTGACTATCCTTCTGCTTCACCAATATTTCCTTAATTCTTAATGAGTTCTAGCTACTGGCAATTTAATTAGAATTATAGTAAGTATTTCTTACGTATTACTTTAAAATAATAATAATAATAATAATAATAATAATAATAATAATAATAATAATAATAATAATGTACAAATTTTGTCTTCCATCCCGCGTAACACGAGGGCTTTGCACTAGTGGCAATTTAAGTACTCCTTTTTAGGCATATGTTGTTTTGGTAGTTGGGGCTATATTTACCTACATTATTTATATAGTAATTGTCCCATGAGGGTGATAAAATAAGCAATATTTAAGTACTAAAAATATATTTTCAAATAAATTATTATCTCATCTTTGCTTGTCAGATGGGATCTGAATAATCTGGGGTGATAGGCTCTGCTAGATGCTGCATTGTGTTTGTCGTCACTTGGAAAATGATTAATCTATGTTGCTAGAGATGTGAAGTTTTCTAACTTATATGCCATTTCAATTTGATTTCAACAACTGAATGTGATATCACAATCGTCAAAAGGGACTTGATTTTCGTGTTGAATTCCTTCCATACTATATGACCACTTACAAATACACATCCTCAATGACTTTAGGATGAGTCCGTCTCATGGATGACCAGATAGAGGCCCAAAACTGAAAACTTGAAACAATGACTCATGTTTATTTTTTGTTTAGATAAGAAATACAGGTTTTATTGCTAGAAAAAAGAGAAGGGATGAAAGTTCCCTTAAAAGGTACAAGGCAAAGCAATTACATAGAAAGTTGACTGTCCTAAAACTTTAAAATAGCCCTCCTAACAAAATCAGACGAAGACAAACCCTTGAACGTATTATGACCCAAGGACCATAAAGCGACTGTATACTTAAGTTGCTACACTGTAAAAAATAATTACTCAAGTTGTTAGAGAGTGTCTTACCAATTTATAAATTTTTTTAGTTTAGATCCACAATCAAGCCATGAGATTGTAAGCCTCTAGTATGGCTTGGGGAATTATGATATCAAAGTCAACCCGAAGATTGCTATTATCATTTAACATGCAATTCAACTGGATGTCTTCCGTTGGTGTGTCGAATTGTGGTGTTTAGTATCCAACAGTGGTAGTGGGAGTCAAAATTGGAATGGTTTATAAATTGATATTTTTTAGCTCCTCAAGCCACTTGGGCCGATCATGTTCAAAAAGCAAGGATGAATACAAGATAATGGCTAGTGCTCTGCATTGAGCTGAGTGTATTTAGGAGCAATCTTTGGAGTTCGTAGTTTATACTACAACGTGTTTCACATTTATGTTTAATCTACTGCAGCTTCTAAGTGTTTCTCCTTCTGCACAGGAAACATTGTGTACACAGTTATAATGTGTTTGACTTTCTCAAAGAGGTGGTTAGCAAAGTTCCTGACTATGGTCATTCTGATACTGCAGCAGATGTGTCTAAAAGAAGGTATTATGCTTTTGCCTTCTGCTCCTTATTGAAATGAACAAAGTAACTGTTAAAATGGATTTGCTAATTGTATTTCCAGGAAAGTTGCAAATGAATATAAGGACAGTGATGAAGAATCCAAACGCAACATCACGGTAAGATACCATTCATTTTTTTATTTTGCTAATTCTAATGCCAATTAAATCACATGTTTTCTATAAATTCAACATGAAAAATTCATCCAATTAAATCACATGTTTTCTATAAAGGTGTTATCAAACTGACGTGTTTGTAATAGTTCTAATGTTTTTACAGTGCTGACTGCAGTAATACATTACTCTAGAATTGCCTGTATTGTTGTATATTAGGCAATAACTCGATATTTTGGCCCCTAAACGTTTTAAGTTTATTTTATTATCCTTCTACATTTATTTTGTTTTACCTTCTCCTAGTAATCTATTATATTATTTTACTAAACCGTTCTCTATATATTTTTGTATTATTAATATGACATTATAAGTAAACCTTGAAAGTTCACACCCGAAGGACAAGGATCTTGTGAAACAAATTATTAACAAAGTGAGAATGAAGGTTCAAAGGTCAAATGATGGGTTATTTCCTACTCCCTCCATCCCAAAGTTAATTTTTACTTTACTGTTTGCCGGGTTTTAAGATAAACATTGTCTATTGGTATTTAAAGTGATTAAGTGAGGTATTGTTGATAAAGTAGGTACTTTTCTACTTTATTAAAGTGATAAAGTGGATGTTTTTTTGTGTGTAATGTGTTGCCAAAAATGCAAGTAGGATTAAATATCTGTTGAGTTGCTGTCTATTACAGAACCATAGGTAGATGGTGCTTTATATGCCTGAATTCATGTTAAATCCTTTTGTGTTACATTGAAGGATCTTGTGTGTGTTTGCTTTTTGATGATCATAACGAGTGACTTGAATACATTCCGTGTTTGTATGTGGATGTTTGCATACTCAGGTGGAGAGGGCATTATCACTTTTTTTTTTTTTTAAAGTTGCCCCCTCACAGCTTTAGATTCTGAGAAATACTTCCAAACTATTGATAGAGTTTGCAAACACCTCCTAAAACGTAAACAAATATTCCTCTTCTCCATTCTCCTCCAAAGCACTGAAAGCAGCAACCCACCTAGTAGATAACATAGAGAAAATCAAAACCTACTCCAGTCGAACTCTTCAGGTGTGGCATAAATGCACGAAAGCATTCTGGCTTCTATCACTCTGAAATTTCATCTTCTTATTGCAGCAAGAGACGAGTCATACAAGTAGCAGTGGACGGGGAAGAGGAAGGGGTAGAGGAAGAGGGCGGGGCCGGGCAAGTAGAGCAGCAGAGAGGGAGCTCCCTCGAATTGAGGTTGAATCAGGCTCTACTAGCATTCAGCAAAATGTCAACCAGGTTCTTAGTCCAGGGAGGCCAATGGATATTAACGAAATGAAAGAATCACCGAAAGAGAACACAGTTGTTGAAGCTGTTGTATCGGACACCAGGAATTTTGATCTGAACGCTGGTGTAGATGAAAATTCCGAAAAAACGCCCCCTGTCTTGACAACAGCACCACCTCCTCCGGATGCAAAAGGTGAAGAGTTTCCGGGCCTTTCTGAGATGGATAGGATGGCCATCGACCCTGTTCATCTTGCACAACTCAGTTCGAGGTTGGATGAAGATGAGGAAGACTATGATGAAGAAGAGTAGCGTAGTTTGAACACGAAGACGAAGCGGGAGGCTTTGCTCCAGTGCTAATTTACTAGGATCAGATGTAGCTAAATGTAAACCTAAGAAAATGATGAAATATTAACATCTGTGCTAGGAATTATAATTTGCTTTCTTATTAGTTTCCTTTTGTGCCTGTTCCAGATGTATCATAATGCAGCAGATGCTTGTAAGTTCTCTAGCTCACAAAACTATGTATTAAAACCGTGATATCAATCAATGTATTTGGTTATTTTTAAATTTTTTGTAGTCTCAATTATGTAAAATTTTAAAAGCTTGTTCGATAGGTTCCAAATAATCGGCTGTAATTGATTCCCGCATATTAGTGTTGTAGTCGTTGGAGATTATGACATTCCTCCTCCTTTTCAAAATTTTAATGTGCATGTATAGATAAAGCTGAGCATCTTGAAGAGAAAATGGTGAACAATGTTTTGGAATATAGAAGAAGGGTCTGGCTCCACCCATCGGGCTAAATCATATTCACGGGCCGGATCGGATCAATTTTAATTGGACCTATAAAAATTGAGTTCAACCTATCCTTAATGTGGGGTAGGCAGGACTAAAATTACCATTTTTTACATGTTAACGGATCATCCCATCGGGCCAAGAAATATTCACCAGTTGGACCGGGTTGATCCATTTTTTTATCGGGCCTATAAAAATTAAGTCCAACCCAAATATCGGGTACGCCGGCCGAAATTGCCAGCTCTATATAGAAGTACAGGATTCATCAAGGCACAAATTTTGAGTGATACTTGGTTAATTTTATTGTGACAAGTATTACTAGCAAAAAATACAAATATTCAGATTTATTATAAATTTTGGTGTATGTAATTTACGGTGTATTATAATATATGTACTTGGATTAGGTATGATTGTTTCATTTCGTTGTTTCTGCATGAGAAGTAGTATTATTTTATGTAAGAGAAGTATTATTTTATCATTTCATTTGCAATGAGGGGTTTATAGTTGGTCAGTTATATGCTTTTTGTGGATGATCTTGACTTTGTATAATCAAAAGTTCAAAAATATTTTAATTTTTAAAATATTTTATAAAATAAAAAGTTAAATCAATGGGGTGTCCCGAATATGAATCCAATTAAATAAGCCTTGCACGGTTTCCACACCATTTTTAAGGGGCACACATCATTCCATACGTGTAGCGAGCACACACTTTCACCATATACAAGACTTGATTAATTTATTACTAGCTCCCTCCCTCTATTCCACATATAATTATTTTTTTTATTTAAACATTTTATATAAATTTACATTTCTACTAAAAAAAATTAACTTTTACATTTTCATGTGTCACTGATTTGTTCATAGGGTATTAGTAACTTAATCTTCAGATATTATAAATTTGTTCTTTAATATTATTTAAAATTATATTTTAGGTATTATTGACTTGTTCTTAGGGTATTATTTAGCTAGGCTTGTTCTTCGAGTATTACTAAAATTTGTTCTTGGGGTATTACTGACTTATTCTTCGGATATTAGTGAGTTGTTCTTGGGGTATTAGTTAGATCGGATTTTTTGGTATTACCGACTTGTTTTTGGGGTATTACTAATTTTTTTTTTTTTTGGGTGTTATTGAGATTTTCTTGAGATATTGGAGAGTTATTTTTGCGATGTTTAGTTGTTCTTAGGGTATAACTTACATAATTTTAGGGATATTATAATAGCTTAAACTCAGAAATAACATAAAATAATATTACAAAAACTAGTAAAAATATCACCACTAATGGTTGAGATCTGTATACCAGAGTTTCATGTTTAATTTTATAACAAATCTCAAAAGAAAATTGCAACCCCACATCTATTTTACTTTGATTATTTTTATCGATGTTCATATGATGGCATTCAATTAACTGTCATTTTGGATTATAGCCCCTCAAAACCTCTGACATTTGCTCAAAATAATGATTTGGGGGAGATTTTCTTATAAATCTCATCGTGCTACTCTTGAAATTAAGGCGGCCGATAAACTTTCGTTGAAGTTGTCAGTTGTTGGCGTATACAAGCCCAGACAAAAACCACTTGTTGAAGACGCCTGCTTCATTCTCTCAAACCTCGGATTGGCAACTACGTCGTCGGGTGGAGAAAGCAAGGAATCGACAGCTGCAGGCAAGTACGCGCGCCAACTGTAGGTTAATTCCTTACTGCACGTACCATTTTCATATGGCAAACTCCTCTAGAGAGAAATCCTTCCATTCTTAGGACCTCGACTCTGTTCTCACTTAGTACATATCCGACCACGAACTATTAATAGTGATGACATGTGAATTTTTTAATCGATTTGATCAGTCAATAGTAAATTAAGTTTGATCCCCAATTTAAAGTGCATGGAATGCAGTCAACTGCACTTAAGAACCACTCTTTAAATTGTTTTTTGAAGAGCTATATTTTTAAAGATTTTAATAACTTATTATGCCCTCTATTTTATGCATACTCTTTTATTATTTTATATTTTCAATTCTCATTCTTATAAATTGATATCTATTGATTATATATATATATATATATATATTGTCGTACATGTTTTAATTTGAATCAAATAAATGTAATATAAATTATACAAGTGAGTTGTCATGTGAGAAAATCTACCACTATATTTGTATCATTCATTTGAAGCAATTTTCTTATAATAGTTTGAAAAGCAAATGAAGTTGCACAAATTTTTTTTAAAAAAGAGAGTTTTTTTCTTTTTTTTCTTTGTAATTTGGTGAAATCTTTGATGCAACTTTATGGATTGAAATACACAAATAACCATCATTCTCATTTTTATACAAATTCACCTTCTAAATGGATGATGGAGATCATTTTGATCGCACATCGTGGAGGTTTTTTTTAGAATCTTTTATAGTTATTTGTTTATGTAAAAACTTTTTATAATTATATTATTCTCAATTGGATTACACACTTCTAAATTTTATGTATTTTTGGATTTATTTTGATCCAAAAGTATAAATTATTTTAATAATATTACAAGTTCATTATTAATCTAGTGGCAACAAAACAATCTACTCCAAAAACAATCTTATACTCAGATCCTTCACTCATAGCCGACTCCTTGATTTTCTCCATCCTATGTAATACAAGTTAATTTTTTATAATCTTGTTTCTCTCTTCTTTAGTTCTCTCTATCCTTTACATTAAAATTTAAAATAAAAAAAACATCTATTTTTTTCATGGCTCTGAACAAAAAATCATGTACTTTACTCCTCGATTTAATCCTATTTAATTTTCTCTAAAAAAACCAGCAAATTTATGGAGTTTAACGGCCGAAATTTTTCTCATTTATGTTGGTCATTGTTCAATCTTCTACAATTATTTAGCTTTAACCAATATATTTGGGGCCTCATTTTAAAATATAGCGCAAAACCTCTATATTATTTGAGACGGACCTGAATTCTTCCATAATCTAGCTAACATTACATTCGACTTTATTAAAACTAACATCATTTCTCCATTTTCATAGATAACATGCAATGTAGTATTATAAATGAGTATCTCATTTTAGCTTGTTGGATGGGTTCCGAATAATTTGGCATGATGAGTACATATATTATTCAAAATTTTACTTTAATCGAAAAGAAAAAAAAATTGATTAGTAAAACTATGTCACCTTTATAAGGTGGAGAGTGAAACTCAATGCTATACCACTATAAAATTGTTGCTCCAATAAAAATTGTAATCACTCTCTTGTTAAAAAATTGTAGAGTTGTATATATTTCTCTCAAAACTGTCTTGAATAGTTAGAGATTGTGACATCCTATAACCTTCTTTCACTACAAAAAAGACGGAATTTAGCGACCGCTTTTTACCGACCGACTGAAATCGGTCGCTAAATAATTAATTAGCGACCGATTTTTGATCGATTAGCGACCGATTTTGACTACTGGTCAAATCCTAAATTTTCCAACGAAAATACCGACCGAAAAAGCGGTCGCTAACATAAAAATAAGTTACCGACCGCCAAATCGGTCGGTAATATTGTCAGTCAATATTAGTCAACAATATTACCGACCGATTGGACGGTCGGTAACTTATTTTTATTTTAGCGACCGCTTTTTCGGTCGCTAAAATTAAAAACCGAAAGCGGGTAGGTGGTCAGTTATTGCCCGATTCGGTTTTTACATTTAGCGACCGAATTTTCGGTCGATAAATTAAAAAAAGCGGTCGCTAAACTTCGAATATAGATCAGCCACTGCCCTCTTCTTTCCTTTTCATTCACGAAAATTTACCCCCAAAACCTTAAAAAATCTCAGAAATGTGAAGAATTATATTATTTCAACGTGTTGGTTGTAATCGTTCGGGTCCTTGTCACATTGTGCTCGTTGCTTCAATTTGACCGTACGTTTTTACATTTTTACCGTTTAAGTTTAATATTATTTGCATGTTGTACATTAATTATTTATGAATATATCTATTTTTATTGGAGATTTTAATCCTAATTTAATTTGTTAGAATTTTTATGTGTAATTGATGTTTGATTATATATATTGGATTTTTTTGTTTTAAAAAATCGGATATGCTTGTTTATAGTCGAAACTCTGGCGAATTTTTTTATAATTCTAATGTGGTATATTCTTAATTTAAATCAGATGGAACTCCCTGATCGTCGTTGGATGTATGAAATCCCTCGTCTGATACAAGGATCGATCAACCCTGAATTTTACAAGAAAATTCATGAGTTTACTGCGTTTGCCTCTGGTAATCCACACTGCATGGATATGAATGGCCAGATTAGATGTCCTTGTTAAAAAAAAAGTGCGGTAACAAGAGATTTTTGAGCATTGATGAGGTTCTAACTCATCTCGTGATGTCTGGTTTTACTCCATACTAT
Organism: Prunella vulgaris; assembly: GCA_026898435.1. Classification (NCBI taxonomy): domain Eukaryota; kingdom Viridiplantae; phylum Streptophyta; class Magnoliopsida; order Lamiales; family Lamiaceae; genus Prunella; species Prunella vulgaris. The sequence continues at coordinate 192,585 of JAPKLY010000420.1, forward strand.
TACAATTGGACTGTACATGGCGAAACTCGGTGGAATCATAATCTTGAAACAGTGGTTGCCTTCTATGATCAGTTTCGTAGCAGTGGAGGTGAGAGATTTGAGATTGGTGGTTCGAGCCGTGATTCGCCTATTCCATGCTCTGAGACACCGGTGGATGAATTCCAAAGCTATCATACGATGATTGATGAGTCTGGTTTGGGTGGTCACCACATGGAAGAGGAATCAAATCCTCGTTCGCAGAGATTTTTTGAGATGCTTAAATCTGTCGATCAGAAGCTGTTTCCTGGTTGTGATACTGAGACACAATTATCATTCAATGCTCAGATGTTGTCCATCAAAACTGAAGGCAAAGTCAGTCAGAAAGTGTACAATAAATTTGCAAAGTTGTTCAAACGGGCCCTACCTAAAGAGAACACAGCACCAGAAAATTTCTATCAAAGTAAGAGGCTCTTGAAGGATATGGGTTTACCATTTGAGAAGATTGATTGTTGTACCAACGGTTGCATGCTATTTTGGGGCGACGACGAGAGCATCGATCGGTGCAGGATGTGCAACTACCCTAGGTTCAAACCCTCAGATCGTAGGAAGAAGATATCTTTTAAGTCTATGTATTATCTTCCCATCACTCCTCGTCTAGAGAGGTTGTATCAGTCGAGTGCCACTGCAAAAGACATGAGATGGCATGCTGAGGAGTGTTCTGATGAGAATTCCGGAGAGATGCGTCATCCTGCTGACTCTAATGCGTGGAGACATCTTGATAGAGAGTTTCCAGATTTTGCGAGTGAGAAGAGAAATGTGAGGCTTGGCCTGTGCACAGACAGATTTGCTCCATTCGGTATGCACGGGAAGAAGTATTCGTTGTGGCCTGTATTACTGACTCCGTACAATCTACCTCCTTGGTTGTGCATGAAGCCTCAACACATATTTCTCACTGTCTTGGTGCCTGGTCCTCAGAATCCTAAGCAAAACCTAGATGTCTACCTTCAGCCAATGATTAAAGAGTTGTTATATTTGTGGCATACGGGAGTAGAGACATATGACGTGTACAGGAAGGAGAACTTCACATTACGGGCTGCTGTTTTATGGACCATCAGCGACTTTCCAGCATATTCTATGTTGTCTGGGTGGTCGACTCAAGGAAAACAAGCTTGCCCGTACTACATGGATGGATCTAATGCATTTTGGCTTCCACTGAGTAAAAAGGTATCATGGTTCGATAACCATCGGAAGTTTCTATGTAATGATCATAAATGGCGGAAGGACAAAGTGCACTTTCTAAAGGGGAATGATGTAAAGCGTACGAGACCACAAGTTCGAACAGGTATATAAATATTGTTTATATTTTAATCACTACTTATGAAAAGAGTTTTATCAATTTAGTTTAACCATATACACTTTATTTCAGGTGATTCGTTGTTGAGAGAGGTTACAGTAACTGGCTTGTGGAAAACGACTGAGGAGGGTTGGATGAAACACAATAAAGGTATCCGTGGAGGTTGGAAGAAGAGAAGCATCTTTTGGGACTTGCCTTATTGGAGTAAATTATTGATTAGACACAACTTGGATGTGATGCATATAGAGAAGAATGTGTTTGATCAACAAAAAATACCCAGCAGCATACGACCCATTCATCTTTGCATCACAAGCATCTCAGGTATATTACTGCAAGTATCCGGGTTCAGGCAAACCGAACTTAAGAACAGTGTGTAAGGTCAAGGCAAGGTCGTTGGTGGAAATTCCTACTTCATCCAACACTGCAGAATTTGAAGAACCATTCCAAACTGAAGTGCAACAGGCTCAAACAGTAGTTCTTGACGAAGGTATCAATCTTTCTGTGGATTTAGTGGCTGAAAATCCCGATACGGTAATTGTTGACAACGAAGTCGATGGAGAAGAAGGGGTACCAAATGAAGAAGATGATGAAGAGGATGATGAGGATGAAGAAAATGATGAAGATGAAGAAAATGATGACGATGATGAGGCAGATGAAAATGATGAAGATGATTATTAGTAATGATGATATAGTTAATTGATATTGTTGTTGATATAGTTAATTGATATTGTTGTTGATATAGTTAATTGACTATAGTTAATTGTGTTGATATAGGTATATATGATTAATAGAATTAAATTTAATCAATTTTTTTAGTTAGCGACCGCCAATTAAGTAAACCGCCTAAATTACGCGGGCAAAATTTTGATTTTTATTTAGCGACCGATTAATCGGTCGCTAAATAATAAAATGACTAATCAACGGACAAATTGTCGGTGAAAGCCACGTGGCAAAAACCTAATTAAGTTAGCGACCGATTAGGCGGTCGCTAAAAATAATATCAGAAAATAAAAATTGCCAATCGACTTCAGAATCAGAAAAATAAAAATAAAAACCAAAACCTCGCCCGTCCAGCCGCCGCCGCCGTCCGCCCGTCCAGCCGTCCGCCCGCCACTGGTGAAAGGTATATATAGTTATATATTAATTTTATATATATTATGCATTATATATTATATATTTATTTATATATATTTATTTATATGGGGACGTATATATATATTTATATTATATACTCCCTCCGTCCCGTAGGAATTTGCACCCTACGGGACAACACATTTTTTAAGGAAAATGTGTTTTATATATAAAGTAGTGGCATATGGGTAAATATGTGCATAGGTTTGTGAGTGTGCACGTAAATCAATGTTTCCTTTTTTAGTAGTGTGCAAATTTGCGTGGGACGTCCGAATAAGGAAAGTGTGCAAATTCTTGTGGGACAGAGGGAGTATTTATTTATATGGGGACGTATATATATATTTATATTATATATTTATTTATATATTATATGTTATATTATATATATATTGATATTGATTATTGTATATTAGTATTAGTATTAGTGTTATTAGTATTATATATTGTATTATTGGTATTATTAGTATTATATATTGTATTATTGATATTAATTGATTAGTATTAGTTGATTAAATGATTAGTATTAGTTGATTATTGATTATTGAATATTGTTATTGATTATTGGTTGATTATTGTTGATTATTGATTTGTTGATTATTGTTGATTATTGAATATTGTTATTGATTATTAGTTGATTATTAATAATTGTTTAGTTGTTTATTATTAGTTGTTTATATTTAAATGAATTGATTAATTGATTAGTATTAGTTGATTAATTGATTAGTATTACTTGATTTATTGATTAGTATTATTTGATTTGTTGAATAGATGAATGAGGGAGGAGAGGGAGGAAGAGGAAGAGGGAGAGGGAGGGGAAGGGGAAGGGGAAGAGGGAGAGGGAGACGGGCGGTTCTGCCTTTACCGCCCGTTACGATGGAGAATTTTTATGTGCTGATCCCTCCTAATTTTGAAGTGGGAGAGTCTTCTGCTGCCGGAGGTTCTTCATCCCGACAGCATCCTTTAGTAGATACTCGGCAACCAATACAGCCGTCTGACGGAGTGTAAGTTTTTTATTACAACCATACATAATTTTTTTATAATATTAATACATAATTTTTTTATAATATTAATACCTAATTATTTATGCAGCTTGCGTCCGGGTAATAAATCTTCTAGCTTGGTCACAGATGCACTGAAAAGTGTTGTGTGGCCTTATGGAGTGGGATCGTGGTCTAAAGTTCCCGCATCCAAGCAGAAAGCATTTTTTGAAGAGTTTAAGGTAATAATATTAATTTTATTTAATTTATTGAATTTATATGTTTGTTATGAATTTTAATAATATTTAAGGTAATAATATTTAATTTATATGTTTGTTATTAATTTTATTGCAGAAGCTCTGCGTGTGGGAACCGCGACACGATGATGCGGTGCGTGGTCTATTTTACGAAAAAGCCCAGAACCCCATGAAAGACTTAGTCCACATAATGAAAGACAAGTGGCTGAAGGAGGGGATCATTCAGAATATGGGGACGAACGAAGAGGGCTGTAATATCTGGGAGGGACTCCTCGAGTATTGGAATGATCCGAGGCATGTTACGAGGGCCGAGGCGGCAAGAAGAAATAGGATGAGCGACCCCACCGGGCAAGGCATAGCCATACATCGAGCAGGCTCCCGGTCGATTTACGAGCATGCTCTCGCTTTTGTAAGTATTTAATTAATTTTTTAATATACTCACATTTTAATTTATTAATTTTACTTTATTAAAAAGTTTAATTTTTTGTACAGGAGCATGCATACGGAGTTAAGCCCAGCCTCATCCAGGAGATGCATTTTGCTCACCCGGTTGGGGAGAGTGGACAATCGACTTATGGCCGCACCACCGAGCTTCACGTATGTATTTTATTATAATTAATTATTGTTCTAATTAATTATTTTATGAATTATACTAATTAATATTAAATTATAATTATGATTATTGTTTAATTTCAGAATCAGATGAGGCAGGCCCTCGATGAGGCTCAGACGGCGTCGGTACCCACCCCGGAGAATCCTACCCCTGCCCCTGTTGACGAGAACCAAATTTTTCTGAATTTGGTCAAACCAAAGAAGGGGAAGTATCTAGGATTGGGCAGTCACAGTAAGGCTGTCCGCCTATCACAGAAGGGGAGCTCCTCCTATTCCCTCGACTCTCATCCCTCCTCCCACGTCGAAAGTCAACTCTCCGACGTGAGAAAGAAATTGGAGAAATATCAAACAAAGGGGAAGATGATGAAAGATAGGATGAAGCAAACGGAGGACCTGACGAGAATGATGAAGAATTGGATTGAGTCTGCCTCCGAAAAGATGGGTTGGAACGTCCCCAAATTTCCTGATCTTCCACCACCTCTACCTGAGGATGATGACGATGACGATGACGATGAGGAGGTTGTCGATCTTGGTGGTGACGACGACGGCTTTAATTCGTCACATTAGTTTTTTTTTTGTTGAACAATTATTTTTATTTTATTTATGTTGGATGTTTTTATGGGATATTGAATGTTTAAATTATGTTGAATGTTTAAATGTTAGTAGTGTAAAATAATTAGTTTCAAATGGTTTCAAATGGTTATATAAAAATCCAAAGAAAGTGAAAATTTTGAACGAATTGTATTTGTATTTTTAAATTGAATAAATTAATAAATTTTCGTAATGTTAAATAATAAATTTACAACATTATAATATTTATTGAAATATATATATACATAAACAAATTAGAACTAACAAGCAATTAATTAGAAGCATTTAAAAAAATGTGACTAAAAAATATGGAGTTAAATACAATTAATTGCAAAAAATGAACAAATTAATAAATTTTCGTAGTATTAAATAATAAATTTGTAACATTATAATATTTAATGAAATATATATATATACATAAATAAAATAGAAACAATACTCATTTAATTAGAAATATTTAAAAAAAATGTGACTCAATTTGGAGTTAAATACAATTAATTGCAAAAAAAATGAACAAATTAATAAATTTTGGTAATATTAAATAATAAAATTTTAACATTATAATATTTAATGAAATATATAAACATAAATAAAGTAGAAACAATACTCATTTAATTAGAAGCATTTAAAAAAAATGTGACTCAATTTGGAGTTATATACAATTAATTGCACGAAAATGAACAACAACGACAAGTGCCCGAGTGGTCACGCCACCTCTGAGACGCCCAGAGGTAGCGTGTTCGACCCCTCACAGGCGCGAAATTGGGGATATTTAATCTGAGCCAAATATGCCTCAAATAAAGGTTGCGGTGCTTAAGTTAATATGTTGGGGGCTTAGCCAAGTGGTTCGAGCCTTGCTGAGCCACACCCGAGGCCTGGGTTCGAACCACCTTGGCCCCAATTTTTTTTTTTCACGATAAAATTTAGCGACCGAAATATCGGTCGGTAAATATATAATTAGCGACCGATTATCCGGTCGCTAAATAAAATATAACAAAATATTTAAAAAATAAAATTATTATTTAGCGACCGAATAATCGGTCGCTAATTATATATTTACCGACCGATATTTCGGTCGCTAAATTTTATACATTTACCGACCGATATATCGGTCGCTAACATTCAAAAACGGGTCAAATCCCGGTTCTTTTAGCGACTAATTACCGACCGTTTTGGCGGTCGCTAAATGTTAGCGACCAAAGTTTTACCGACCACCTTAATCGATCGGTAAATGTGTTTAGCGACCGATTTTCGGTCGCTAAATCGGTCGCTAAAACCCATTTTTTTTGTAGAGTTTTAAAAAATTTAATGTGCATGGATGAATAAAAGCGACCATCTTGAAGAAAAAATGTTGAACAACATATTTGGAATATTGCATTTGCAGAATATTGTCTACCATTCTATTTTGGTGGAAAAAGTTTATTGATGTCTACAATGAGAAGTATACAATTCACTAGGGCAAGTATTTTTTTGTCATAAGTGATTCTAGTGTACTTAAGTGCAAGACATGCACTTAAATTTTGAAAATTAATTTAGGATTATTTCAATCAGATTAGTACCTTTTGTATAATTTTAATTAGGTTCTAAAATTTTTGCAAATTACATATAATTGCTATTAATTTCTCTCTCTATATATATATATATTTTCTCTCTCACAATCTCAACTCTCACTCTGTTTTTATTACCAATAATTTCAAGTTTTGAAATTCCATTTTTACTGACAGCATGCACTGTAAAGACGATGGATGTGCGATGATAATGTTTTATTAATAAGTAATCATGATATTATGAGACGATCTCATATAAGACTTACCCACCCTAAATAGTATTTAATCTTGCAATGAAATAGTAATTCATAATTGGCAATTTTCAATTTGGTGTACAATTGTACCCCATGTTGTGCAATCGAAAATCGGGACATTTTATGAGTTTAATAGATGGTATATATTTATATAAAATAAATTAATAATAATCTCAATCAAATAGTTTACAAATTCTCTATGATAGATAAACAAAGATATACATTGATGAAGCCAAGTGAATAAAATGTTCGAAACATATATAACAAAATAGATAGGTGACATGATTTTATGGAAAGCAACGAAATTCTTGATAAAAATGAACAAATCAAACATCCATATTACGTTTTTATAAGGTGGGAGGCAACCTTGGAGTGGGAACTGCCTCCAATGGAGTCTTCATGTAGGTCACTATGCCCGGGGTCTCTTCCATGTCGATCTCTTCCGGCCTCATCCCCACCGGAGCATCCCAACTGAAGTGGTGGAGAAGGTGAGTGATCATGGACGTCACCAAATTGATGCCTAGTTGCGCCCCGGGGCACACTCTTCTTCCAGCACCAAATGGTAGGAGTCGATAATCGGCCCCCTTCATGTCAACATCATCCTCGAGCTGGAATCTCTCGGGTCGAAACTCCAAGGGGTCATTCCACACCTTAGGGTCCCGCGCAATGGCCCAAACGTTGACATGCACGTTTGAGCCCTTGGGGACATCATACCCACCGATTTTGACGTCTGCATTGGCTCGGTGAGGGAGCATGAGAGGGGTTGGTGGATGTAACCTGGAATTTTTAGCTTAGGGCCAACTAAAAATAATGCAAAAGTAACATAACAGAATTTTGAAATATAACCTAGCTAATATCGATATAGTAACATTTTATATACAGAAATATTTATTTTTTGGTTCAGAAGAATGACCATCTTTACAAATTTGTTTAAAAATATTTGCACAGATGAACAATTTTTTTTTGTACGGATCAATTTGTAATTTGTCATTGTTTGAATCATTTTGTAATTTTTCCTTATATGTATTTACCTTAGTGATTCCTTAGCTACGGATTGCAGGTAGGGTAAGTTCGGGAAGTCGAGTTCTGTGATCATACGATCATTTCCAATCACACGGTCCATCTCCTCCCGAGCCTTTTGTTGGACCCTTGGATTCTTGATCAGCTCCGCCATAGCCCATTCAACGGTTATTGCAGTCGTATCTGTTCCAGCAGTGATCATATCCTGTAATTTGCACAAAACATAGCAGTAGATGTTACATCATTGCGTAACAAAAATTCAAACAAAATAAATTGATGTACAAAAAGTACCAACCCAGAGAAGGCCAATGATTGTGTCCTCACTAAGATCATATTTCTCCTGAAGTGTCAACAATGCATCAAAAAAGTGTTGCTTAGCTCCTCCACTCTCTTGGTGTGCCCTCTTGTGCTCTTCCATTATGATTCGTGTGAGACGGTCCCTACGATCTCCGAACTGCTTGTAGGCCTTTTCGTCGAGTGGGAAGAACCAACGCAGCCAGGGGATGTGCTCGGTTATGGAAAGAGACCCCCCGATTTTTATCCCGTTGGTGACGATGGCCTTGAACTCTTGCCCTTGCTCGTCTAGTATCCCGTTTGCATCCTCGAATCGTTTCCCGAAAGCAAGCCTTGTGATGTTGTTGAATGCCACCGACCCTAAATATTTCCTTACTACCACACTCTTCCCCAATTTATCTGCATAAATTGCATATTCATTAGGCCACACTTCCAACATTTGCTACACATAAGTAGCATAATGTCATTGTAAATGATCATAGGACACTTACCACATTATACATTTCTGATCATTATTTTAAATTAAATACTCCTTCCGTCTCATAGGAATTTGCATACTTTTCTTATTTGGACATCTCACACAAATTTACACACTACTTAAAAAAGAAACATTGATTTACGTGCACACTCACAAACCTATACACATATTTATCCATATGCCACTACTTTATATATCAAACAATTTTTTCTTAAAATATGTGTCGTCCCGTAGGGTGCAAATTCCTATGGAATGGAGGGGTACATTTTACAAAAAAATACTCCATAATTCAAATTTTTTAAATTAACTATACAAAAATTTTGTTTCAATATAAAAACAGTGATCAAAGAAATGTACCAAATTAAAATTACTCTACCATTTTATGATATTGTAAAATCAATAGACATTAATGATCATATAAAGGAAAGACATATACTACTCCGCCCGTTTCTTTTCTAATATTTTATTTGACTTTCAACTTTTTATTATTCTTAAATTATATTTTATTCCACTAATAATTTCACAAAAAATATAGTTTCATTCATTAAATTATAGTATTCTTTAAATTAAAAAAAATGAAAATGCAAAAAATTACTCGATTTGGAGAGGATATTTTCTTTTTTTCCCAATTTAAACCTAAAAATTCTACATTATTGTTCGCAAAAACTTGTGTGCATGCAAGTGCATACTATGCACTTGAATTTTTACTTCAGTTTTAATTATAATTTGCTATTTTCAGAAACACACACTACACACCGCACTATGTGTTTTTTTGGTAGTTGATGTATTAATTATTTTGTCTTCAGATATTATTATTTGTTCTTGAGATATTATGAATTGTTCTTGGGGTATCCACTTCCATTATCAGCTTACATAACATTGTTTCGAGGAAGTTTGACACTTTGGATTCCCAGTTATTTTGGTATGTTATATGTATATGGTATTTGATTCTAAAGCCATCAAGATAAACTAATGTATGTTTGAAACGGACTTACTAATGTGGCAATTTAGTGAAGCAGTGGTTTCTACTTGCATTAATTAGCATTATGCCATTTATATGTTAATTAGTTCCTTCAATTCAATTAACGTTTAAAGAACTCAATTAATTTTGGAGAACTGTCAATTAATTTGAATATATCATAGTAAAGTATTTAAATTGCTTTTTTTATAATTTCATAGACAAGTTATAAATCTTCTTTTATTTTTTTTGTTATCAAAAGAAAATGTTTCTTTTGATATATAATAAATTGTTGTGAGATCATGAGTTGTAATTAACGTTCTTGGGGTATTTACTTATATTTGTTCTTTGGGTATTATATTTTACTCATAGGGTAAGAAAGAAATTTGTTGTTGGAGTATTTATTAGTTGTTATTGGGGTATTATATTTTACTCTTGGGGTATTATATTTTATTCTTGGGGTATTATATTTTACTCATAGGGTAAGAAAGAAATTTGTTGTTGGGGTATTTATTAGTTGTTATTGGGGTATTATATATTTACTCTTGGGGTATTATATTTTATTCTTGGGGTATCATATTTTACTCATAGGGTAAGAAATAAATTTGTTGTTGGGGTATTTTATTAGTTGTTATTGGGCTATTATATTTTATTCTTGAGGTATTATATTTTACTCTTGGGGTATTATATTTTGTTCTTGGGGTATTATATTTTACTCATGAGTAAGAAAAGAAATTTGTTGTTGGGGTATTTATTAGTTGTTATTGGGTAATTACATTTTATTCTTGAGGTATTATATTTTACTCCTGGGGTATTATATTTTATTCTTGGGGTATTATATTTTACTCGTTTGGTAAGAAAAGAAATTTATTGTTGGAGTATTTATTAGTTGTTATTGGGGGTATTATATTTTATTCTTGGAGTATTATATTTAACTCTTGGGGTTTTATATTTTATTCTTGGGGTATTATATTTTACTCATAGGGTAAGAAAGAAATTTGTTGTTGGGGTATTTATTAGTTGTTATTGGGGTATTATATTTTACTCTTGGGGTATTATATTTTACTCTTGGGGTTTTATATTTTATTCTTGGAGTATTATATTTTACTCATAGGGTAAGAAATAAATTTATTGTTGGGGTATTTATTAGTTGTTATTGGAGTATTATATTTTACTCTTGGGGTATTATATTTTACTCTTGAGGTATTATATACGTGAGAAATTAATTCTCAATATTTTATGCTTGTCATGTGTTGGACATTAATATATGCTTGGCACTGGCAACAACTTTAATTAGGGCTTATGAGTAATTAATTTAATTAGTAGTAAAATTAATATATATATATATATATATATATATATATATATATATTATGAGTGGATACCCCAAGAACAAATTGTGATACCCCAAGAATAAATTATGATACCCCAAGAATAATTCTATATAAAAATACCCCAATAACAACATACAATACCCCAAAAAATTTTACAATACTCCAAGAACAAGTCACAAATTATTATAGCCCAAGAACAAATTATGATACCCCAAGAACAATTCACAATACCCCAAGAACAACTCTATAGAAAAATATCCCAATAACAACATACAATACCACATGAGCAATTTATAATACTCCAAGAACAAGTTACAATACCCCAAGAATAAGTGTAAGTAAATACCCCAAGACCAACTTACAATACCTCAAGAACAAGTCTAAGTAAATAATACCCTAAGAACAATTATAAATACCCCAAGAACAAATAACAATACCCGAAGAACAAATCACAATACCCCAAGAACAAATATAAATAAATACCCCATTAATAACTTATAATACCCCAAGACCAACTCTCAATACCCCAAGAATAATTCTCAATACCCGAAGAACAAATAGCAATACCCAAAGAACAAATTACAATACTCAAAGAACAAATATAAGTAAATACCCCCAAGAACAAGTCACAATACCCCAAGAATAATTTATAATACCTTATTAGTGTGATTATTTGCTTGAAATTTGTGTGATTTAATTGAGCATTTTATATGATTTCATGCATTTAGTTACATTAATTGGACTATTTGAGCTTAAATGTGAAAAAAACATTTATTTTGCTTATTTCATTGAAAAATATTTTAATTGAGCAAAATATATTTGTCAATTAATTGAGTTAAATCAAAAGATAAATTGAATTGGTATCATGTTGTGTCAATAATTTATTTTGGCCCACTAATCTATTTTACTTGGAGATAAAATCTGAAGCCCATTTAATAGATTCAATTTGAATTAAAATGATCAATCTTTGAGGCAGGTATACGTCGCTTTTCCTTAACCACCACATTCTCTCAACAAACAGCTAGGTTGAGTGAGGAAATAGGAGATCGATCGATTGGAAATAAAAGAAGTGCACTTTTATCATTTAATTACTTGGCGGACTGGAAATAGTAAATATAGCAAGTGCATAGTATTAGAGATGTTAAACGGGCTAGCCCTAACCCTATAGGGTCAGCCCTAACGGGCTTCGGGCTAAACGGGTTAGGGTCTTATCCGGTTTATTCTTAACGGTCCTCTAATATTTGGGACCTAACCCTAACCCTAGCGGTCCTCGGGCTAAACGGGTCATAAACGGGCTATGTAAAAAAAATTCTAAATTTTAACACATAATCTAAAATAATTATCATTAAATGTTAATATTTAAACTAGAACCTAAACATTGTCCATAATGTCATTAAAATTAATAAAAATAGTTTAACATAATTACAAAAGTTCAAACATTAACACTTAAACTCTTAAAGTTCATTGGTATTTAAAAGTTCAAATATAAATACTCAAAATTAATATAACACCTAAATAGAAATTGAAGATAACTTCAATTATTAATAATAATAACTAATAACTATATTATATATATATATATAAAATAAAAAAAATTATGCGGGCTAGCGGGCGGGCTCGGTTAACCGGCGGGCTAGCCCGTTTAGCCCGCGGGCTAATAGGGCCGGGCCAAAAAAGCCCGGATTTAAACGGGCCAATGAAAGCATGGCCCTAACCCTGCATTTTTCAGGGTTAAACGGGCCGGCCCTATTAGCCCAGCCCGGATTAACATCTCTACATAGTATGCACTCGCATCCACACAAGTCATACTCATTATTGTTACTACATCATTTCTAATTTGTTACGCTCATAACCAAACACAATCAAATGCAAATTCTAATTTGTTATACCCATAATCAGAGTATCTTACCTACCGAATAGTTTGCTTATTTATTGTCAATCATTTATCAACTTGAATTAATATTAGAGTAGCATGGATATAATGAATTTTTTATGTCTACATCAAGAAAAAAATATCTTTAAAATAGACAAAAGATAAATTTACCCTTAAAAAATTACTAAATTTATTTAAATACTATAAATCAATTTTACTAAAAAATATTGCAAAATGAAAAGAAAAAAAAAAAAAAAAAAGAGAGGGAATGAGTAATGCATACCGGGGGCAGTGCAATGTGCGTAGATGGATTTGACCATAGCGGCGACCTCATCTTCCCTAATTGGCCTCAGCGCTTCCAGCCTCATTGCTGAAAACAGCTCCATCGTGCACAATTTTCTCACCTTCACGTAGTGGGGCCCATAGTCCGCCCAAATCAGGTCCTTCCCCTCTTTGCTGAACCGAGCCGTCGACCGGTTCCGGTGGCGGTCGGCCAACTGCTGATCCTTCTCCTTCAGTACTTCCTTCGCTAGCGCCGCGGTCGAAACCACAACGTTTAGGGTGGAGCCGGTCCACACCGAAATGATGGGTCCGTACTGCTGGGCCCACTCCGCGTAGCAGCGGAACCGGATCGGTTTGATGTCGTAGAGGTTTCCGACCACCGGCCGCGGCCGGGGACCGGGCGGAAGACGGTGACGGAGGCGGTGGTATAGGTGGTGGAGGATGAAGATGAGGGGGAGGAGGAGGAGGAGAGAGAAAGGTGCCATGACGGTGGCAGTGAGAGAGAATTTGCATGATGTCGGTACGTGAAAATTCCGTTAGCTATATGGTTGAATGGGGGGTGGGGGTAGGTGGGTGAGTGAATGAGTTTAGAATGGGTGGTTGATAGGTGAAGGGCATTTTGGTCTTTTGAGTAGCATTTGTTCGATGTGATTAGAGATGTTAAACGGGCTAGCCCTAACCCTATAGGGTCAGCCCTAACGGGCTTCGGGCTAAACGGGTTAGGGCCTTATCCGGTTCATTCTTAACGGTCCTCTAATATTTGAGACCTAACCCTAACCCTAGCGGTCCTCGGGCTAAACGGGTCATAAACGGGCTATGTAAAAAAATCTAAATTTTAAAACATAATCTAAAATAATTATCATAAATGTTAATATTTAAACTAGAACCTAAACATTGTCCATAATTTCATTAATATTAATTAAAATAATTTAACATAATTACAAAATTTCAAACATTAACACTTAAACACTTAAAAGTTCATTGGTATATAAAAGTTCAAATATAAATATTCAAAATTAATATAACACCTAAATAGAAATTGAAGATAACTTCAATTAATAATAATAATAATAATAATAACTATATTATTTATTTAATATGTATATATAAAATAAAAAATTATGCGGGCTAGCGGGCGGGCTCGGTTAACCGGCGGGCTAGCCCGTTTAGCCCGCGGGCTAATAGGGCCGGGTCAAAAAAGCCCGGATTTAAACGGGCCAATAAAAACATGATCCTAACCCTGCATTTTTCAGGGTTAAACGGGCCGGCCCTATTAGCCCAGCCCGGATTAACATCTCTAGATGTGATTCATGGCTGACAATGATATTATCTTTGTTGTTTTTAGAACTTTAAATGATTTCGTATATATGATTACTATTGCATTGATTTATATATACTATCATTGTTATAAAAATATACAACTTAATTTTTTAATTATGATAGTAATTAATAAAACCGAGTTCATATAAGTTTTTAGTCTTGATTTTTTGCTTTGGGTATTTACACAAAGTGATCATATTTATAAATTGATTTAAAATATATATATACAAATACATAAATTTTTTATTGCACAAAAGTAGTTTCTTGTGTGTATAAAATTAATTTATAATTAGTGTCAATTTTTAAAACTATTTTATAATTTTTTTCTTTTGCTTTACTATTTATGCGATTGTTATTCAATTTTATTTAAGTAGAAGAAATATGGCAAAATTTGATTGGTAAACCAGGGTGCATGGTGGTTACAAGCTTCAACGACGGGTCTATAATCTCAGCAGGAGGAAAACAGATCCCGTCCCGTATTTGTGCTAGGGGCTAAACTGAAAGATAGGGGTACAAAAGTCTAGACAGCTGGAATTCATTTTGTGCACGGATTCTATGGTGTCGGTGCAACTACTAAACAATTAGAAGCAGACATGAAGATTCATAGTAGTATTAGATAAGCTGCTACAGATTAAACGAGGGAGGGAGGGAGTCTAGTGTAGGCAGTCTTCCATGTTCCTCGAAAACTGAATGGAGCAGCACACAAAATAGCTACTTTATGCTTACCTCTCTTAATTTATTAGGAGAAAGGAATTCCTTTGTGAAGATCCGCCTGACTAATGTTTAGATCAGGGATTTGCTATATTTTTAAAAAAAAAAAAAAGCAAAAATAGTATAAATTCAAAACAGTATGTATGGCTTTTGTTATTCAAATTTTGTTTAAATAAAAGAAAAATGGCAAAGATATCAATCAAATTAGAAATAAGATTTGCATTGCTCAAAAGAAAAAGATTAAATGGTAATTAAATTCTTTATGCGAAATGATACTACAGTTATTACAAGGGTAAGAACATATTCCCACATGTACTCATTCTTTGGGTCGCCAATTATTTTATAATGTACTGTACTGTACTGAAAAACGAAAAATCATATATAAGGATTAATCGAAGGGCAAATAGGCCTTAAAAATCAAATTTCACACTCTTCAATCTTTCTGTGGTTAATTAAGTTCTACAGTATATCATGGACTTATTTATGAGAAGAGGCATACGGATTTAGATCTTGTGCTGTGCAGGGCCGTCATGTACAACACAAATACTTATAGACCCAATTGTCTACAACATATTTGGTTTTGTGGCGTAGATTCAGTTGAGTCTAAAGATATTTTGTGTTTCACCGGGGGACGGTCTTATACAACACGTGATCGAAACCCAAGGCATGCATGCTGACAACTATGGCTGGTGAGGCATTTATGCACGTTTACCATGGAGGCGCAATGTAAATTCGTGTAAAGATAAAACGACTTCTTTCAACTTCTCCCTCGTTGAACTATCGATCAAGTTTCCATCACTGTCAAATTTTGAAGGAGGTTGGTGTGCATTGAGGAAGAACTCTGGCTTGTTGATGAAATGGAGGTCGAGGAAAACACCAATTTGGCGGAGATGATACTGTGATCGCTGCCCTTTAGAGCCTCCGGCTGCACTCACCACCGCAGCAGTTTTATCTGCCCAAACATTAGGCGGCCTAGACCCCCAATCCATCGCGTTTTTCAGAGGTCCTTGCACAACAAAAGGCGAGTTAAAACCTTTGTCTAGCCGTAATATGTACAGTGCACATGATCAATGCTTATATACATCACAAAAGGAATCATTACCAAGCAAGTGAGCATATGAACATATTCATCAAATTCCACATCATGATAAGAGCATAAATGATATAACAAGTACATAGAGATTATTGCAGAATCCATGAAATATACCACCACAAATCAAGAACAAATAGAAAACCACGACGAGCTTCATTCAGAGGTTGCTTGGTTCAAATTTCTTATATAGGTTTGGTAATGAGCATAAGTCAATTATTGTGGTTAATGAAAATAAAATACTCCATTCTGTCCCATAGGAATTTGCACATTTTTCTTGTTTGGACGTCCTACACAAATTTCTACTAATAAAGGAAACATTAATTTACGTACACATTCAGTCATTCACTGATTCACTAACATATACACGTATTTACTCATATACAAATACTTTATATATAAATGTGATATCTCATAGGGTGTAAATTCCTCCAAAACGGATGGAGTAGACTCATTTATCTCATTATGACTAACTTACTTGTCCTCGTATAAACATTTCTCCTCAATCATTCACCCACATATTCCACTATTACAACAAAACATCATCGAAATCATTTTCATCGAAAAATTTGAACCAAACGTCCCCCTCTATAGCTTTTATTACCAGTGACAGAGTAGTTGTAGTCCGGTGAGGCGATGAGTAGGGCATCAGCAGCAAGAATCTTGTGGCGGAAAGCCTCCACAAGTGGAGGGAAAGTGCCATTAACCTCAAGATCAGTGTTGAGAAATGGCAATGGCGATATCTCAACGTATTCCATCTCCAAACCTTCAATGGACTTTGCTACCTCCACAGCTAAATCCATGGAAACAGAGAGACAGCAGAAACCACCAACATACAGAACAATTTTGCTTAGAGTCAGCAAATGAGAGAGAGAGATGAAGAGAACTTGTGATTGAAAAGCTCAATGAATGCAAACAAACTATCAGTTCTAATGCAATCACGAGATCTGTGGAGCAGTCTCTTTGCAGCAAGCGGTACCTTACGCAGTAAGGGTTGTACAAGTATGCTTCTCTATATCCAATCTCCAATGAAATTCTTAAGATTAATTAGTCTCGAGATGAGTACGTTACAACATAGAATCGAAGTGCATAATTACCAATCAAATTATTTCCATGATCATTTCAATTTTTGAGGGCCGTGGTGGTACAACATATCCAGCACAAAGTACAAATAAAAAACTGTGGGGTGTGTGTGTGTGTGTGAGAGAGAGAGAGTACCGGCACGGAGGAGGCCGCGATTGCAGGAGGCTTTGCGGAGGGAACCGCAGAGAGCAACCATTTTCACAAGTGGTGGAGCTGCTGTTACTCCTACTTCTGCCATACCTATTCTTTTTTTGATGTGAAATTTTATAGACAGTTGAATTTTTTAGAATTTATTACAAGGAAAGGAAAGTCAAAGTTGGACAACTTAAAAAGGTTTTAAAGAAAATTAAATTTATATTTCCATCCGAAAATTTACACATTTTTCTAATTTAAATATTTTATATAAATTTATTTGTTATTAAAAAAATATTAATTTATATCCACATTTATATAACTATACACATAATTATTTGTATACCATTATTTTATTTTCAAATTTTTTTTTTTTTTTTAAAATGAAACTATAAGGGTGTAAAAAAAAAAAATTGGATGGGGGAGGGGTGGGGGGGAATAAATAGGTTTAAAGTTAGGTATGAGACTTTAAAATAGATTTTAAAGAAAATTGAATTTACAAATAGGTTTAAAGTTAGGTTAATAAAATTCAAACCATCACTCTCTCATCCACCACTTTTTGGTAATGGCTCAAAATTAAAAAAATGGCAATATGAATCAAAATATTAATTTTGTACAATTAAAAAATTAATGTTGATCAAATTTTTATATACTCAAAGGGAGAAAAGATACACCTTTGATAATGTTAGTCCAAACCCAATGAGAATGATGGATGAAATTAAAGCTAGAGTTTGATTGTGGTTATCTGTTAAAATAATGCTAAAAAAAAATGTATCTCTTGGGGAGTGGTTTGGGAATCCTAAAAATTGTATTGGTGAGTATATGTGAGTGTTTTGCACAAAGTGACTGTTGTTTCATAGTTTTGTAAGGTTTGGAGGACTCCTTGTCTTCCAAATTAATGAAATGTTCCTTTCAAAAAAAATACTTATATTTTTTTAGGTAAATAACTTATAATACTCAAAGAACATCTTATAATACTCAAAAAATAATTTATAAATGAATAATTAATAAACGAATAATACTCAAACAATAATTTATAAATAGTCGAAAAACATCTTATAATATTTAAAGAACATCTTATAATACTAAAGAATAATTTTTAATATACAATAAATAAATATTTGACAAATTAATAAACTCAAAGAATAATTTATAATACCTAAAGAACAATATATATACCAAAATAATAATTTATAATATCCAAAAAAATAATTTATAAATAAAAAATAAATACATAAATAATTAATAAATGTGTAATACTTAAAGAACAATATATAATACACAAAGAACATCTTATTTTACCCAAAAAACATCTTATAATACCAAAAAAAAAATTTATAAATGAATAATTAATAAATAAATAAATGAGACGAAAAATAATTTATAATACTCAAATAATAATTGAGTAATACCCAAAAAATAAGTTTAAGTAATATCTCAAGAACAAGATTAAATAATACTCAAAAAACAAGTCTAGATAATATCTCAAGAACAACTCATCAATACCTCAATTTACTAATACCCCAAGAACAAGTTTGGAATACCCGAAAAACAACTTAGTTATACCATGAACAACTATTTAATACCCCAAGAACAATTCTTTGCAATACTCTAAGAACAATTTACTATACCAAAAAATACATAGTGCAGTGTATAGTGTATTTCTAAAAAAATCAAATTAAATCTAAAATTGAACTAAAATCAAAATATATACTATGCACCCTAATGTATATTAGAATTTGCATTTTACTAAATGTTTAAATTTCTTCTAATTTAATTTCGAATCAAAATCAAGATTTAAAATCATTAATTTTAATATTTATTTTAATACATGCGCCCGACAGAGTTTATATTGGGACATTGAAAACAAAAACACTCATTTCTTGGCAAAGTGGATACATTTGTTTTCATTGGAGCAAAAATCTTATATCATAACATTATGTAACGTTACAAATGAAGGGGAGCAAACTCTTATAATTAAAGATTTGATGCAAAGTGAAAATTTCAAAAAATCAAAGGCAGGAGCCCTGAAATTAAACATCCATTGCCACACGTTTGTATAAATTTGCCGGCAATCTTGGAGTTGGAACTACCTCCAATGGAGTCATCAAACTCGTCACCATTCCCGGGCACCCATCCATGTTGATGTCTTCCGGTCGGGTTCCCTTCGGAGCCTCCCAACTGAAGTGATGGAGAAGGTGAGCAACCATGGTCGTAACCAAGTTGATACCTAGTTGCGCACCTGGGCATAGTCTTCTCCCGGCGCCAAATGGAAGGAGCCGAAAATCGGCTCCTTTCATGTCAACGTCGTCCTCGAGGAACCTCTCGGGACGAAATTCCAAGGGGTTCTTCCACACCTCGGGGTCACGTGCAATAGCCCAAACATTCACGTGCACTATTGAGTCCTTCGGGATGTGGTAGCCCCCAATCTTGACGTCGGCATTGGCTCGGTGAGGGAGCATGAGAGGGGTTGGTGGGTGTAGTCTGAGTGATTCCTTAGCCACGGCTTGGAGGTAGGGTAGGTTGGGGAAGTCGAGCTCTGTTACCACACGGTCGCGCCCAACTACACGGTCCATCTCCTCTTGAGCCTTTTGTTGGACCCTTGGATTCTTGATCAGCTCCGCCATGGCCCACTCCGAGGATACTGCAGTCGTGTCTGCCCCGGCGGCCATCATGTTCTATAATCATGGATTAAAACAATCATCATCCTTCATAGTTTTGTTAAAAGTGAAAAATCACATTGGCCAACACATTAGCATCAAGACAGGATGTTTCACCAGTTATCAGAAATATCGAACATCTAAAAGTTAACGGACTATTTTCAATTCATGAAAAATCAGCATGAGTGAAAGCAAAATGTGAACAACTTGAATAACTAAAAAAACACTAACTTTCCAAAACATTACTCACCCAAAGAAGGCCAATGATGGTTTCATCACTAAGATCATATTGCTCTCTCATTGTCAGCAATGCATCAAAAAAGTGTTGTTTAGCTCCTCCGCTTTCTTGGCGAGCACGCGTGTGCTCGTCCATTATTTCTCGTGTGAGGCGATCCGTACGAGATATGTGTCGTTTGAAGGCCTCCTCGTCTACTGGGAAGAAGCGGCGGAGCCAGGGGACATGCTCGGATATGGCATTGGTTGCTCCCTTGGCCACAGCGTTTGTGATAATGGATTTGAACTCTTTGCCCTGCTCATTAAGCTCCCCCTCTGCATTTACAAATCTTTTCCCAAAAGCAAGTCTTGTGATGTTGTTGAATGCCACACCACTCAGATAATCCTTCACCACCACACTCTTTCCCACTTTATCTGCGTAAATTTCAAATTAAGTGGCATTAATTTTTTATGTGCTTTCTTTTTTATGATTTCTTTAAAACAGAGTTAACATAAGTTACAAAAGAAACAAAAAAAGAGTTATATAGAGAAAAAACTTAATGTGTTACATAATTGGCTCTCGATACTATTAAAAGATTTCAATATTTTGGATCACAAATACTAATATGCATCATTTGCATACATTTAATTTGGATTTCAAAACTCCATTTTGGTTTCAATTTAGATTTTTTAAAGCACGGAGTACACGGCCAATAGTATATATATTTGTTGCAAGAGGGGTATTAATGATTACTTTTTCGAGACATTAATAATTAGAGTATTACTGATAATTTTTAAAATATATTAATTAGGGCATCACTGATGTATTGTAGAACAAGTACCTATTTTTAATTTTTTATTAATGATGTAGAAATAATTTTTTTTAAGTTGGTAAGATATAAATTTTTATTTTAAAAAAATTGCTTTATTTAATAATAATGATTGAAAACAGAGAGTAACTCTTTGAAAAAATACATTACTCCTACCAACTCCCACCAACTCTCTATGCTCCTTTTCCTCAAAATTCTATGTTACTTAATTTAATGCAAAGGCCTCAAAAGCGACAATAATCGTGATGAGCAAACGCAGTACAATAATCGTGATGAGCAAACATTCTCATGTGAATCAGCAAAACAAACTTAGCATAGCATTATCATTAGCTACGAGCAAACAAATTGATTTATGAATTATGATGCGATGGCCTTCTCTTTTGTGTTTAACAAGAAACACTGTAATTATTAATTGATAAATCAAATTGGAAAAAAAAATTTAGAAAAAGCATACGTACCAGGGGCAGTGCAGTCTTTATAGATGGATTCGACCATAGCCGTGACCTCATCTTCCCTAATCGGCCTCAAAGCTTCGAGTCTCTTAGGCGAAAACAGCTCAACCGTACAAAATTTCCTCACCTTCACGTAGTGTGGCCCGTAGTCGGCCGAAATCAGGTCCTTCCCGGCGCCGCCGCGGTTGCGGCGGCGATTGGCCAAGAGATGGTCGTTGTCCTTCAGGACCTCCTTCGCCAGTTCGGAGTTCGAAACGACGACGTTCAGGTTAGATCCGAACCAGACAGAGATGATTGGGCCGTAGGTGTGGGCCCACTCCGCGAAGCAGGTAAAGCGGACGGGTTTGACGTCGTAGAGGTTTCCGACGACCGGCCACGGGCGAGGGCCCGGCGGGAGAGGAAAACGGAGGCGGCGGTAGAGGCGGTGGAGGAGGAAGAGGAGGGGAAGAGAGAGGAAGAGGAGAGAGAGAGGGGCCATGGTTGAAAATGAAATGCAATGGGAGTGGAGTTTGCATTTAAATATGTGTAGAGTTGAATGGGTCGACACGTGAAGGCAGACGTCGTTGAACATGAATGGTAGATTGGTAGGTAGCACTTTGAAAAAAATAGAATGAAAATTGAGAGTTGAATTCTTTTTTAATATTTGTTAATGATAGTATTGTCTTTGGAGACGACTTAAAAAAAGTGTGCGCTTGTTATGCTTTTGAGTTAAAAAATTAACAATCATTTTGAATATCAAATGTGAATAGATGAAATAAACTTGATGGAATTGTTTATCCTCATTTTTAACTCAACAACCACCGAGGGTGTTTGATTGGAAATTTTGAAAGGTGAATAATGGTAATCAAAGTTATAGTGTGTGTTTAGAATGATTGTACTGTGACTTTTATTCCTAAAAACTAAAAAATCTACCATAATTCAGCTATTTGAGAACTATGACTTTTATTTCATACACATTTTATTTTTATACCCTTTCTGTTCTTTACAATCATTTCAAACACCCCAAGGTTATATTCTTGTCAAAGTTACAACTGGTAAATTCGATTTAAAACATGAGAAATATGAGCAATTAATAGTAGATTGGTCAGTTTGTATAACAACAAACATATTTTGAGGTATATTTGCAATTATACTGAATACAATTATTAGAGGAAATTAAAAGGAAAATGTAAGGTTTTGTATAAAAATGGTTGGTGATAAGTTTATCATTAATCATTTTTAAAGTATTAAAATTTTCATTGAAAGTATTAAAATTTTGGGTCAATGATACGATGTTATAATTATTAGTACTATAAATTTTTTTTATTCTAACTTTTGATACTCCTAATAAATATTTTGATACGTTTAACCAAATATTTAATACTTTAAAAGAATTTCTTAATAGAAACTATTTTTATATAAAACTTACTCAAATAATTAATATGAGTCAAAATTAATGGCATATGTATAATTATAGTATGGTTGGATAGTGATAATAAAGTGATTATTTTCACAAAGAGAATGTGCACATTTTTTTTGGACGGACAAATAAGACAAGAGCACAAATTTCATAAGGGGAGCATTAATTATGCTACATTTACGAATCAATTTTTAATAGGTAGCATCTCATGTAGGGATGACAATGGGACATAGCACGTCGATATCTAAAAACTCATGTATGCCTCACCCTGTCCACGTCTGCTCTGCGCGGGGCAGATCTGCCCCTATTCCGTGTTATATATAATGAAATATAATATAATATATATACATATTAACCAGGTGGGCTAGCTCACCTGGCCACCGGGCTCCTCACTTGAGTGAGTGACCCGGGTTCGATTCCCTCTGGGAACGAATTGGGAGATGGGAGATATAAGGTTGGACTTGGAGATATGGGGTGTAAGGAGACTTGGTGAACTAACTTAACTACTAACAACTAACATTTACCGATCAAAAAATATATATATACATATTAAAAAAGTAAAAATTTATATTAAAATAAAAATGATGCACCAAAATTGTCAAATCATATTGTTGATCTGGCGAACTAACACTATTAGCATGTAGATAATTACGAAGGTTTGGCAGGTCGCCAGGACTCACCCAGATCCGCGGAAGTATGGAGCTCGTCCGCATGGGGACAATTCACCTGCGTAGCTCGCCTCTGTCATTCTGGAGCTCGCCCCGAGCTCGCCCCCTATCCCCTGAAGACCTCTCCGAGGTCCATCATCGCACGACGCTGGTCAACCACGCAAGGCACTGGAGCTCGCCCCATAGCTCGCCCAAACCAGTGAAATCAACCTTCGAGCTCGCCTAGGAGCTCGCTTGTTGGTCGATAGGACTCCGATGACGCGCTCTTTTTCCCTCCGTCCGGTTTATCCACAAGAGTGGGTTTTTAATGAGGCCCATCTAGTCTAAGACATAGTAGTAAGACGAGACAAGACATAGGGAGCAGTGTGAGAGACCAAGACGAGGGTAAGGAACCCTCGTCAACACTGGAGGCCATATAGGCTCGTAAGGTGCCGTCTCACACTCGCACACCTATAAATAAGACATCTCTTGTACTATTCACACAGTTCTAATACATTCCCTACATTACACTTTCTCTCTCTAAGCACTCTCTCTCTCTCTATATTATCTCTCCAAGAATATAAAATCATAAGATTATTGTTTGGTAGAATTAATCCGTTATAAAGCCACATAAACGAATACGACTAAGAAATTCTATCAACATTTTGGCGCTAGAAGGAGGGCTTGAACCTGAAAATTAAAAAAAATTCAAGAACAAAAGTTTGGGTTAGTTTGAAGATTTGAAGATTTGAAGGTGTTCTTGATAAAACTCAAGAACACTTGAAGATACACATACATCTTCATCCCTTGAACGAAGAACCCGGATTTCTGGACAAAAACCCGAATTTTCGGATTTTACGAAATCTGCCAGGGACAAGTTTTCAAACGCGCGCGTGTACACGAATAAACTGAATTTGGATAATTCGTCACACGCAAGGCTAGACGAAAACTTGCACAGCTCCACCTAAGCAGGACGACCACCACACCGGCGACCTCCACCACCCCGGCGACCTCCCTCCACCTCGGCGATCTTCAGCAAGTTACCCCCTCCTAAATCCGAAAATGGCTAACACTCGAGCCGCCAAAGGACAGGCCTCCGCAGCTGCGGGAAGGTCCAAAGGAGGTGACCAGAACCAAGCCGAGGTGGAGACCTCACGCCAGGTGGTGGAGACCTCACAACCACCTCCCCAGAAGAGCACCGCAGCTCTGCGACCTCCGCGAATTGCGGTGACCCAAGAAGGCTTGGCCCCTGCCCTGAGGGACCTGGCCAGCAACCCCGACGAGCTCCAACGCACCATCGCGACCTTACAGAGGTTGCAGCAGAGGCAGCAGGAAGAGCTCGCCCTGATACCCAGGCGAGCTCCTGCTGCCGAAGCCCGGGAGCAGACCAGGCCCACCCAGGGCACCCAGACCCGGGGAGACTACAGCATACTCCCCACCGAGCAGGAGGCGAGCTCGGCACAAGCTCGCCAGCGCAGGGAGAGGATTGGCAAGGCCAAGATGGTGGAGGAGGATCCCGCTCCTTACACCGGAAGGGAGTCGGCCTACACCGGGGCATCTGGCACCCACCAATCACAAAGGAGGGAAGTCCTCCAAGGCCACCCGGGCCTGAGATACGGGGAAAATGAGCGGACGGCGGCCCCAGCTGCGTCCCACGGGGACTCCGACCAGCAGCCACGCAGATCAGCCCACGAAAGATTGAGAAGGCCAGCCACTGACCGGCTAGGTCCCCCACGGCGGACATCAATTCCAGCCCGCCACTGAGAGGTCACCCCAGAGTGAGGCACCTCGGGGACGTGTGTCTGCGAAACGCACGACCTTTGAGCAGCCTCCGCCGGAGGTGACCCATGATGACGAGCTAGCCGCACTGAAAAAGGCCGTTGAAATGCTACAAGCACAAGTAGCAGCCAAGTCTGGCGGACCTGACGCCACGACCCTCCCCACATCCACATTGGCACCTGCCATCTTCCGCGCACCGGTCCAGAAGAAAATCCAGTTCCCGGTGATGTCCGCGTACGAGGGCAAATCTGACTCGAAAGTTCACCTGGCCAAGTACGCGGACTTCATGATTTCGGTTGGCGCCACCGATTCCACCCAGTGCCGAAATTTCCCGCTGACCCTATGGGATCGAGCTCACCGCTGGTTCTCTTCACTCACCCCGGGGTCAATCTGCTCATTTGGCCAACTCTCGCGGGAGTTCCTGGCCCACTTCTCTGGGTTCGGATCCTACCTTACCCAGAAGCACCGACTCGCCAACATCCATCAAGGCGAGGGCGAGACCGACCTGCAGTACCTGGAAAGGTTCGACAAAATCCTGCTGGAAGGCGAGCAGGTAAGTGAGGACACCAAGGTCATCGCAGCGATGGCCGGACTCAGGAGGGGCACCGACCTCTGGAAGGAGATGCACCTCGCATATCCCAACACTTACAACGAATTCCGTCACAAGGCGGGGGTGTTCGTGGCTATGCAGGAGGCACTACTGAAAGAAGTTGGTGCCCACGAAGAAAGGAATCCCTACGGGAAGAAGTCCGGGGGTACTTACAAAGCTCCCCAGAACTTAAAAGCCTTTGGCGAGGGAGACGAGATCAAAGAAAAGCTCAACCAGGTCCTCACTGTCTCCGTTGACCACTTCTTCACTGCCGTCAAAGGCAAGGCCATGCTGGAGGAGCCAAGGCGGATCCGCCAGGACCGCACGAAGCTCAACCCCAACAAATTCTGTGCCTACCATCAGGCCATCGGCCACTTCACCAGTGAATGCCGAGACCTCCTCAAGCAACTCTGGAAATTTTACGAGGATGGGAAGTTGGCCGAGTTTGTGAAGAAGGCCCCAGCCAAGAGGCCAAGGTTCGAGAGGAGGGCTACCTCCGATGATGAAGAAGAGGAAGCAGACCAACCTGGTCCCCATAACAGACGGAGGGCACCTCCCCAGCCTCAGCAAAACTTGGAGCCCACCCGGGAACTTTTAGTTCTCGAGGAGGAGATCAGAGCCGCCGGAGGTCTCCAGGACGGGGGACCCTCCATATCCAGGAGAAAGAAGAAGGCCGAAATCCGGGCCATAAACCAAGTCCAGGAAGGCAGCTCCGGCACCAGGTCCGTCTCACAGCTTACTGATGAGCTGACATTTTCCTCAGCGGACCTGGAGGGGGTACTGATGCCCCACAACGACTCGTTGGTGATAACCGCCAACATCATGAACGTCTGAGTTCACAGGCTACTTGTGGACACCGGCTCATTCACCAACATTCTCTTCAAATCCACCTTAGATGTGTCTTAGGTGATTTTGAGTCGTATTTGGAGCCTAGCAATGCTAGGATAGTGGGGTTCGGAGAACCTGTAACCGTCCCCCTAGGCAGTGTCAAGTTGAGCGTCCAACTTGTATCGGCTGAGGATCCCGAAAGGAGACTGACTAGGCTCATAGATTTCCTAGTTGTCGACTAGCAGTCCTCCTACAACGGGTTCCTTGGCCGCCCATTTATTAATGAATTCAAAGTGGCGTGTTCGACCTACTACTACTGTTTAAAATTCCCAACTCCAAAAGGTGCCAGAACTATAAAAGGTGACCAGAAAAAGGCCCGAGAGTGTTTACTCCAAATCAAAGACGGCCGGGTCAAGAAGTCTGTTACACATGTCCACATCCTCAAAGAGGACGTACAGATTCCTGCAGACGAGCCAAACATCCTAGACGTCATCTCGGTCGAAACTGAGATGATGGAGGTAGGCGATTTTTCAGAAATCAACCAAGGCACTGGACCTGTGCAAGACACACAACCGACACCAATGGAGAGCTTGGATGAAACCCAAGTGTTGAGACCTGTGCAGGGGTCAGTACCTGCGCAGGAGCAGCAACCTGTTCCCATGGAGGTGGTTGATGAAGCCCAAGATAGGGGACCTGCGGGAGGTCAAGAACCAACGCCAATGGACGTTGACCCAACTCCCCAAGTCACCGCACCATCCCAAGTTGACAAACCGCAGGAGGTGCTCACAGCCGATGAGCCCGCCCAAGCTGAAAGCCAACCCGAACCGCGCATAGGCCACGAGCCTGCGCAGATGTCACAAGAGGAGTGGGACGAGTTCATCAGCGACCCGAGATGGAAAAGTCAAAAGAGAAAAGTCACCCCCATGGAAGAATTGACGGCACTCCCGGTGGACCCGGAAAGGGACTTAGAACTTTTCATCAGTTCTGAGTTACCTGAACCGTACCGGTCGAGGATGGAGCTGTTCTTAATGACCAACCTGGATGTGTTTGTCTGGTCCCACGAAGACATGATGGGGATCCCGTTGGAACATGCTTGCCACAGACTTAACATAGATCCGACGAGGAGACCCGTACGCCAAAAGCGGAGGAAGTATGGACCAGACAAGTACGCAACTCTGACTGTTGAGGTGGAGAAGTTGTTAAACAACAAGCTCATCAAGGAGGCTTTGTGTCCACAGTGGGTTGCAAACCCCGTCCTGGTGAAGAAACACAATGGGACGTGGAGACTCTGCATTGACTTCACGGACCTGAACAAAGCATGCCCGAAGGATAACTTCCCACTGCCTCACATCGATCAGCTGGTGGATAGCACCGCAGGCCATGAGATGATGACATTCATGGATGCTTTTGTGGGCTATCACCAGATAGCTCTACACCCAGACGACTAGGAACATACGGCGTTCTACACCAACAAAAACATGTATTGCCGGGAAAGAATGCCGTTCGGACTCATCAACGTCGGAGCCACCTACCAAAGATTGGTGAACAAAATGTTTGACCAACACATTGGCGAATCCATGGAGGTGTACGTAGATGACATAGTTGTCAAGAGTCTGAGAAAGGAGGACCACCTGGACCACTTAAAACAGACCTTCGACATACTGCGCCACTACAACATGAAGTTGAACCCCAAAAAGACTAGTTTTGGCGTACACTCTGGAAAGTTCCTGGGGCACCTAGTTAGCCAGCGTGGAATTGAGGTCAACCCAACACAGGTCCAATGCATAATCGAGATGGGTGTACCCGATTCCGTCCAAAAAATTCAAAGGCTGACTGGGTGCATGGCAGCCCTGAACAGATTCATCTCCAGGTCCGGCGATCGAAATCGTCCGTTCTTCGAGGCAATTAAGGCAAACACACGGAGGTACAAAGAGGCGGCCAAAGCCAACAAGCTCCATCTCAAAAATCACTTTGTGTGGACAAGTGAATGTCAATGAGCCTTCGAAGACATCAAAACATACTTAGTGGATACACAGGTCCTGTCAAAACCGATACCTGGAGAGAAGCTGTATCTATACCTAGCTGCGTCGGAGGTGGCCATCAGCTCCGTCCTGGTCCGAGAAGAGGTGAAAACGCACCTACCAGTGTACTACGTGAGCCAAGTCCTACACGAAGCTGAGTTGCAATACACCCCAACAGAGAAGCTGGCTTATGCACTGGTGATGAGTGTTAGAAAATTGAGGCCCTATTTCTTTGACCACCCGGTAGAGGTGCTGACAACGTTCCCACTACGCCAAATACTACAGCGCCCAGACACCGCCGGGCGCCTGCTGAAATGGTCACTGAAGATCAGCCAATACGGTATAACCTACGCACCCCGAACAGCGATCAAGGGACAAGAACTTGCCGACTTCATCGTTGAGTTAACTTTCCCACAAGATCCGACGACGGGGCGTATAGCTCTGTGGCATCTCTACGTAGACGGATCATCAACCAGCGTAGCAGCAGGCGCCGGTGTGGTCCTGATCAGCCCGGACAGACAAGTCTTCACCTCCTCAATCCG
The DNA here is from genome assembly GCA_026898435.1 of Prunella vulgaris. NCBI lineage: Eukaryota > Viridiplantae > Streptophyta > Magnoliopsida > Lamiales > Lamiaceae > Prunella > Prunella vulgaris. Next base: position 221,822 of record JAPKLY010000420.1, read on the forward strand.
GTTCGACTTTCGAGCAACCAACAACGAGGTGGAATATGAAGCACTTATAGCGGGACTTAGGTTATCATTAGCTGTGGGGGCAACCAATCTTCAAGTTTTCAGAGATTCCCAGCTAATAATATCCCAAGTCCGGGGGGAATATGAGGCAAAAGACCAGCAGATGATGACCTACCAAAAGATAGCCGCGCACTTGATCTCGATGTTCACACAGGTCTACATCAACCAAATACTGTGGCTAGAAAACACACAAGCAGATGCCTTAACCCGGCTAGCTACTAGCAACGGCGAAGCCGAATTCACGGAGGTTGTGATCACCACACTGAAAAACCCCTCGACGTTCGATTACAAGATAAATCAAACCTCGAGTGGGGGGCAGGAGAATAGTGAAGATGGTGAAGATTGGCGCACTCCAATCCAAAAATATTTGACAGACGGAACAACCCCCGTAGACATCTGGGAAGCTAGCCGGCTAGCAAAGCAAACTGCTAGATATACACTGCTGGATGGCCAACTCTACAAACGTGGATTCTCTCTACCCCTACTCAAATGCCTAACAAGGAAGCAGGGGTCCGAAGTGTTAGAAGAAATTCACGAAGGGATTTGTGGGAGTCACGCTGGGGGGCAAGCATTGGCATACAAGACGATCAGACAGGGCTACTACTGGCCCACTCTTCGCAAAGATGCCATCAGCTTCGCTCGAAGGTGCCGAAAGTGCCAACTTTTCGCACCTAACATCCACTCCCCAGCCAATCAGTTGAAGTCGGTTTTCAGCCCATGGCCTTTCGCGAAATGGGGAATCGACCTGATCGGCCCATTTCCACCTGGTAGAGGCGGTGTAAAGTTTGCTGTTGTAGCAGTAGACTACTACACCAAGTGGACTGAAGCCGAAGATCTCACAACAATAACCCAAGAAAGGATGATCGGCTTCATATGGAAAAACCTGATCTGCAGATTTGGGCTCCCACAGTCGATCATCACGGATAATGGAAGGCAGCTCGACGGACAAAAGTTGAGAGATTTCTGCAATTCATGGAACATCAAGAAGCACTACTCAACTCCATACCATCCCCAGTCCAACGGCCAGGTCGAGGCGGTGAACAAGATTCTGAAACACATATTGAAGCTCCGCCTCGAAGAAAGGAAAGGGAGCTGGGCGGACGAACTCCCGGAGGTCCTATGGTCTTATAGAACTTCCAATAGGGCCAGCACCGGGGAGACCCCTTTTACCCTAGCCTTCGGGACTGAAGCCGTAGTCCCGGTTGAAGTCCAGAACAAGACTTGGAAGGTGGTGGGGTATGATGAAGAAAAAAATGATGAAGCTCTGGCAGTAGAGAAGGATCTGATCGAGGAGACCAGAGCTTCGTCAGAAATGAAAAACGCCACCTACAAGCGTAGAGCGGAAAAATATTACAACTCTCACGTCCGAGACCGAAAATTCAAGGTCGGGGACCTGGTGTTAAAAAAGAAATTGATGGCCCCACCAGGTGTAATCGGTTCAAACTGGGAAGGACCATTACGGGTCACCGCAGCCTGGCCAAAAGGTACCTATGATCTAGAAGACGCAGAAGGCAAAGCTTCGTCATACACCTGGAGCTCGGCACATCTAAAAAAGTTCTACCAATAGACTAGCATCCTGTAATAGACTAGTCGAAGGTTTGCATCAGAAATATCGATGGCAACCGATGTAAACTACGTTGCTATAAAAAGTCAGAAAATTTGCAAAGTCAGAGAAATTCAGAAAAATTCCCAAGTGTTTGGACCTGTGCAGCTCTCCAACCAGGTGAGCTGCACCAGGTCGCCCACTGCTCCAGAGAGCTCGCCAAACCCAGCTCGCCCACATACTCAAAAATCCTCAATGCGCAAGGACCAAGGTCCCAAGCGTTGTAATTAAATAGCTCGAAGGCAAAGGCCAAAGTGCCCAAGGTCGCGAAGGTACCCTCCTTAAAGGGTTGCTAAGCACCTACTGCCATAAGTTAGAAAAATTCGCGAAAAAGACGAAAAAACGTCTAAGGCAAGGTTCATGAAACCCAATGGCCCAACGTGAATCAATCAAAGTGCAGTTCGCCGCCCTAAGTGGTCTAAGACGAACGATTCGTGGCCATAAGTAGCATAAGACGAAGAATACGCACTCTCAAAACAGAGGTACAGTTCGTAGTCGTAAGTGACGTAAAACGAACGATTCGCTTCTCAAAGTAGAATAAGACGAATAATTATGTACCAGGAAAATAAACAAGAACGAGCTATTTAAAAATTATAACGTAAAGGCGCAAAGACGTAAATGAGAAGAGTTGGACAAAAAATGCTCGACTAATATTCAAAAGATAATTTTCAAGTAAAAAATATACTTGAAAAATCCTAAGTATGAGTAGCTATGCTGGCCACAAAGGCCGACCAGCTGGCCATCTTTGAACTGCAAAAAGCTCCTTCTGGGCGAGCTGCACGTGCCCGGTGAGCTAAATCTACTTGAACAAAAAAGCAAAAGCTACAAAAATGGAGCTCCTTCTGGGCGAGCTCCACAACCCGGCGACGTACCACAAGTTGATAAATAGAAAGCTAGTCTAAGAAAGTAAGAAGAAGCCTAAACATCTGGAGCAGCGGGAGGGGCACCAGCAGGCACCTCGCTGGAGTCAGGGGCCACCGGGTCTGATGGGAGAGCGAGCTCGACCTCTGTTGTGATATTGCCAGTGAGCCCGGTGGTGTCGAACTCACTGAGGTTCAGCATAGCATCCCCGCAGGCTTCTTAGAGCTGTGCAACAGTAAGGGGAACCTGCTCCTCCTCGCCGACGACCTCCTCCTCGCCAATGCCCAGCTCCGGCACCTCAACTGTTTTGATAATCTGGAATCGTGCGGGCACAAAGTTGAGGGGAATGCCGAGCTCAGGGAGGTCGCCTATGTCCAGCTCAGCACCATCAGGAAAGGGAACCCGATCCAGACAGGCTTTGAAGTCGCCCACCACGACCTCGACCTCGTCGTCCTTATGGGCCCGAGCCCACCAAAGAGTCCACAAGACCTCCGCATAACATTGGACTCATCCTCTGTCAGAGGCCTCGGCCTTCACGGCCGCCAGGTCCGGCGAGGAGGAGGTAACACTCCGTAGCTCGGCAACCTCGTTAGCCTTCACCTCCAGCTCGCCCCTTAGCCTCTCGCACTCAGCGCTGGAGCTCTTCACCAAACCCCGCTGCAGTGCGAGGTCCTTCTTCGTGATCCCATGGTTTCCGACCTCCTGGGCGAGCTGGGCGGCGAGCTCCTCTTCCTTAGCTTTTATTCTCGCCTCCGTCTCCTGCTCGAGCCTGGCGAGCCGACGTTGGATAGTCTCAAGCTGTTGAAGGGCACTTTGCTCAGCGGCCAACGATGCCTCAGCCCTCTCCTCGACGAGCTGCGCTTGCCTCTTCGCCTTGTCAGCGGTGTCCGCCAGCACCAACATCCTTCTATTCCTGTCGGAGCGACCTGCCTCCAACTCGGCGAGCTGCTCGAGAGCTTTCTGATTGGCGAGCACCAATCTACTCGCATGATGAGCCGAGAGGAGGAGGTTCTCCTTCAGATCCTGGCTATTGATGTTCGCCACTGACGGGGTCGTCCAATGCCTGGGCATCTCACTCACAGCATTCCGAGCTACGCCCAGAGGGAGGCTTGGCATCGACGTAAGGGAGCGAGATCGCTCGAAGGCATGCAGGGCCTCATGGCGGTTCGGAAAAGTGATTGGGGCATAACTGCGAGATCAAAGCAGACAGAAAATGTTAGAAAAATAGAAAACAATGAGCAACGTGAGTCGGCTGGGCGAACTACTTACTGAGCTCGGTCGGGGTCCCAACCAAGGAGCGTGACGTCATTGGTTTGCACCCCGAATGGAGACGGTGAGGGTGGCGAGCTCCGAATAGGCGTGGCCGCGAGCGGGGCAGCGGATTGAGTGGATCCCCCCTGCCAGGACCTCGTCGAGGTCCTCTCTACTCGGTCGGAGTCCTCGTCGACCAGGCCCGTGTACCTAGTCCTCTTGCGAGCTGAGGGATCCTCCTCGCCAGCTCGGGATCCGTCACCCCTTTGGGACCCCTTCTTTCCTCGACCTCGCTCGGAGGGGGCGACAGCTCGCCCCCCACCTCGGCCGGTCCGAGCGACCTCTGAAGCCTTGGACTTCTCGGGAGCCTTGGCTTTCTCCCTTTGGGCTCCCGACCCCCCTGCCTCGCCCTTCTTGGAGACGAGCTCTGTCTCCTTACTCGCCTCCAGTGCGAGCACGGACGGTGGGGCAAGTCTGTTGGGGCGAGGTGGGCCCATCTCAAAACATTCCTTGACGATCTGATAGGCCTCGGGGACCTCACCGATCGGAATGGCGACGAAGCTACCACCTGCACAAAAAACTACAAATGTCAGCATGATGGACGAGCTACACCCCCCATAGGCGAGCTTCAAAGAGTTAAACCTGGGAGCTCGGGACCTTGAATATCGAGATGGTGTGGCAGTGTAAGGAGCCCGACGAGCCGCAGGTAATGGTGCGCGCACAGGTGGGCGACCTGCCTATCCTTCTCGCTTCTCAAACAGCAGATTGCGCGCACCACATCGAACTGGGCCGATACCTTAGGCCTGCCTCTGCTGGATTTGTGGCGCTTCGGAACTGCAAAAGGAAAGAAAATTAGAATTAGTATATCTAATTCAACCCACGCACACCGAAATAGGTGACCTACTGCTGGCTTCCCCATATCCCTCTGGAGTGGGAATACGGTCACCCCATCCATGATATGTGCTGGAGGCTCGCCAGTCGCCGCCTACGAAGAAAAACTGCTTCTTCCAGTCACGGACTTTATTAGGCAGGTCCCCGAGAAATTTCTCCCCCGGGCGAGCTTTCAGATAATAATATCCCGCGCAGTCCTACGTCCGCTTGGTCACGGCGAAAAGCTCGCCAGGTCCGCCGAGGTCGTCGCGTTCTCATAGCCCTCCAATCCAAAGACAGACAGGGCGGCGAGGAGGTTGCTCCATGCATTCGGTGTGAGCTGGGTGATGGCCAAGTTATTGTCGGCAAGGTATTGGCCGATGATCGGGTGCAGTGGCAATGTAAGCCCGGCCTTTAGAACATCAATGTTCAAAGCGGTCATCTCCTCAGGAGGTGCGTCGGCTCGCTCATCCTTCATTGGGGCGTACATGAAGATGTCGAGCGGGATGCGATACTCCCTGAGAATGATGGGCAGGTCGCATTCATCAATGAGGCTCACCACCTCGCCAGCCTTGTACTCAGACGGGGCAATTTCCTCCAGGTCGGCGGGGTCGGTGGGAGGTACCCGGCTCGGGCAGGGGAAGCTCGCCGCATACTCAGTGACATACTCATTCCAATCGAATGGATGAACGACCTGGGTGGGAACCTGGTACTCAACCAGCTGGGGTTCCGGGAAATCTATACGGCGGAACCATTCGAGCGTAACTTCCTCCAGGTCGCCACCCTCCTCGCCGACCTCGGCAATGCCCTCATCAACCTCCTCGGGTCCTTCGTTGCCACTGGCAACTCTTTTCTCTTGGGCGACCTCGCTGCCTTCCTCTCATACCTCACGGTATACGGAACTAGAGGCTCCTTCCTCCGGATCGGGGCGTAGCTCGCTAGGCAGCTCACCGGAGACCTGGCGAGCTACCGAGGTCACCTCGGAGCTGGAGCCGATCTCCATGTAAAAAACCCAAGGTGGCTCATCCTCAATTATTGGCCGTTTGTCAGGGTTCCGGTCCGACAGGGTTCTACTCGAGGAGCGTGTCGACATGGTCTCAAAGGAGTCCAAAAGGTTCTCAGTCCAAAATCCAACAATCCCAAAGTCAAGGAAATCCAAAGGGGTTCTCGACACAGTCCGCGGTCCAAAGTTCAAATAATCCCGAAGAAACGGAAGAAAATCACGTAAAGAACAGAAGAAAAGGGAAGAAAGATCGAATCCTACCTTGAAGAGCCTTCGAAAATCCATCGAGCACAAGAAAAACCGATCGCCGGGAAAGCTCTGAGAATTCGAAATGAAAGAAGTGAGGAAATGAATCCACTTCCCCCTATTTATAGACGTCGGGGCGAAGTGTGATATTCGGGGAGTACAGGGACCTGTTTGCAAGAAATTTGAAAGATGGCACGACCGTGGGCGGGAACCGAGGTCTCAAAAGGCGTGCATGACCCCTGGATTCCCGCACCACATCGACCAGGAATAACCGCCTTGACCGAGCTCGCCTGCTAGTTCGGTAATCGCCCAAAGATAGTTCACCGGGTTTCAAGTTCTCCAGCTCGCCTGCACATTTGACGAAGTCATGGCACATGCTAGCTGGGGGCAAATGTTGATCTGGCGAACTAACACTATTAACATGTAGATAATTATGAAGGTTTGGCAGGTCGCCAGGACTCACCCAGATCCGCGGAAGTACGGAGCTCGTCCGCATGGGGACAGTTCACCTGCGTAGCTCGCCCAAAAGAGCTCGCCTCTGTCATTCTGGAGCTCGCCCCGAGCTCGCCCCCTATCCCCTGAAGACCTCGCCGAGGTCCATCATCGCACGACTCTGGTCAACCACGCAAGGCACTGGAGCTCGCCCCATAGCTCGCCCAAACCAGTGAAATCCACCTTCGAGCTCGCCTAGGAGCTCGCTTGTTGGTCCAATAGGACCCCGATGGCGCGCTCTTTTTCCCTCCGTCCGGTTTATCCACAAGGGTGGTTTACGGTGAGGTTTTTAATGAGGTACATCTAGTCTAAGGCATAGTAGTAAGACGAGACAAGACATAGGGAGCAGTGTGAGAGACCAAGACGAGGGTAAGGAACCCTCGTCAACACTGGAAGCCAAATAGGCTCGTAAGGTGCCTTCTCACACTCGCACACCTATAAATAAGACCTCTCTTGTACTATTCACACACTTCTAATACATTCCCTACATTACACTTTCTCTCTCTAAGCACACTCTCTCTCTCTATATTATCTCTCCAAGAATATAAAATCATAAGATTATTGTTTGGTAGAATTAATCCGTTATAAAGCCACATAAACGAATACGACTAAGAAATTCCATCAACACATATAATAAAAAAATTAGAATTACAATAAATAAATAATACTCCATAATTTTAAATTTATTTTATATATTATAAATATAATATATTAGATTTATTTCATATGTTATAAAATATTATATATTGGATGTAATTATATATTATAAAATATTATATATTTATTTAATATATAATTGGGCAGAATGGGGCGGGACAGTAAAAATGTAAACTCATGTATGTCCTATCCCAAGTGCAAGGCGGGGCTGCGCTGCCACTTTCTCAAGGTGGGACGGATCATTTTATTATCTCTAATCCCATGTAAACAAGAGGTGTGTGCTGCTTGTGTTCATTATCTATTTTTCTCTCAACTCTAAATTTTTTTTGAATCTCAGACAATCTCCCACAATTTGTGTTCTAAAAAACTAATCGACTAACTTTATGTTGGGATAACAATTTGGCACATCCTGATCTATTTCAATTTGAACCCGTCCATAATATGCAATGAGGCGGCTATGAGTATTATTGTCGTAATATCCCGACTTAATTCGCCCCATTTTAATCCATTTATATTATTAAAATTTTAATATGTAAAATATTTATAAAAAAATTATTTATTAGTATAAGTAAGAACAAATCAATTTAATAAATACTCCCTCCGTCCCATTATAAATTGTTCATGTTGTCATTTTCGTCTGTCTCATTATATGTTGCTCGTTGCTTTTTTACCTTTTTAAGAAATTATTATTCACTTTTTTATTATTATTTTCACTACTTTTTACACTATTTTCATTAATTTTTCACTTTTCTTCATCACATTACTTATATTTTTTCACTTTTTCAATCACATCACTATACTTTTTCACTTTTTCTATCACATCACTTATATTTTTTCACTTTTACCTTAATTTGTGCGTCCAAAAGCAACGATCAACTTATAGTGGGATGGAGGGAGACATAATATGAAATCATTGAAATGTAATACTCCCTCCGTCCCAGGGGTATTTGCACCCCTGAGATGCCACACGGTTTAAGGAAAATGTATTTTTTAAATAAAGTAGTGATGTATGGGTAAATGTGTGGAAAGTTTTGTGAGTGTGCACGCAAATCGATATTTCCCTTTTACGTAGTGTGCAAATTGATTTGGGACAACCCAAAATGGAAAGTGTGCAAATTAGTTTGGGACGGAGGGAGTAATTGATATCAACATATTTAAATATATTATTAATATCATAAATTTATTTTTTCAATTCAAATCTTAATTTTATTTTAATATGTATGAATATATTATATTATTATAAAATTTTCATTTAGAATGGGTCGATCCGCCCGCTCCATGATCCACAGCAGATCGACTCGACCTATCTTGTACATAGAATGTGACGAATTTAGATCTTCTAGTACTCATTTTGATCTATTTCATTATCATCCCTAGTCTTTATGTTCAATACCGACACATGCTAATGATTTAGCAAGTAAAATATAAAGTGGTACAAGCTGCCGCAGCCATTTAAAAAAAAATCTATCTTTTGGTATTTTTGTTGAATATTTTACAAATATTTAAAGAGAAATTTAAACAACTCTTTTATTAGGGATTTAATATAAATATATAATTTTACACTTTTTTTTCTACTATTGCATAAAACTCATTGAATTTGAAATAAAAAATAATATTCACTTCGTTCCAAAATTACGTTTACACTTGTCTTATTTAGACGTCTCAATTGTATTTTCACACACTTAAGAAGTAACTTTTGTACACTCATAAAAGTCAATAAAATATATTTATTTTATTTTATATTTACATATGTTTTTTTTATTATTTGTGTATTCAGAATTATTTATCCAGCACAACCATAAAAATAGTGATAGGATTAATGGAGTAATTAGTTAAAAATAAAAGATGTTTTCCCAAGCATGTGGAAACCTCCACAAACATATTCATCAGGCACAAACAACTGCCAGCTTGATTTACATATGAAATGAATGCAATTACTGAAGTCATGTGAAAGTACACGCGCAGTGTGTGTAACTATTTGTATGTATATAATCCTAATATTTCTTCATCCATCCGGTGGGTAGCACTGCTAATCCTTCTAATTATTAAAGAAAAGTAAATATAGATGTAATAGACACACAAATTTTAACAAATACTTCCTCCATTCTGAAACTATTTTTATATTAGTTTTAAATATGCCAACTAAAAAAATAATATATAAATATAAAATTAAATAATAAAATAAAAAATGTAATTTATTGATTTTTGTTAGTGTAAAAAAATTTCTTTTTAGATGTGTGAAAGTAAAATTGAGACGTCCAAATAAGAAAAGTGTAAAAATCGTTTTGAAACGGAAGAAGTATATTATATTGATACGTTCATTCGAATAAAATGAATATTCTCACAGGGAGAGGAGGTAGTATAGTTTGATGGGTGTATTAGAGGGTATTTGATTAAATTTATTTTAAATATTTTATAAATTATTTTAAAAGTTTATTAAATATTATTTTTAAATAGTTAATATTTTGTGAATTGTTTGACTAATATAATTTATAAGTTTTTTATAATTTTTTAAAAAATAAATATTTTATTATTTTTGTATGTTGAGATATGAATTGTGAGGTGCTAAAGGTGTTTAGAAAAATAAATTCGGATATCCCAACTTATTTTTTTATATAGCTTATAAAATGTAAAAAAATTATTTAAGATTTTATAAGCTACCAAACATCCTAAAATATCTTATACACTTTTAAATAATTTATAAAATATTTTAAATTTTTATAAGCTGAATAAAATTTCCCCATAATTTTAGTTAGTGACGTGATCTTGTCGTGGGGACAACATATGTCAACAATTTACAATAAAATGTATGAAAAAATTAATAAGTAAGTAATGATATAATGTTATACGAGACGAGAGCATATATAATACTTCAAAAATAATCTCTATTAGAGATATTCAACAAGCATTTCAAGATGATGATACGAAAATATCATAGAATTGACTTGTTTACTTTAGACTTTAGATGTATCATTTGTCATATTATATTTTAGAATTTTTTTAAAAATAATTTACAAAATTAATATTAATTACACATTGATTCTGTACAGAAAAAAATATATTTATGTGTAAAAAAATTATTAATTGCATATTTTCTTATTAGATCATCCATCAATTCAAATATATTATTTAACTCACAAATAACAATCTCTACATTATAATTTTGTTCGATCTATCTTGAATTATTTATCTTATTCATTAAATTAAACAAGGGGGGACAAAAATTCACGTGTCATGTTGGATCAAACGAATTTAAAAAATCGTGCAAGGCATTCAGAAAATCTCACTCTCAGCTTATGTTACTTACAAAAAAAAATCTAGCATTATTACTTTATTAGACACACATTAACATTCAATTTCCAAATATACCCTTTTGTGACAAAGTCCTAATTTTTGGCCAGCGGACAACAGGGGCGATTAAGGGCGGCGACATGGCAATTATTCAAATTAAATATTTAATTAAATTTAAAATAGAAAGGATAAAATTGTTCATAAAATAAAAAGGATTGGCAATTATCCTCTTATTTTTTTAATGTTTTGTTCAATTCATCATCTACTATCTGTCAAAACTATTCAGTCATTTTTCAACCAAACTCTATTTTTTGTGAACTCCCTACGTTGGCAAATGCCATAGATAAAATTTGGTCGATTTTTTTTTTTTTTTTGTTTAAAAAATTTCGCCATCTCCACATGGATTATAATTATATAATGTAGTTTAAATTTATCTTGTAAGTCTGACAATGAATGAAATTCTAATTTAATGTTAGTTTAGGTATTAATTGAATGGATTTTTGTTCGAAAAAACTTGGAGGAGCATTCGAATTTGGGTTTTTTAACATTTGACAAATATGCTCGAATTTTTTTGCTGAACCTTTGCAAATTGTTCGAAAATTTAATACAAACATTTGCAAGTAAATAAAAAACAATAAATTTGAATATTCAATCAATTTACCATCGTAAGTGTTCTTGATGGAGACGAGATCAAGATAGTAATTTGTAATTATTGTTCGAAGATCCGGAGGATCAAAGAAAATCAAGAAGATTATATTTTCTTTTGTTATTTTATTTAATTAAATTTATTTATATTTAGTTGTTACTCATTTAATTTTTTTTTTGCTATTTAAGTTGTTTAGTATTATAAATAGGTGTCTTGAGATTATTGTAAGGGTAGTTGATTATTGATATTAAAAATATTAGATTTTATCATTCTTGTGTTATTATCGTTCTCAATCCGTTATTCAAATTGAATCAAAGAAATTAAACGTTAATTACATTTGTGTTTATCTGAGTATTCTTAGAATCAACAGATAGCACATATATGTTTCATGCCGCTACATCAGTTGGTATCCAAAGTCAGTAACAACTCCTAGATACAGTTCTAGGTATCATGATATTTCTTTCCTCCGAGAGCAATTAATGGCTACTATTCAAGAATTAGAAGCTCTACGCCCCGAGTTCTTAGATCGAGCAAATTATCGTTTACCAACCAGTTTGTACCAAAATTTTTAAAATCTTCACAAAGGTACACGAACGGTTCATGCCTATTCAATGGAGCTTGCTCACCTTCTTCGTCTAATTGATACTCATGAAACACAGGAATAGTTAGTGACACGATACATATAAGGCTTGCAGTTTTATTTTTAAGAAAAATTTCGGGTGTTAAATCCCAAATCATTTTTTGCTGCATATGAGTTCGCAATTAAATTGGAATGCCGATTCAAACGTCCCCAAACCACCACTGCCCTACCTATAGAGCGGCACCTAGTCCTCTCCTCGATGCCAACCACACCTGACAGGTCTGACGATATGGCTCCATCGCCAACCACCACGTGGTGATTTCTCCACCATTAGTCTGGTGTAGTTCCACCCACTAATAGATGTGAGACAACAATCATTCAAAATCTGCCTCTGAGTCTCGCCAGCCCGTCAATCATGATTGTGCAGACCATGCTTGCATCGATGAGTGTAATGATATAGCTTACGAAGAAGATATTGATTTGGAGCTTCGAGAATTATATGACCTATTTTCTTTTGAAGAGTCCAATAATCTTGAAGAAGAAAATGAACAAGTTATGATGGACCTCCAGTATTTGATGAAGACTCGATGGATAGTAAGCAGTTTGTCATGGATTTCGTGCTTCACATTTTTCAGGTTGAGCCCGAAGACGAGTTGTGTCAAAAATTTGATACAACTTTTGGTGGTGATGTCAATTTTTTTACACAATAATTATTATTAATAATGATAGTTATTTTGATGATTTTCTAAAAAATTCTTTGACAACATTATTTAATCCATCCGAAGATGAGATCGAGTTCAATTTGAGGACAAATCATTTCAGAGAGAGAGAGAGAGAGATCTGGAATTATTTTTCGAAGATATGGAGGATTAAAGAAAATCAAAGAGATTACATTTTCTTTTGTTATTTAATTTAATTAGATTAGATTTATTTATATATAGTTGTTATATTTCTTGTTCTATAAGTTGTTTAGTATTATAAATAAGATTCTTAATATTATTGTAAGGGGCAGTTGATTATTGATATAAAAAAAATAATGAGTTTTATCCTTTTTGTGTTATTGTCGTTCTTAATCCAATATTCAAGTTGAATTAATGAAATTAAATGTTAATTACATTTGTGTTTATGTGGATTTTTTTAGAATCAACCAATAACATTGTTGGAAGAATCAGATTGTTAATTAGCCACATATCAAGAAATTCTTCCAACAAACATGTATATGCTTCATGTTACTACATCAATTCTGTTCAACATCCAAGCCAAATTTTTGACGTATCACGTATGTGCTCTATGGCATCCATTTTCAAACATATGAAAAATATTTGAAGATATTTATTAAGCAAACTGTTCGACCAATTCTTTTGCAAATTTTCAATTTATTCAATTAAATATTTTGAAAATTTGGCATATTGTCGGCAAATCAAATTCAAAAAAATACTAACAAAAACACACACTCACACAAAAAAGCGCGAAATAAGATTAGACAAAATCTATTCGTTCATACAACATGTAAACTACTCAAAACAACACCAATATACATAAAAACACAACTATAATCAGATGAGTTAAATGTGTAATCTAGAATTATAAAAATTCAATTGCACAAAATATGAAGGAGACTTACATGTGTACATTGAGAACCTGATGTTTAAATCATGTTATGAACAATAAGTTTTTATAATGTTTTTAGAAGTCACACTTAATTTCTCAACACACATTGATCAAGTGTTTGTAGTGAGACCGATTGTATTCTATGAATTTTGAATGGAGGAGGTAAACTCATCATGTTTGCATTTTAACTTTTAAGATATATACTTAAAAAGTAATTTGATCTTTTGAACAATATTTTTAAAAATGTAAAAAAAGGGGGAGGGGGGAGGGGAATGATGAACATATTATTAAAAAAAAAAGGAGGTGGGGGTTGATTAAATAACTGCATCCTTAGCCAGGGGAGCTATCTCACCTGGCTCCTCACTTGAGTGAGTGACCTGAGTTCGATTCCCTTTAGGAACGAATTAGGAGGGAGGTATAAGAGTTAATTTGGAGATATTCATGTGTAAGAACACTTGGTGAACTAACTTCTAACTACTAACAATTAATATTACCGATAAAAAAAAATAACTGCATCCTTAACCATTTTTAAGTCCATATATAAGCCCTAGTACGGCCAATAGCTTTTTGCCCATTAGAAATTATTGGCCATTATTACAACATAAATATAATTTAAATGCTATAAGTACCATCATCACATTTCTTCACAAAATATGTGCACCCACCTACGTTTTTAACTTTTGATTTTGCAACAAAGCTTTTAAAAGTTAGTAGTGGAAAAGAACATATTAACAAGTAAACAAAAAATAAACTCTAAAAGAAAAGACCTACTATAGTTTTTTAAAAAATATAAATATTTTCAAGATATAAAAAATCGAAGAAAAAATGTTCATTTCTTTTTCTAGACCTATCTGGGAGATAATCTGAAAAAAAAAACATATATTTTGGAATAATTTTTGAAATAAAACAAAAATTCAAAAAATAAAATAAAAAATTTGTTCAAAACCTGTTTCAAGATCTTTTTTTATTTTTTAAATATATATATATATATTGAAAAAAATTCAAAATAAAAAAAGAAGATAAAATTTTAAAAATCCAAATTGAAATCTAATCTTTTGATTTTTATTTAAGAAAGAAGAGGTAAAAAAGAAAAGTAAAGTAAAACTAACGTGAAGGCATGTGCAGCGGAATGACGGGACATGTGTTTGAAAAATAACCTAATAATAGCAACTCAATACAACCAAACTTTCCAAAATTATAGATAGAGTTTAAAGAAAAAAAAGTAATTTAATAAATAATTTTAAATTCTTTTTCTAAAAATGAAGACGACAAAAAATGATCGAACTCGGATGCGTATGTCGAAAATCATCAATCAATAAATATATAAAAGAAGCAGTAATTATACAATTGGTCGATGATTTTGCTGGCGAGTGAACAGCCACTCGCTCAACAGTATAATCGTGACTTGCACTTCCTACCGTAGCGAGTTAACAGTCAACTTTAAACCATCGTTTTTTTTTAATTTTTTTTTTGTCCATTCACTAATCACTGGGACGCCTAATTTTTAGTCACAAAATCGCACACCGTTTGCAAAAAATGTTGAGCCCAGATTTGCAAAAAATAATTTTGAAACCCTAATAAAATATAATCAAAATTCAATTATACCTAGTTTACAGCGTGGCGTGGCCGTGGACGGCATGGGGTGCGTCGCGTGTGGTAGCGCGGAGGCGAGGCTGCGACTGTGTCTGATGTAGCGCACAGGCGTGGATGGCGATTGAGGTGGAGGAAGAGAACAAGACTACAAGAGTATAATAGATCTCATGGCATGGGCCATTAATGAAATCTTGGCCCAATTATCTATACAAATATAATAATAAAATCTTGGCCAAATTCAGCCCAAGATTTTTTTACTTTTTTTTTTATTTTAAAATTATTTTTATATTACTCCATATTAGATAGCAAATGTGGTTTAAATTTTATTTTTTTCTATAACATACAATGTTCAATCCCTTACACTTACATTATATTTTGAATTTTTTTAATATTATATAAATTATATTATTATTTATTAAGATATATATATACATTTATTTATATATATAATTATATACTCATCTAATAAAAAAAAATTTGTCCAAAGTGTTAATTAATTTTATTATCAATTTTTTTCTTTTAAATCAATAAGAAAAATGTTGAAAATTTTTATTGTTTGATTTAATGATAATTTATTGGCATTACTATGTAAACATATAAAAAGTCTTTAAAGGTAAAATCTTAAAAAAAAATTGAAGCATAGTCTCCAATTTTTTATTTCTTGTGTTGAATATAAAAGTTCTCAATCCTATTTTCATTCGACTCATGTATAATTCCTGCAGCTATAAAGTAATTTAAATAATAGTTTATATTTTTTTTTATGTCTCCTTCTAAACCTTTTTTTATTTCAATGTGTATATTCAGTATTTCTTCAAGTAGACAAATTAAGATAATTTTTTTTTAAATTTTTACAAAGATGGGTTTGTATCACTATTTGGACATGACAACAAACAACTCATAAGAAATTGGTTAGTGATTCGAACAATAAGAATGAGTTTTCAATGATCCAAAAGATTAAACAAGTTAAACTCTCTATTGGTCTATAATAAAGGATAAATATATTTTTATAATTTTACCTTATACATGAATATACATTATATTAGATAATATTATAAATGAGACATAGAGTTAATGTAATATTTAAAAAATATACAATTTAAATAGTAAAGTGGAGTTTTGTCTCAAGTATGAAATCAACTCACAAATCACCCTATTTTAAAACGAAGTGAATTCATGCGTATTACACAAAATATTAAGAATTAAAATTCATGGTATATAATATGTTCATAATATAATAAAAACTAAGAATTTTAAAAGATATATTAATAAAGTTTTGTATGACATTAATAATTATAAAGTTATGTTGTATAAAAAAATATTTTAAAATTATTTTTCTTATAAATATTGTAATATTTAATATAAGATAATTTTTATTTGACTGATCAAACTATTTTTTTTAAATAGGTAGTCCCAAGAAAGAATTTTCAAAATCTGTTGATTAACTAAATTAATATTCTTTACAAATTAAAATGTAGGTACATATATATAATTATATACACATATATATTTAAGCAAAAATTAATATAAAAAAAGTAGTTAATTTACACATTAAAAAAATAATGATACACCATCAAATTTAGGGAGCGTTTGATATAATTGTAAGGAATGAAAAGGGTATAGGAATGGAAAGAGTATGGAATGAAAGTCATAGTTCTCATATAGCTGAACTATGGTTGATTCCTTAGTTTTTGGGAATCAAAGTCATAGTAGAGTCATATCAAACACACACTATGACTTTGATTACCATTACTCAGCAACAAAAGTGTCAAACCAAACATCCCCTTAATCACATCATGACATATGCAAAAATTTAATTCTGCACTCTCTCTGTCATAAAAGATATATATGGTACAGTTAAATTTTGAGACAATTACAAAATAATTCATTTTAAAGCACTATTTTTAAATTGGTACAATATGTTAAAAATTAAATCTATTATTCAACTCATATTTATTCTATAATATAAAATTTTTGTACCAATTCAAAAATAGTGCTTTAAAATATACTAATATGAAATTATTTTAAAATTTCTTAAAATTTTGTACATGAGTTAACTTATAGTATTTAAATGGACCAAATAGTTTTTAATGAGGGTAAATTGTTCAAATTAAGTGAAGAAATAAAAGAAAGATGTATTCGTGTGTAATTATTAAGTTGGATGTGATGTATATTATGTATTATAGGTTTTTGTGAATAATGAGTAGTGAATTGTGCAATATCTTTTGAAATATAAAGAGTAATATATAGGAGAATTAATATTTGACATTATAAATTTAAATTCATACATATTATAAAATAATTAATTATTTTAATAAAATAAAAAATTTGTTTTATAAATATTATAGATCGTGCATCGCACGGGTGAAAATACTAGTACACAATAAATTCATCAAAACCAGAGCCCAAAAATAAAAATCCTAAACATTAAGCCCTAAGATGAATTCTAACAAGAACTCTAATCTAACAATTTGAATTGCAAAATAAAACCAACAACAACCCTAATTCAACAAGAATTTTTTGACCAAAATACAACAAAAACCCTAATCTGAAAATAATTCTCCCTCCGTCTCACCATAAGTTGTTCATTTTACCATTTTCGTACTTCCCACTATATGTTGTTCATTTGTTTTTTCACCTTTTAAGAAAACTAATATTCACTTCTTTACTTTTTCACTTTTCTCCATCACATCACATGTATCATATCCATATGTTTATATGTTTCTTAATATTATTGCCCAAAAGTTGTGAGCAACTTATAAAGAGACGGAGGGAGTACTACAAGAAACTGTTCGTTCGTTGTCAGATGATTTGTCCATTGTTTGTTGACAGAGGCGGTGTTTAAGACAATTATGGTGGAGAGAGATTCCAGGTACGCTCGGATGACGGCTCTAAAATCGAACGACTTTGGCGATGAGAGCGAATGGATTTATGTCTGTCACGTTTGCTCTCTATTGACATGAGGATAATTTATGAATTTTCATGGTGTGTATACTCATCATTTGTTGAAATATATTCATCTTGAATGTGTATTTTAAACACTGTGGGTGCATATAACAATTTTGATGCCATTAACTTGGACCACATATTAAATCCACTCAATCGACAAATCTGACGGCCCAAAACATTAAAACTGAAGCAGCGTGATTCAATTGACGGTCACAATAGTTATTTGCAATTAATTATGCCATAATGTATTGGATGTTTCTCACACTAAATGCCAATTGTAATCAATTAGTACATAAAAAATCAAATTTAAGAAAAAACAGCTCATATTGTGACTTATTAACAGTTGACTCGAACATATGTCTTTTACATGTAAGAAGATACAATGTTTTAGCGTGTATGGAAAATATAAATGAGAAAACTATAAATTTTAGCCCTTTTTTATGGTACAAACTCTTTTTTGTCCACAAATTTATAAAAACTCTTTTTTGGTCTTTTTTAAAAATAAGTGACCAATATACCCTTAATTCTCATTTCATTTTTTAATATATTTTTTTTCACCCCTAATCTTTTTCCTATTTCATTTCTTACACCAAATTAAAATAAGTGACTAATATACTTTTAATTATAGTATTTTTTTGACGGAGTTGGGTCGGATTGATTTTTTACGTTCCTTTAACATAGAAAATTTTAAAAATAACATGATTATGAATAATATTATCTTTATTAATTATTAAGAATTAAATAAGTATTCTTGAAAGGTCGGAAACTGATCGGAGTTCGGTCAATTTTTTTAGAAATAACATATTTAGTAATTTTTTTTGTGACGGAGTTAAGGTCGAAACTAATTTTTAGATTATTTTTACTTAAAAAACACTATGCATATGTAGAATTTTAATTGACATTATCTTTTTTAATTTTTACTAGTAAAATAACTAATATTTTTAAAAGTCGGATATTTCTACAAATTCATTAAAAATATCATTTGCACTAGTATTTTTTTTTACGGAGTTGGGTCGGAATGATTTTTTACGTTCCTTTAGTGTAGAAAAAATTTAAAAGATACATGATTACGACTAAAAATATTTTTTTTAATTTTTAAGAATTAAATAAGTAATCTTGAAAGGTCGGAAACTGGTCGGAGTTCGTTCAATTTTTTTTGAAATAACATATATAGTAATTTTTTTTTGTGACGGAGTTTGATCGGAACTACTTCTTAGATTATTTTTACCTAAAAACTACTATGCATATGTAAAAAATTTGATTGACGTTATCTTTTTAATTTTTACTAGTAAAATAACTAGTATTTTGAAAAGTCGGATATTTATCTAAATTTATTAAAAATAGCACTTGCAATAGTATTTTTTTGACGGAGTTGGGTCGGAATGATTTTTTACGTTCCTTTAATCTAGAAATTTTTTAAAAGAAACATGATTACGACTAACGTTATCTTTATTAATTTTTAAGGATTAAATAAGTAATCTTGAAAGGTCGGAAACTGGTCGGAATCCGGTTAATTTTTTTTAAAATAGCATATTTAGTAATTTTTTTTGTGATGGAGTTTGATCGAAACTACTTCTTAGATTATTTTTACCTAAAAAATACTATACATATGTAAATATTTTGATTGACGTTATCTTTTTAATTTTTACTAGTAAAATAACTAGTATTTTGAAAAGTCGGATATTTATCTAAATTTATTAAAAATAGCACTTGCAATAGTATTTTTTGATGGAGTTGGGCCGGATTGATTTTTTACGTTCCTTTAATCTAGAAAAAATTTAAAAGATACATGTTTACGACTAATGATTAGGGTCATAATTGCATGTTTTTGTAATCATTTCTATATGGTTTTGATATTCTTATGATCATATTTGACCCTAATATGGTATAAATTGTGCTATTAACCCTTTTTGGCTAGAAAGTTGTGATTATAGGTGAAAACGAGCAAAACGAGGAAGAAACGAGCAAGATCGTAAAAGTTCAGAAAATGTGAGTTGATCCAATGAAGACAAATGTCATACCATGTCGAAGAGTTCGAAGAGAGGGTCGCAATGAAAAAAGAATCGAGTCAATCGGAGCTCTAGAACTCAAGATATGAAGAAAATGAGAAGTCGAGGATCGATCGCACAAGTCGAAGCCGGGTTCGAGCGACCACAGGCCAGACTCGTGCGACCATGGGCAACGTTCGTGCGCCGAACTTCTGGTTCGGGCAACGACGAGCCGCATGAACGCTCACACGAGCTTGGTTCGTGCGGTCACCTGCTGGCGATCGTGCGATGGCTCAGTTGGTCCATTTTCGAAGGGCAGTGTCGTCTTTTCGCGCGTTTAATGAGGGGCATATTGGACCAAGCATTGTGGGCACTATAAATACTCTTAAGATCAGATTCTCAAGGGAGCCAAGTCATAATCCAAGACACATTTCTTAGATTAGAGAGAGAGTGAGGTAGTTACTTGGAGGTTTCTTAATAGTTCTTCTCACAAATTCTTAGATAACTTTTGATCTACCGTAGTGATCGTCGATCCGTTTATTCCTGCATGCTCGTCTGGTTGTAGGCTACATTCTCACCCATCGAATTTCAATTCCATTTGTCGGATTTCAATTTAGCATTTTAGAGGTAAATTGTATCTTTCTAAATGTCATTGTAATAGGTAAATTTCTTTACATTTCTTTCTTAATGATGAATGTTCCTAGCATAATTGTTCTTAAGTTTACTCAATTAGCCATAGGGTAATTTCTTTATGTGTTAGTGTATGATGCCTATGGAGTAGTGATGTGATATGTTGATCTTTTGAATGATTTGAATTGTTGTATGATCAATTCTCTAATTGGAAGGTTTGTATGAATGCTTGCATGTGTAGATGATAATAGGGCCATTAGGGAGTTAGTCTCTTGCGAAAGTAGAGCTTATTTCCTAAATTCTCTTGTATTAAGGCCAATGCATATCAAGTGTTTGATGAAATTCCTAAGATAGTGAGAATTATCTTTAGTGAATTAGATTAACAATTAGAGACTTTAATATGTATTAGGGAAACCTTTTTGCATGTTAGAGAGGCTTGTCCATTGATTATACACAATCTCATTGAATGATAAAGTGATACTTCACTCACGAAACATAGGATAATACACTAGCACATTCCCTCACATTTGCTCACTTTGCGAACACAAGGTGATAGGTAGTTTGCTCTTTTGACAAATTAGTAGACAATAGATACCCTTGCCTTTTATTGCTTTGTTAGCTAGCCAATCGAAACAACGAATTATCATTCAAATCCTCGTCTCCTTTGGGTTCGATATATTAAAACTTGGTCAAGCTTACCACGCTAATCACGAACACGTACACTTGCGTGAGGACTCATTTACACCGAATAAGTTTTTGGTGCCGTTGCCGGGGAGACGGCTTGTTTGATTGGTTGTTTGTTGTTTTTTTTCTTTTTGATTGGTTTTTATTGTGAGAGTTTTGATACTTGTGGTGATGAGTGTTTACATGTCTTATCTTTATTTCTTTGTGTGTTCTTAATCATTCTTGGTGAGTGTTGATACTTGCTTGTTTTTGTAGGAGTGAACTTACTTGAAGATGGGCGAATACAACCAATACTTGTATTCTCCACAATATCTATATTCTCCTAATTTTTATACGTATCAACCTCACCCATATCAACCACCACCTCCACACGAAATTTCTTATTCTTCTAATCCTTACTCATATGAAGATTCCTACACTTTACCCTCTCCTACTCCTTCAAATCATGAAGAAGCTCCTCAAAGCCATATTAATGATACTCTAGTTTACATCCTAAATAAATTTGAAGAAATTCGAAAGGATTCCATAAGAAGCTTTGAGGAGACTAATGAGAAGATTGATAAATTGTTCAAATCTCGAGGAGATCAAATTAAGAGCTTGGAGCTCCAAGTGGAGCAATTGGCCAAACAAGCCCAAGAGATTTGTGAAGAAAAGTTGGAGGATGAAGATGAGGGTAATTTAGATGATTCAAGAGGAGGAAAGGAATATGATCAAGAAGAGGAAGACAAATGTCCACTCATGGACTTGAGCTTAATTGAAGAAAAACAACAAATTGAAGTGGAAGAGGAGCCTACAATTGAAATGAGCATTTCTCTACCCTTAGACTCTTCTACTTGTGCTTTAATTGATAATGTTGTTCGTTGTGAATATGCCTTACCTCTTGATATAATTGATTACAAGCTTGAATTGAAAATCTTCTTGAATATTTTTTATAGTAGGAGACGGGGGTGGATTAGGTTGAGAAGAAAAGATGAATTTTTTTGTGCTTATAAATTCAAAATGATAAGGAAAGTAGGGGTGTGGGGTAGAAATCCTACTTGTTTCCTTGAGCATTATGCTTTGAGATTTATGTTTGATGGTGAGGAGGCCAAATATCCTTGGCCATTTAGCTAACATTGGTGTCGTCCGGCTAGGGGACGTTAAATCCAAGCGCTAGGTGGGAGGCAACCCACCCTTATATCCTTTTCGTATCCTTTATTGTTTGTGTTGATTAATTTTGCTTTTTTATTTTAGGGGTAGAAGCATGAATGCCATTTTTAGCTCATGATTTTGTGCTTTGATTGCTCTTTTTGGATTTTGTGCTATTTTGTGCAAGAATAGATTTGATGAGCATATTTTGTTTAAGGTTTTGAGATATACTTGTTGTGGGAATTGATATGGTTTGTGCATGGTTTATTGAACTTGAGTTTCTTGATTAATCACTCTTTCCAAACTTTATTAGGATTTTTGATCCGAAAAAGTTTGGGGGGGTGTGATTCGTGATTAATTTTTTGATTAATTGCTCATTTTCATGATTAATTTGATGATGTTCAATGACCATTTATGTTACATGTGGAGTTTTAAGTTGTGTTGTGTAGGAAAATGGAAGAAAATGGCTTGAAAAAGGTGAAAAGAGATGAAAAATCGAAGTGGTGCAAAAAGGGCTTTGGTTCGTGCACCCATAAGCATTGATTCGTGCACCCAGAAGCTCGGTTCGTGTGACGGTTCACTGGTTCGGGCGAGAGTGGTTCGCACGAACGCTCGCACGAGTCCGGTTCGTGCGACAAGCTTGCTGGCTCGAGCGATGACGGTCCACACGAACTCTCGCATGATCCCGGTTCGTGTGGCCGTAGGTTCGGTTCGTGTGGCACCTTGTGAATCCAAATTTGACCCATTTTTGGTCCAACTTTGACCACACTTCCCTAGGTTTGTCCACTTACTCTTTGTCTTCATTTCCCACTTATTCCACACACAAACACACACTTCTCTGTTCACTCTTGCACTCCATATTCTCTCAACACCAAGAAGGAGAAAGTTGGAGAACATTTCCATATCTCAATTTCTACAATTTTTCTCATCAATTCCTTCCAAATGTATGTTCTTTTAACTCTCTTCATTCTATTTCTTGCAATTTTATTGAAATTCCATGGTAGCATTGTCTAGAATAAGAAATTTAATTTTTAGAGTTCTTGAGCTTAGTTTGGGGATTTCTTTATTCTAGTTTAATTTTGAGCAATTGTTGATGAAATAATGCTACATTGTTGATGGGTAATCCATGAGGAATCAAATTGCATGCTAATTTAGTGAATTTTGGGCTTAAGTGATGATTGATGGATTATTGATGATTTGATCTTAGGATTGTTGATGCTTTTATTGATTGTGTTTAATTCGTATGCATTGCTTGATATTGTCTTCACCTCTTTGCCAAACTTTTTAGACTTATGGTCCAAAAAAGTTTGGGGGGGGGGGGTGTGATCGTTTTGCCATTCTCTTCGCAATGCTATATTTAGGATGATTTTGAGTGCTTGTATGATGTTTTGACCATATGCTTATGATTAGGTTGTTTTGCTTGTTATTTTTGCCAAATTGTTGCTAAGCTTTGAGTAGTGTGGCATGAGATATGTTTATGGTTGTGTGGATGAGTTGAAATTTCATGTTGGATGTAGTAGAGTTATGGCTTGATTCTTATCTTGTCTTTTGTGCTATGGATTTGATGATACTTGAGATTTTGATGATATGAGCATTTTTTATATGAGATGAGTCATGATCACCCTATACCCGTGAGGTTTTGAGCCATTTATACCCGTTTCAATCTTGAACGGATGACATTTTTTTTTTCTTGATGTGAGTTCCACACATGTGCATTTTACTCTAGAACTTGGCTTTAGTCTTGTTTAAGACTACATTTGACATTGAATTCACATAATATGATTTGAGGCCATCTTTGATCTACATTGAGCTACTTTGCCCTATAAGCCTACCTTGATATTATTATCCATTGCTCACCATTTTGTGCCTTTAGACATTTCCTTTGGCTAACCTCACTTTAAGCCATTTTCCTTTCTTTTTGGAACTCTCTTGTCCCTATGATTAGTAGAGTGAAAATAAGGAAGAAAAATTGGTGATATGATGAAGAACATGGTGGCCTAAAGTGGAAGATATGAAGAATTTTAGGCATGGATTGAAATTTTTGAAAAAAAGGCAAGTGCTAGCAAAGCATGAGAAAAAGTTGACTTTTGTTGAAAATATGGTCAAGTTGACCTTTGTTGTGAGTATGGCTAAAAATTGCAAAGAAGGGAAGAATGATCTTGAAGTGTGATTTTGAAGAGCATGTAGAATGTGCACAATTGCATGAAGATATGAATGATTATTATTTGATTCCTTCTATGCTTTACTAATCATACTTAGTCACTCTAATCCATATCTATCATTCCCTACCAAAGAACCAACATTACAACCTTATGAAAGTCCTCAATGATTTGTGAATGATTTGTCATTCTAAGTGGTGGAGAATTTGAGACTTAAGCCAAGCTTATGGTAGTATTTGTATCATTGTGTGAAGATTGAGAGAACCTCAAACACTTGAGAGATGAGCTATACACTTCTATGTGAGGATCATGACTTATTGATTTGACAATTTGTTCATTGATTCGATTTTGATTGTTGATTTGATGAAATTGCATTTTAAACTTGTTTGATATTGAGTTATGATTCTATGGCATTTGATCTTGTGCTTGATGCTTCATCGATACAATTATTCCCCTATCTTATCGCTTCGTTGCTCGAGGTCGAGCAACAATCTAGTTTGGGGGTGTGATTAGGGTCATAATTGCATATTTTTGTAATCATTTCTATATGGTTTTGATATTCTTATGATCATATTTGACCCTAATATGGTATAAATTGTGCTATTAACCCTTTTTAGCTAGAAAGTTGTGATTATAGGTGAAAACGAGCAAAATGAGGAAGAAACGAGCAAGATCGTAAAAGTTCACGTCAATCAAATTTTTTACATATGCATAGTATTTTTTAGGTAAAAATAATCTAAGAAATAGTTACGTTCAAACTCCGTCACAAAAAAAAACTAAATATGCAATTTTTTAAAAAATTGACCGGACTCCGACCAGTTTCCAACCTTTCAAAATTACTTATTTAATCCTTAAAAATTAAAAAAGATAATGTTAGTCGTAGTCATGTATCTTTTAATTTTTTTCTACACTAAAGGAACGTAAAAAATCATTCCGACCCAACTCCGTCAAAAAAATACTAGTGCAAATGATATTTTTAATGAATTTGGGGAAATATCCGACTTTTCAAAATATTAATTATTTTACTAGTAAAAATTAAAAAAATAATGTCAATTAAAATTCTACATATGCATAGTATTTTTTAGGTAAAAATAATCTAAAAAGTAGTTTCGATCAAACTCCGTCACAAAAAAATTACTAAATATGCTATTTTTTAAAAAATTGACCGGACTACGACCAATTTCCGACCTTTCAAGATTACTTATTTAATCCTTAAAAATTAGAAAAGATAACGTTAGTCGTAATCATGTATCTTTGAAATTTTTTCTACACTAAAGGAACGTAAAAAATTATTCCGACCCAACTCCGTCAAAAAAATACTAGTGCAAATGATATTTTTAATGAATTTGGAGAAATATCCGACTTTTCAAAATATTAGTTATTTTACTATTAATAATTAAAAAGATAATGTCAATTAAAATTCTACATATGCATAGTATTTTTTAGGTAAAAATAATCTAAAAATTAGTTCCGACCTAACTCCGTCACGAAAAAAAAAAAACTAAATATGCTATTTCTAAAAAAATTGACCGGACTCCGACCAGTTTCCGACCTTTCAAGATTACTTATTTAATCCTTAAAAATTAATAAAGATAACGTTAGTCGTAATTATGTTTCTTTTAAATTTTTTCTAGATTAAAGGAACGTAAAAAATCATTCCGATCCAACTCCGTCAAAAAAATACTATTGCAAGTGATATTTTTAATAAATTTAGATAAATATCCGACTTTTCAAAATACTAGTTATTTTACTAGTAAAAATTAAAAAGATAACGTCAATCAAATTTTTTACATATTCATAGTCAAGGGTGTAAATGGCGGTCGGCGGTCGGCGGGCGGCCGACCACCTTCAAGCGCCAAGGCCGCCTAGGCGGTGCCTAGGCGGCGCCAAGATTTTTTAATATATTTGTAATTATTTTTAAAAAAATTCTAATAATATTAATTTTTTCTAATAAAAATATACATTTCACAATAAATTGTAAACTTAAAATAAAATATAATTAATAGTTTAATACCCAAATGCATTTTTCACAAAATACTACAAGTCCACAAAATGCTAAAAAGTAAAAACCATCATAAAATGACATGTTCATCTTCTAAACAAAATACAAAATACATCATACGAATAAACTATCAAGTAGTTCAAGTAGGAGGAACATCTAAAGACGGCTGTTGTTCAATTCCACGTACACACTCTTCATCATCAGATTCAAACTCCACATCAACATTTATTTCATCATCATCAGATAAGAAATCATCCTCGTCAAGTTCTCTAGGTTGAGAAGTCATGCCCGAAGCTGAGTCAATATCTCCCTCAACAATACCTTCATCAACTAATCCACCCCCAACAATCCATTCTTGAGCATAACTTGCATCATCTTTTGCTAATAAAACTTCTACATCTTTCTCTTTCAACTTACTGCGCTTGTTCATCAATTTTGCATTAAAATTGACATACACGAGATTGTTTAATCGTTCGGCTAGAAGCTTGTTTCTTTTCTTCGTGTGTATCTAACAAATTATAATAAATTAATACTTACTAATTAATATTACTTAACAATTAATAATATACAAGTACATATTTACAAAAAATTACTAACCCCTTCAAATGCACTCCAATTTCTTTCACAACCCGATGAGCTAGTAGTCAGAGAAAGTATCCTCATAGCAAGTCTTTGCAACCTAGGAGTGACTGAACCATAATTTGCCCACCAATTTACTACACAAAAGAAAGAATAAAATATTAAATATTCAAATGTATATACTTAAACTGAAATTCTTTAAGAAACATCTTAAGAATAATAATTACCTGGATCAAACTTTTCAATGGTAATACCACCCGTGCATGCAGCAATTGCCACTTGTCTCCCAAATAAAGCATCCTTATTCTTGTACTTCGGTAGCTCCTCATTCATAATCTTATTTTTCACATCAAGATCCTCAGGATATAAAACATCTAAACAATCAAGAACACCAATTGCAATATCCGAACTCAAGTGAAGTGAAGGATCCTGATAATGGTAGAATGGATTCAGGAGGTAAGCTGTCAAATGAAGTGGACCATCGAGCCTATCTTTCATCCTTTCATCAATAATGTCATTTATTGGTTGATAGTTCTTTGAAATGTTGTTCAAGGATGTTTGTATCTCTTGTTTCGCCTTCATAAGCTCACCATATACAAAGCCCATAGATGGCTTTTTGTCCCCATCTACAAGTCGAAGGACTTTCACGAGTGGAGTGAACACTTGCAAGAATGAGAAAATACCATTCCAAAATGACATACTCAACACGATAGTGTAAGCTGTTTTTCCTTTAGTAGTCTTAGCAAATTTGCATTGCTCCCATTCAATGCTCGTAAACATTGCCCTTAGTTCCGCCCTTTTCTCATTTATGCTCTGGAGAGATAGAAACGACGATGCAAATCTAGTGACTCCCGGTCTCACTATGTCTCTCCTTCTTGTGTGCGTCCTCATCATAGCTAATGTTTTATGATGAGCATAAATAAAAAATGGTTAAAGCCTTAGCTTGCTCAATTGTTTTCTTGAACCTTGGTAGATCTGCAATGCTTTCAAGCATAAGATTGATCGAATGGGCAGCACAACAAGTCCAAAAGATTTGAGGCCTACTATTCTTCAACAATCTTGAAGCAGCCATGTTGTTCGAGGCATTGTCAGTAACTACTTGAACAACATTTTCCGGACCAACCTATTTTAACAACAAATGAAATGAGAATTGAACTTAAATAAAATAATTTATGAACATTAACATAAAAATACCAACCTCTTGAATGCACTTTTCGACATAATCGTGGATTACTTGGCCTGTATGTGCAGTGTCTGAGAAGTCCTTGGAGGAAATAAAAACAGTGCCCAATCTAGAGTTCACACATAAATTCATGATGCTCCTTCTCTTTCGATCGCTCCACGCATCGGTCATAATTGAACACCCATTAAGTTTCCACTCTTCTTCTTGTGGCTTTAGCAACTCTTTTGTCCTTTCAACTTCTTTCTTCAAGAATGGCTCACTCATCTCATATCTTGAAGGAGGCCTACATCCTATTCCATATTGGCCAATAGCCTCAAACATCAACTTACAACTATCTAGCTCGAATATAGAAAATGGTAGACCTGCTTCATAAGCAAATCTACAAACGTATTCCTTTACTCGATCAAGCTTTTCCTTGCAAATTGTCTCTTTGATGTTTTGATCACGCATTTTCTTGCCAAGGTTCAAAGTTTCTTCGGGATTGATCTGACTTGCAAACCTATCCATAGGTCCAAGTCCAACACAACCTTGAGATTTAGACCCAGCCGACTCTCTTAATCTTTCATTCTCCTCATCAATGTGCATCTCAATATTCACTCGCGAACTCAGCTCTTCATCATCTTTTTTCTTCTCAATTTTCTTCCTCTTACTTGCATAATATGCATTTCTGCACTTCTCTTTATCCTTGTCGCTGGCTTTTGTACATTTAACTACTTGTCCTTGTATGCCTGCAACATGTTGCTTCAATCGACTAATTCCTCCAGACATCTCTTTACCACACAAAAGATATTTAATTTTATCGAAATTGGTTGGATCATATAGTACGCCATATTCC